>CAMTDV010001634.1:41322181-41922181 GCA_947069175.1 Scalesia atractyloides
ATTTTGGGCATTAAATTCGCAACGAAATTTTTAACTGATTGTTCGGTTAATAAACGGAGCGGGTTTGGTAAAATCCGTTTTTGACGGATGTTACATGAACCTGGCGTGCCAACATACGATCGGCTCCGTTTGATTGAGACTTGATCGCACAGACATTTTTCATTTTCAGTACATGCAATACGATCGGCTCCGTTTGATTGAGCCTTGATCGCACAGACATTTTTCATTTTCAGTACATGCAATACGACCGGCTCCGTTTGATTGAGCCTTGATCGCACAGTTTCATTTATGTTATATATTTATGCAAGTTGATATGTTATTGTATGCTGTTGGTTTGTTAATGTATGTTATTGTTTGTTGTTGTTGGATATCGTATGCTAATGGTTTGTGATTGTATGCTGTTGGTTTGTTAATGTATGTTATTGTTTGTTGTTTGATATCGTATGCTAATGGTTTGTTATTGTTTGTTGTTGTTTGTTATTGTAAGCTAATTGTTGATATTGTATGTTTATTTACGTTTGTTCATATATGAATATTGCACAATTTTTCCATATTAAATACAACCAGAAATAAATAATAAATGTTTTCTAACAAGGTTCACTCGCCAACTTTTTGTTGATCCAAAAACCATTTTTACATATGATACAGGTGAACAGGATGAAGCAAGGAAAACATAGGAAATTGCCTTAGAAGAAAAATAATGAAGTTTAGAAGGATGAATAGAACATGTTGTATTTGTTTGATATGATTGTATGATCTCTTTTAAATTGGAATAATAAATATGAAACATTATAATAAATGTCATGAGCTTTGATGATAACCAAAAATGCCCCGATCACCTTTTATGCTGCGGGTCGGGGTGTGACAGATTGGTATCAGAGCCATGACTATAGGAATATAGGATAGGTTATTAGACCCTTAGAGCCTATACTATAGTTGACTAGATTTTAATTGTTTATGTGGTTACATGCAAACTTATGATATTTATTTGTTTCATATTTATTACATACACAAATGCATGGAAACATTTCAATATTACATTTTGTGATACATAGTGAATTATACTTGCAGTCAAACATACATACTTACATACATATTCATCATACATGTTACAATATTCACATATTAAATCATATTCATACTTCCTCTATTCAAAATTTTGTCGCATTTTTTCATTTTTCAAACTCATCAAAGTGCGTTCTGCGACGGGCATGTAGTAACTGTAAGGATACAAGTACCGGTAGTCGGAACGTCCTGTCTAGGTTAGCATTCGTATAAATCCAATATAACGGACCAGTTTGCCTACCTGGGGACTAACGATGAGAGTACGAAGGACCTATTAGGCCAAAGCATGCCACACCAAATGTTGTTCGAACTAACCCCACTTTGAGGTGTCACCGTGTCCACACCTGGACACATTCCGAATATCATACGTAACATATTTCTCGAGTTTCTCCGGGTTTTAGTGTACGTAACCAGGCTAACACATGCGAACCATATGAAAAACCCGGTATTCATGGGGGCCCACATGATTACGAAGGTGAAGTATGGCGGCATGCAAAGCCCAATTACGAGCAAAGCCCAAGACATCCTATGGATGTAGTAGATTTATTTTGCTATGTTTATTTTATGAATGTTCATTCCTAAATACGACACATGATCCCAAAAGCATCCAACTCATACTCTTGATATGTATTCCTTGTAGATGTCTTCTAGCCTCGCTCGTAGGAAGATGAAATCAAGAAAAGCCCGCGAGCGCATGGCTGCCCTAATCACTCAACAAATGGCTGCCGTAATACCCAACATTATAGTCCAAGTCCAAGTTAACCACTTTAGAAACACGTGCCCTCAATTGGTTAACATCATAAACGCCCAAGCTCAAGCAAACCAAGTTAACCAAGCAAAACAAGAAAACCCAACCACTAGGGCACCAGCAAGAGGAAGAATTTTCAACATCAACGCCAATCCTGTTGAAGATAATGACGGCTCAAACGAAAACACGCAACTAGTCCCCTTCACCAACAATCAAGATTCAACTCCAACTGCTTAGTTTTATGTTTCCTCTATGTTATCTCAATTCTCACGTGTCTCAATTTTAAATTGGAAATTTATCCAAGGATTTAATGCAAATTATTATTTCAGTTTTGTTTTATACTCATTGTATCAACATTCATACCATCATACATCTCAACGTAGTTCAATCTCATTATTTAAAGAAATTGGGTTGTGTCTCACTTCTACATAGACTAACCTCTCCATCACAACAAACGAGAGAGGGACTGCCATCATTCAAACATGTATACTATCAGAATTATGACTCAGGCATTGTTTGTTGTGTTTATTTATGTTTTAGAGTCACATAGAGCTAATCATAACTTACGGATAAAGCCAATGAAAATTTGATAAGAATATGGTGGATACGCCGCTGGTACTTCCTATATATAAGTATTCTTGTCAAAGGATCAGAGGTATTATCAGGCGGTTATGAGAAGTTCCATGTAGGATTTAGTAATGTTTTGGTTGAAATTTGTTTTACACTCACTGATTTAACATTCATATCAACTCATCATTTAAAGAAATTGGATTGTGTTCCATTTTCTACATAGACTAACCTCCCCATCATAACAAACGAGAGAGGTATTGTCATCATTCAAGGACTCAAGCTTTGGTTGTTGTGTTTGTGTATGTTTTGGAGTCACATAGGACTAATCATAACTTACCGATAAAACCAATGAAAATTTGACAAGAATATGGTGGATACGCCGCTGGTACTTCCTATATATAAGTATTCTTGTCAAAGGATCAGAGGCATTATCAGGCGGTTATGAGAAGTTCCATGTAGGATTTGGTATTGTCTTGATTGAAGTTTGTGTTATACTCACTGATTTAGCATTTATATCATCTCATCCTTTAAAGGAATTGGATTGTGTCATAAATCCAACATGTATGCTATCAGAATTAGGACTCGGATATTGGTTGTTATGCTTATTTATGTTCTAGAGTCGCATCATAGAACCAATCATAACTAACTGATAAAACCAATGAAAATTCGACAAGAATATGGTGGATACGCCGCTGGTACTTCCTATATATAAGTATTCTTGCCAGAGGATCAGAGGCATTGTCAGGCAGTTATGAGAAGTTCCATGTAGGTTTTAGTATTAGAAGTTTATTTTAGGATATAATCTAATCTTTCAAACGTACCCAAACTCATATGCATAACATCATACTTAGTCGATCAACTCTGTGTATCCATGTTCCGTATTCATACACTTTAGGCAACAAAAAGCGATTCCGGTAGCAGGGTATTCTACCCTTACAAGGAACGTTACCGCCTCAAACAAAATTTAAACTCTTACTCTCTTCTAAGTATGTAATTGTCAAGTTAAAACACCATCCTTTTTAGACAAATATGCACTACTTAAATTTCGGGACGAAATTTCTAAAAGTAGGGGATACTGTAACATCCGCCAAAAACCGGATTTACCAAACCCGCTTCGTTTATCAACCGAACAATCAGTTAAAAATTCTGTCTCATATTTAATGCCCAAATTAAGTTTTAAACGATGCATAATTAATAAGTATATTAGAATATAAAATTTATTTTTGAAAATGTATTAAAAATAATGAATTAAAAATAAAATACTGCTGCCGGGTTTCGAACCCGGGTCAGCCAAAGGATACACAAAGACTTAACTCACACACTTATAACCACTCCGCCACTTGATCTTTTTTGTGAGTTCTGGGAAGCAATTAAATCAAATGTTCAACTGAGAATCAACCTGATGCACCAACTGAAACCGATATCGGCTTTCAAACCGGCCAAGACGTTTGAGTGCTCGCGGAATCTTGATCATAACCGATAAAACCGACATCTTAAATCAATTCAGTCGTTAATGAACTTGAATTCAGGTGATGTTTGGTTTTATAACCGAAAACATTCATTCTGGTATTTCTTCAACAAAACACTCATTTCGCGATTCAATTTCATTCCCAGAGCTTCTAATTTCGTGTTTATTCTATTTTCTGGTCGTCGGAATTACTTTCTGATCATAGCCGGAATTTTCTGCAAGTAGCCGGAAAACCGAGACTCTCCTCAAAACGGTAAAATACCTCGACTTTACTGTTTCAGTCAATTGTTAGAACCTTACTAACATTAATTCATCACCCAGAATCAATCCCAGACGACGTTATCGGATTCTCTGTTTTCGCCGGAAAATTTCTGGATTTTTCGGAAACCCGCTGTTAACCGGTATGATCATTCAAACAAACTGGTAATCATTACTCATTAGTTCAATTTCACATCTAACCCCTCCAACTGTCAATTGGTTCTAACAGTCGAAGGTCACCAGAACAGAGCCGACGAGCTTCGCCGGATTTTCTGAAGAAGACGACCTGTTCGGTATTTTCTTTTCCCAGACTCTTCGATTCAATACTTTCAAATTGTTCATCTTGTTCATTAACCGAATTAACCAAGTATCAGTTGCTTTGATCGATGTCTGTGTTTTGAACAAAGAAGACGAGTTCAGATATGATATAAGTTTAATTAAAAACAGTTTTATAAACGGGTTAGACACACAGTCCAGCGGTGGACTGTGTGCAAATAAACACATACACGTCGCGAGTTCGAATCCTGTCCCAACCTCATTCGCTGTAATAAAATGCCTTTTTGTTAATAACTGAACCGGGTTAACTACGTTAGTTGTTAAGTATAATAAAAATCTGTATATTAACCAAGTTAGACACACAGTCCAGCAGTGGACTGTGTGTAGCGTTAAAGCACAGGTCCCGGGTTCGAGACCTGTTAGTAACACCGGTTCGATGATTTAAAATGTTTTTGAAAATAAAAGAATTTTGGATAAGCCGAGTTAATATATAAGTATAATTAAAACAGAATTATTTCGGGTTAGACACGTAGCTCAGTTGGTAGAGCTGCGTGCACGCGAACGGGAGGTCTCGGGTTCGAGCCTCACCCGACGCATATACTTACACAATAAAACCGGTCAACAAGTCAACGGTCAACGGTCAAGTCAACGGTCAAAAAGTCAACATTTTTTTTATTATTTTTATTTATTTATTTTATTTAAAAATCAATTAAAAATACTTAAAAATAACATTTTTAAGGTTAGAAAATAGCCTAAAACTCACAAAAATATATCCAAAAATTCTATTAAAGTTGTTAATAAAATCCATTTATTTACCTTACTTTTTATTATTAATTAGGTTAGTTATTCCTCGTTGAGCAATCCTCTAAACTCCTGCGCATTCATCATCATTCACCGAACGCACCCACTGTGAGTGAATCTCTACAAATTCCCCGTTTAAATCACGTTTTTGGGGTGTATCATGTGTCTTACTATTTATTATATTTAAGTCATTGTGCATACATCATATCATGAATAAATGTGTAAACTGTTTGTGTGATTATTGTATTGAGTTAATTTATTATTTTCAGTACATGCAATTTCATAGGCCGCCGCTCCCCATTACATTATAAGCGTTGAGCATGTTTCCTATTACATTATGAGCGTGAACCTGGCATGCCAACATACGATCGGCTCCGTTTGATTGAGCCTTGATCGCACAGACATTTTTCATTTTCAGTACATGCAATACGATCGGCTCCGTTTGATTGAGCCTTGATCGCACAGTTTCATTTATGTTATATATTTATGCAAGTTGATATGTTATTGTATGTTGTTGGTTTGTTAATGTATGTTATTGTTTGTTGTTGTTGGATATCGTATGCTAATGGTTTGTGATTGTATGCTGTTGGTTTGTTAATGTATGTTATTGTTTGTTGTTTGATATCGTATGCTAATGGTTTGTTATTGTTTGTTGTTGTTTGTTATTGTAAGCTAATTGTTGTTATTGTATGTTTATTTACGTTTGTTCATATATGAATATTGCACAATTTTTCCATATTAAATACAACCAGAAATAAATAATAAATGTTTTCTAACAAGGTTCACTCGCCAACTTTTTGTTGATCCAAAAACCATTTTTACATATGATACAGGTGAACAGGATGAAGCAAGGAAAACATAGGAAATTGCCTTAGAAGAAAAATAATGAAGTTTAGAAGGATGAATAGAACATGTTGTATTTGTTTGATATGATTGTATGATCTCTTTTAAATTGAATAATAAATATGAAACATTATAATAAATGTCATGAGCTTTGATGATAACCCAATCATGCCCCGATCACCTTTTCCGCTGCGGGTCGGGTGTGTGACAATATGTATGCTCATAAGGAGGAGATAAACAGTCGTTATATGGATGATCGGAATCGACGAATGCACGACGCTTGGCATGCGGGTCAGCCAGTCGTCTCTGATCTGCCCGATTGTTGATTATTCTTCTTTACCGCCATATAATGGAAGTATGTCGTATCCCACCCCACCATTGCATTATTCACAATGGGTGGATCCACATACGGGTACGGGGAGCCAACAGCCCGCACAAGGTGATGATCAAGGTGGAAGCAGTAGTGGAGCTTTTGGGTTAGGTGAGTTCTCGGATATGATGACATCAATCTTTGGGCCGCCCCAACCTCGCTACTACTAATCAGGTGGTGTTCTTTCTTTGCTTTTATATTTATGTATATATTGGCGTTTATGTTAATGTTTTTGGTTGGGTGGAACGGTGGTGTTGAAGTTGGCGTTGATGGGTTGTGAAAGTTGGTTGAGGTTTTATGTTAAAAAAAATTGGGATTTGAGAATAGAAGCAAATGTTGTTGTGCTTGTTTTGAATGATGAGTGACTCCAAAACCATACATTGGGACAATGTATCCCAAGTGTGGGGATGGGGAAAAATTTTAAAGGAAAATTTTGAAAATTTTCATCCAAGCATAAGTGTGTCAAAATTTGAAAACTTGTCATCCATTCATCTTACACATCGGTAACCTATGGTACTTTCTTTCTTGGTGAGTATTTGTGCCACACACATGTATGGAATCGAATTTTTTTCTTTGTTTGAGTGGCAAGGTGTTTATTGTGTAAATAGAACTTGCTGGTAGATGCATTTTGAGGCCTTAGCTTGTTTGCTTGTAAAGATGACAAAGGCATTTAGGTGGCCTCGTCTGGATGTGTAAGAGTGTGGAATTTGGGGGGTTGGTCCTCATAAGTTATATATATGAGATTGGTAATGTGAGGGGTGGGGGTTTGGTCCGTAGTAACCATGTTTGAGCTTTTGGCCATTCGTTTGTGACCCATGCCAAACTCCTTATATTTACCCATCGATTTGATTCGGTGTAGTAGTGTTAATTAGTAGTACCTTATTACAATCTTTGTTGGTATGTTTGCTTTGTAAAAAAAAATCTGAAAAGTCCAAAAAGAAGGAATAATGATGTTAGTTATTGGAAGAAATAGAAAAGAAAAAAAGATGGAATGTAGTTGTTTATATAGTTAATGTTTGTTTTGTTTTTATATTTATTGTAATAGTATCACCGAATCGAACCAACGAGCTACTTGCATATATTCCCTCATTCCTACCTTTCACCTAGCCCAGTTACAACCGTTAAGTCCTTTTGATTTACAAGCAAGCTATGCATGTTTTAGGCGGAGATTTGATCTACACACAAGCATATTGGAAAACACATTTGCATTGAGGGTGCTAGCATAAATGTCACTAGTTTCGTTGTTGTCACCGAGAGGAGAGTTGATTGTGAGGGGTGTGTATGTGGTATGATGTAAGTTAGTAAAAAGATGACACATAATTGCTTGTTTTGAACATGTTCATGAATTTGGAATGGGTTTGATGTGTTGCTTGGGGCAAGCAACGGTTAAGTGTGAGGATGTGACGGGTAGTCCTTTGGACGACCCTTAAATGCGTTAACATCATATACTTTCGTACATTTAATCGAGTTTATTATTTGAATTAGATAACTATGGGATGTTTGACTTTGCAGGTATAAAGGGCATAAAAACGAGGCTTTATGATGATGGGATGGATGCTCGTACGTGTTAGAATCGAACCGGAGACGTGAAAGTGCATAATACAAACAAACGAGAAGTTTTCAGCAACCACCGTAGCTTACCGCGCCGCCGTAGCTTACGGTGGATGCTGTGAATAAATTTGTCGCTGTAATCCAGTTCCACAACACCGTAGGATTTTTTTATGTCCACCGTAGGTTACGGTGGTGCCGTAGCCTACGGTGGCGTCAGCGAGGAAAGGTGTAACAGCCCTATTTGAGCAGTTTTTGGGTGTCTTTTCATCTATCTTCATTATTGGACGTTTTGGCAGCAACTAGGAGGCGAAATTGGGTGATTTTCAAGGCTTGTGAACAATTCTAAACATTTGGTATTGTGTTTTGATGCATATGAACAATATTATGAATGTTATGATGATTCACCACATGATGCTTGGCTAATTTCATTGTTGATCATCTTAGGTTGAAGGTTTTCTCTATGACTTTTGTGTGTTTATCCGTATTTCTAGAATAATGAACTTGGTATGTTTGCTATGTTTATTATGATGCATGAATGTTTGATTGTAAATTGTTAATTGATGTTTTGATCTTAGTAACCGTACATTCTTGGTGTCGTTGACAATCGAGATATCACGGGAGGGGTTAGGGTTGGATATTAGTTAATTGGTCATCTGGTAACAACCTCGCGTTTCTCTAATCCGAGTACTTAGTTCCCTTTTATCACAACAAACGTTTATGCATGAGTCATGTCTATGTGACTCTTTCTAGTTGGATTTAGACACAATTGTTAAAGGAAACCGGAAACCTAAGATGGTCATTTTCTCTTAATCTGCGTTACAACTATACCTTTGATTTACCATTAGTTTAATTTGCAATAGATAACTCAAAACCAATCAATCCAAATCTTGAAATTACTTTTTGCATTTAGTTTAAATCTAGTTAATTTATAAAGCTATTTGATAACACATTTTTCACAAACTCACTGTGTTCGATACCCACTTACCGCTAGCTAATTAGTAGTAATGGATTAAATTTGCGTGACACTTCGACATCACGTCACCTTACGGTCCGTAAGGCACTCTACGCAAAAAAAAAAAAAATACTTTTTTGATGGTTTTGGCCCATGGACTTGTACTATCAGCTTTTTAACATTTTTAACCCCTCTAACTTGTTACTTAAGTTATATTAAGGGTATTTAGGGTATGTGTAACTTATATCTTTGTCTCGGAATGTACGTTATGTTCAAATCATTACTTTCAAATGTCGGTTAACGAAATATTTCCGAAGGAAATATAAAAGTTTTGAAAGGCTCGAAATATCCACGGGGGTTACATCGTATCTAGAACTGATTTGTGGGGTTACAGTCGATAATGGTCCCCCTAATCATTGGATTTTGGCACACAACGTGTTTGGTTCTTTATCTACATCTTGGAGTAGGTGTAAGGGTTTCTGGTGAAGATAATTTGTTGATTTTAATGGCATTCAAGTTAGTGACACGATCTTGATCCAGTAAAATTGAATAACATTTCATAGCGTGGGCTCATAAGATCGTTTGTAGCTTCATAAATTTCGCTATAGTATTTGGACTAGTTTTGTTTATGGGTATTTGGTTAAAACACCTCTTTTTTCCTTCTGGATTTTTACGAAAAAAAAAACCTTGTTGATCTTTTGACAAAAACAAACTGATGGAATGAGCAAGTCTAAATAACTTTGTAGCTTAAGGAATTAAAGTTGAGCACATTGTTACTTCAAAGGATTGAGATTATTAAGTACATCAAAGGATTGAGATTATTAAGTACAATGTAAACTATGTAGTTGAGCTCCATTTCGTCCTAAAATAATTGATCGTCAATACATATTGACAATTGAGCCCATATATCATCACGTATAACAACCCTACAAGATATTATTAAATAGAAAGGCCAAAACACGGATCAACTGAAGCTAAACAACATATATACTTCTTACATAGACACTCTTCTCCCCAAAAAAAGAGCTTGCTCAAATTTGAGAAAGTAGATTATTCATCTTAGAACGTGGGCGACAAACAACCATCAAAGGTTTCTCTTTGAGCAAAGCAATCCCCGTCTGTTCGGTCATGTCAACCCTCTCCTCACCAAACGTGCCCCAATCAAAGCAATGGATGAGTGAGCCCAACGCCATAGTGATCACACGCGTTGCCATGTGTTTCCCAGGACAACTCCTTAATCCATCTCCGAAGGTCATTAGCTTAAATTCATCTTTGTCTACAATGCCTTCAAACCTTTCTGGATTGAAGTTTCTAGGTTTTTCCCATGTATTGGGATCATTGTGAATTGCCCAAACATTCACCATTAGCATTGTGCCTTTAGGGACATTATACCCTCCAACTTTACAATCTTCTGATGACTCATGAGGGACTAGAAGAGGGGCACCCGGGTATAATCGCATTGTCTCCTTAACAATGCAATTGAGATAAGGCAAATTGTTTATGTCGGACTGCTCTAAGAAACGCTTGTTTCCGACGCTGTTATCAATCTCATTTTGAGCTTTTTGTAGAACCTGCGGATGGTTCAACAGAAGAGCAAATGCCCACTCCAAAGTTCCAATGGATGGATTTATACCTGCTGATACTAAGACCTAAACAAAACATTCAGACTTGTTCAGAACTATAGTAAATTATCAGTAATATAATTCAACTTTAGCATATGTTGAAAAAAGGTTGTCTAATCCTTCTTTACCGGGCACCATCTCTTTTACCCAAAACATTGCTATGAGAAAGTGTATTATGTGTCAAGTTAAAAACTTACGAGCACTAATGCACCGATAGTTTCCTTAGTGTAATTTAGAGGATCTTCTTTCTGTTTATCCAATAGGAACTGGATTAAACTTTCTTCTTTGATCGAATTTTCTTGAATTTTGTTAATTAAGTTGTCAATGAGTGAATCTCCCTTTCTTTGCACTTGCGTGCATCTTTGCTCCAAACCTGTAACTCCCAACAACTTTAATATAGGCCTAAAATATGTCAGATCACTCTCTGCTGTAGTCATCTTAAACGAATGTATCACATATTCGATCAATGAGATTAAGTCGTTCTCTTTGCGTTGGTCTGTTGTTTTATATCGGCAACACCTATCAGAAAAGCTATAAGTTCATAATCAGTATTTCAACTTAAGGGAGGTTTCTAAACATAGTATAATTTTTGAGAACATGAAATACTATTTTTGTTATTATTATTCAATTTGAAACATTTTTAAAATATGAGAATATGATTAAAATGCAATGTTTATTCATCTCTAAAAAAACATAAAAATATGATCGAATTTGGTTTATTTATAAAACCTGTATACATATAACGTACACACGTATAGATAAGTGTTTAAAAATTTTAAAACTATATGAGCAAATTAGTTTAATGATTTCTTATGTACATAACATACAAATTCGAACATAAGAAGTCTTTTTTTCCTTCAATTATGAACTGATGTGACGAATAAATTTAACGATTTAAGTTTTTTATTATTATTTTCGCATCAATATTGCTAGGTCATGGATCGTTGAACGTCCTATGCATTTAGACTGAAGTTTGGATAAGATAAAGACTAATTCTATAGAAATTTCGTTAGATTAACCATAAGTAGAAAGCTTTCACTCCATACCGAAAGAGTATACATCATTTGGCAAGCTGGAGAGAGCATCAACACATCTCTCCAGCTTGCATCCTCTCAATTGGATCTCACAAACTTAACCTCTCCAATGCGCATGAGCCCCTATATATAGGCCCACTCCACGAGTATGAACTCATGCGCACAGCTGTGCGCTCATACACACGTATGACTCAATTGTGCGTATGAGTGTTTTCTAATACTGAAACATATCCAATATCCAACACGCTCTATCTAGCCTATTCGCACAATGGCAGACATAAAAAAATATGCGCCAACAAATATTTATGGGTTTGTGATCATCCTCAACATCTCATCCCACCTACCCCTCTCTCCTCTCTCTCTCTCTCTCTCTCTATATAATATATATATATAATATATTATATATATGGTTCATGCGAGAACCACCCTTTCTGTCAAAATCACGAGAACCAATATGAACACAACAAAATAAACCCACCCCACCACCACCCAGAACCTAAAACTCACCCCCTCTCCCGCCAAATAAATAAAACTTTACCTCACTAACAACCTAACCTCCCGCCTCCACCCCAAAAAACCTATATATATATAACACACACACACACAAAGGAGGAGTGCTTGCGATGCAAGATGTTTTGGTAATTACGTGACATATTAAAAGTAAACTATAACAATATTATACTCAAATTAAAAAGAATAATTTGCTCGTTTTTATAGTTTAATTACTTAAACTCTCAAAATAATCTAAAAGTACATTTTTTGTCTCCTTATATGTAATATCACTTAGTGTGTGTTTTTGTTTAGACATACTAGAGGGATGCTCGCATTATACGACGTGAAACACAACACACTGGTAATCACATCATACAAATATTATATATACACACTATATTATAATACATATAAAAAGGATAATAATGAAATTTAAATAAGTTTAAGAGTTGAAGTAGTTAGATTATAAAAACAAGTTTTTATTATAATACATATAAAAATGATAAAAAAGAAATTTAAATAACTTTAAGAGTTGAAGCAGTTATATCATAAAAACAAGTTTTTAAGTTTTTATTCTTTTTAATTTACGTATGATATTACAATAATTTTTTTAATTATAAAAAAGAAAATAAGATGTTCTCACACATCCTAAAAGAAGATTGGAGTTATCACAAACAGAAAAAGAAGACCACTTAATTATTTTCCTCCGTACTGATAGAAAAATATCACCACTACCTTGTGTCGT
Organism: Scalesia atractyloides; assembly: GCA_947069175.1. Lineage (NCBI taxonomy): Eukaryota > Viridiplantae > Streptophyta > Magnoliopsida > Asterales > Asteraceae > Scalesia > Scalesia atractyloides. The sequence continues at coordinate 41,334,977 of CAMTDV010001634.1, forward strand.
GGGTCACACTAATTTGAATAGAATATTCAACTATGAAGTTGGAGACTTTATCTACCAAATATCATGCAACAAATCCACAAGAAAATTTTTTTTTACTAGATACCGATCACTCAAACTGTAGTGTATATATATAGGATTTGGTTTAAGAGAGAACCAATCTCACTTGCGAGAACCATGAGAACTCATATCATCCAATAACATATTTATACATCACCCATAATCAAATTAAATTAAAAGGGTATTTTAGTCGTTTACTTCCCATGTCACATCTTTTCTCTCTCTTCTATTTAAAAATCAACATGTCACATCTTTTCTCTTTCTTCTATTTAAAGCTCAACATGTCATATCTTTTCTCTCTCTTCTATTTAAAATTAACATGAGACATCTATTGAGTCGTGATTTTTTGGGTGAGTTCGTTTGGTAAGATCCTCAATTTCGTAAACCCGAAATCGGGGTGTCGGGAGCGTAGAAAGATGTTTGGCGTAAAAAAAAATTTGTAAAAAAGTTTTTGAAAAAAATTGTAAAAAAGTTTCAGTAAAATTTTTTTTTGTAAAATAAAATATTGTTGTTTGGGGTAAAATATTTTTTATTTTTTGTAAAAAAATTTAAACCCGTAAAAAAATTATTTTTTTTGTAAAAAAATTGTTTTAAAGTTTAAAACCACGCGTAAAAAAAGTCTGAACCCGCGCGTAAAAATGTTTAACACCGGCGCGCAAAAAAGTTTGAACCCATACGTAAAATAATTTTCTTACGCATGATTCAAAAATAATATTAATTAAATCACAAACATTAATTAAAGCACAATGATTTCAACTTTAATTACCAATCGTTAAAGAGATTTGTAAAAATACCAATTTACCCTTATCCCACTAAAAACAAAGACTCATTAATTAAAGCACAATGATTACAACTACTTTATTGTCTTTTAATCTGATCCATTAAAACACTTTTGATCAATGGCTTATATTGGTTCCTAAGGTTCTTACAACTCAAAGCGGTTCTCATTTTACCCATCCCCAATATATATATATATATTAATGTTCGTTTACTGGTTGTATGCAAATAACCTTGGTAATAACTTTAGAGTAAATCGATGTTACCTTTTTCCTGCGTACATCCTCATCATTACGTTAAAAAATAACTCCAGAAACATAGGTTTTAACTGTATTGCATCATTGTTGTTACAACAAAGCTGGCGAATCAACAGTTTCATCTCCTCAGCAAGAAGGTCTGGAAGACGTTGAAACTGTTGTTTTTCAAAGCTAGAAACACAACTGCGTAGGCGCTTCCAGTCAGAACCATAAGGTGCCCACACGAGGTTCGTGAAGTTGCAACCAAATACCTTCCCGACCACTAACTTGGGTCGGTTGGCAAACACGACATCAGTATTGTCGAAGAGATCTTTGGCAGCAGATGCAGAAGAAATCAGGAGTACTCGTCGGCAGCCAAATCGGAGCAGCAAAATTGGGCCGTGGCAGTTGGCGATATGGGATAGGATTCTGTGGATGGGCCGCTTGAAGTAGGTACGGAAAACTATTACTGATAATGCAGACCATGTAGTTGGCGGTAGATTTTTGATCTTGGTAACTAAATATCTATCGAATATGTACCAGGCTAAGACAAGAACCGAGATGTAAATAAGGGTTTCCATGTGTTTGGTTGCAAGTTGTTGCTAGAATGTGCATTCTCAAGTGTAATTTCCTCATGTGTATTTATAAAGCCTAAAAGTAACCAACTTTACACAACATTATTGCAATTATTGAACAAACAAGTATATCTTAAAAATTAGAGTTAATTACACACATAGACCCTATAGTTTATACCTAGTTTCGCCTTTGGTACTAACTTTTTTTTAACAGGTTCAGGTTTTATGGTTTCAATTTTGTAACACCCTTGGGTACTAACACCAAACTTAGTTAATTTTTATGTTAAATTTCAGTAAAATGACTAAAATACCCATCTATTTTAGAAAGACCATTTATGTTATTACTCTATTTTTAATTCCAAGGATCATTTATGTCCTTACTTTTTTAAAAGAGGTAGGGATTCAAAATTAAACAGATACCCTCAGTGATTTAAGTAGATCGGTGTTGATGATAATACAAGCCAAATAATATGAGTCGGTGTGTGATTTGTGAATCATATATACGTATATAACCTGAGTTCCATTGAATTAATAAGTTGTGTTCTAAATGTCTCTGATTTCCTTCTTCTTGACCTGGGAAAAGCTCCTGATGTAAAAAAGGAAACAGCAACAAGACCAAGTGATTCAAATCAATTTATCTCATAATTCTTCAGTTTTTTTTTTTTTTTTGAAAATTTCATTCCCTATTTAGTATTTATGATAATATATCTAACTGTATCCTAAGTGTTAACAACCCTACTAAAAGCTGTCTTCAAACTTGTACATAAATCTTGATGATTAGAACCCTTTTCTTCACATAAGTAAATAAACAAAAAAATTAACATATTAAACCACTAACCTAACTTCAAAAAATGTATCAATACCATATAAAAAACAACAATCACAAAAGCAAAATGATATCTCTTTACCATAACTATCATTCTGCAAATCTCCTTTAATTTCTCATCATCAAATCCCAATCCACTCGACCGATACCACAACGCGCCTGCAAACAAAACTCCATCAAACCCTAACTTTCAAAACACAATACAAAGTATCATAAAACAATAAAACAACATTCGAATCACTGATTAGCCGGTCAATCTAATTATCTAACTTGCACCGATGAGATCACAAACACTATAATCAGAATCAGCACTATAATCAGAACTATTAGTAGAAATATTGAGCCATTTAAAGTAATGACATAAATGGTCATTGGAATTAAAACTAGAGTAATGACATAAATAGTCTTTTTAAAATGGAAGGGCCTTTTAGTCATTTTACTGAAATTTAACATAAAATTAACTAAGTTTAGTGTTAGTACCCAAAGGTGTTACAAAATGGAAACTATGAACCTGAACCTGTTAAAAAAACGTTAGTAGCCAAAGACGAAACCAGCTATAAACCATGGGGGCCATCTATGTAATTAACTCTAAACATTAAAAAAACCTTTCAAAGGCGTAAAATAAATTTTATATAAGTTAGTCTGATGCAAAGTGGAAACACAAAATAAGAGATAAATTTTTAAATCAACTTGATTGAAGAATGGTTTCAATGAAACATTTGCACAAGGATCTCTAGATTTGTCAAAGTTGCGAAATTATAAATGTGAAAGAAATGCTAAACTTAAAGATGTAAATAGATACGTAACAGAAGGGAATCAGTGATATAATGTTTGGCATATGATCTGGCTTGTCCAGACTTTTTTTCCGCTACTAATGGGCCCCCTAACTCCATTGTTGCCCAATTTATGCTCAGCTTCTTATCTTAGTCTCTCTAAGAAGAATATCTTATGGATATAGTGTTGCTCATTACACTTTGATTATTTTATTGGCTGTTGGCTGAAGTTGAGGGGCAATACTTGTTAATTTTGTAATAAGTTTGTTAATATTTTGTTAGCAAAGTGTATAGGATGGAATAGCTGTTAATAAGGAGTATGTTCTCAATTTTCAGTTAGTTCATTCGATCTACAAGCTCATCTTTCAATTTCATCTTTGTAATGATTTACCTCATAATCATTAACATAGAAGCATTGGTTGTTCTTGATTCTACTTCATTCTCTGGTGTTAATTTTACAACAATTGGTACCATAGCATTGTTATGGCTCATTTCAAAGATAGATAACAGTTAGGCGTTAATCGAAAGATCAAGTTGGTTTCGAGGAAATTCAATGGTAAGAATGATTTCAGCTTATGGAGGGTCAAGATGCAAGTTCTTCTTTTTCATCGGGAATTAGTGATGTGTTAATGGGGAAAAAAGTTTACCGATGATGTTGAATGATAAAGAGAAGAAGGATATCTTAGAGAGGGCTCATAGTGCGATTAGTTTGAGTCTTGCGAGTTCTAAGAAAAGTTTCAAAGGAGGTATTGGGGTTTGGTTAAAATCGAAGAATGTATACGTACATGACTAAGTTTTTTTGCAAATTGATTGTACCCCAAGATGCGTGTCTATACTTTTCAGAAAAACTCTAGTAAGTCTTTTGAAAATCACACCGAAGAGTTCGATAAGTTGGTGTTGGATCTTGAGAACATAGAGCTGGAGTAAGATGAAGAGTAGGGTTGGCCAATCGTCTCTTAGCGGGTTTAACAGGTCTCTGACAATGTGAACAACACAAGTTCTAAACATGAATACAACTCGTTTAACGACTTTATGTCGAATATCCAATATCTATAACATAGTTGTACCAAGAAGAAGAAATGATGGATCATAACCTTCTAATTTTAATTAAATTAAATAATTGAAAAATTGCATGGTGTACTTTTTAGTAAATAGGTCTAATCGTGTCTTATACAGGTTACCTATTTTCATTCTAAATTGAAAAGGATTGGGCAATTATCCTTCTTACATCTTTGACACTTTCCTATGAGAACTTTTTAGATTCCTTAGTTTATGGTAGAGAAAAGCTTACCATGGAAGAGGTATTGGCCGCATTTAATTAAAAATAACTGAAAATAACTGAAGAACAGATCATATCATAAACAAGAAAGTGGAGGATGATTGTTTGTAAGAGGAAGGCTAGATCAGAGAAGTTCTAAGACTAGGGGTTCATCAAGACCTACGTCGACGAAGTTCGATAGGAAATGTTTTTTCTTTCACTTAAAGCATCCACAGAGGTATTAATTATATACATTAGTTATAGTTTAAATAAAATGTAAAGTAGGTGAAGAGGTGGATAATGAGGTGATAGTGTAGAATGGTTTATTATTGGAGGAGAAAAACAGGATTTAGAATGGTGGTGGTCTGTAATAATATGGCATGCTGACTAAGCAATCTTCAGTTGGACTAGGTTTATTATGGTGGATATTCTAACATATCATGTATTACACATGTGTAATATAAAAAACGACCTTACAGGCCGCAAACACTTTTCCTTATGGTACGCGATGTTGTTTTTTCAATGTATTGCATTTGTCTAATACAACTTGGAATGCGGGGTTTTAGTTTTCTCATTCAAACCTAGAAAACCAAAAAAAAATTAAAAATAAAAATAAAAAACGCCAAGTAAATATTTAAAAATAAAAAATAAAAACTATTCCTTTGTAACGTTAGTAAGACTATATAGCAGCGATTTGTTACATACGTAAAAAAAACCTAAATTTTTTAAAAAAGTTTAGTCGACGTTTTTTTTAATTTTTTGGCTCAAACTCTTCAAAATACATATACATGTGTTAATTGTTTTAAAAAGAAAAAAAATTATGTAACATAGAGTTTCCTCATTGAAAGTAGGTTTCTTTCTTAATACTCTGGTATATATATATATGGACCACTTTTTTTAAGTTGAGAAAACCAAAAGAACAAGGCTAAAGAAAAGCTTTTTCAATTTTTTTTTTCTGAAAAATTAGAAGAACAATAGTTTCAAAAAAAAAATCTCTGATTGAATTTACATTAACGTAAAACAAATTTACATGTATGTAAATGTTGACGTGAGGTGATGTTGTAAATGTTTTTAACATAAGTGTAAATGACAAATAGATATCAACATGACAAATTATTTTTAGAGTTGTGTTAGTTACATGTTTATTTACGTTTGTTCAAAAAATAGTAGAAATATCCGCACTGGAAGTAAGATTTCCATCGATGTTTCAGATGTTTTCACAACTTGGAGCAGTTCTCATGTGAACCGAATCCTAAACACACACACAACACACACATAAATATATTATATATATATAATAATATATATATAAGGGAAGGATAAAACGAAAACCCACTTAATGTGAGAAAACTCAAATAACCTTTGTAAATCTCATGTAACATTTTTATTTTTTTCTAAAAAAATAGGAAATGTAATATACATATATTTGAAAATTTTTATAAAAGAAACACAAATAAACACCAAGTAGTTTATTTTAAAAAAAAAGGTTAAAAGTTTCTTGTTACATACTATATATGTCTAAGAAAATGTAACATGCAAATTTTGAACATTTTTTTCAAAAAAACAAGTAGGTGTTTTTTATGTTTTTTTATCTTTCATCTATATATATATATATATATATGGAGAGGTTTATTAGGAAACCAAAAAGCAAGGAACAAAAAAACAGAGACATTCGTAATCACAAACATATTAGTTTAAAAAGAAAAACTATAACAAGTTATTCAAGTTTATGTGTCATACATGACATTGTTTTTATTTTTATTTTTAATCGTGTGATGACATGGCTTAAAATTACAACATGAATTAATTAAAAATTAGCAAAAATATGAAAAAGTTAAAGTTGCAATTTTTTTTTCAAATCCCATATTTTTACTTTTTTTCATTTTTTTAATTCCACGATGACATTTTAAGCAATGTCATTCTATAATAAATAATTACAGGAATGTTATGTATGAATGGTTACATATTATTTAAGTAAAATATATACGATTAAAAAATTATAATAAATTTGAGTGACCTAATTAATTGTAACAAAAATATTATGATTGACTTCATTAGAACAATATTTAAACTTACTTACTATTTTACAAAGTTATCATTACTTAAATTAAAGAGAATAAAATGCTAATTTTATGGTGAAATTTAAAAGACAAATATTAATGTATGAAAAAATTAGGGTCATTTAGAAATTGTGTGTAGTTGGTTTAAAACTTAACAATGTTTTAAAGGACTGTATGATATATTTTAAAAATTATATTACTTAAACTCCTAAAATTATGTACAACTACGTATTTATCATCCTCATATATATATATTAGATGAGAACTCCCTTAAGTTGTGAGAATCGCAAGAACACCGACTTCTTGTGCGAGTTTTTCAACCAAATTTTTGCACAAACATAGATAAACATCTAATTAAGTCATCTTTAAAAAAATGTTGAGCCGACATTTCTTCGTCATTTAACACCGGTGTAAATATTTTTTACAAAATCCTATGACATCACCCTTTTTGACGCGATACACTTATGTAAATTTCCGTATACGATTTTTTATTTGAAAAGTTTACGTAAATTTAAAAAAAAATACATTTTTTTAAAAAAAGAACCTTTTTTAAGAAGTTCTTAAGTTCTCGTAACTCGAAGGAGTTCTCATTTTTACCATTTCCAAGATGTGTATATGTATTAATTAATAATAGAGCTAGTCAAGCTTGAGTCGATCTCAAATTTAAAAAAATTACTCACTTGCTGATGTCTGGCTTCAAAAATAGAGCTTGAAATAAATGCGTCCAAGCTCAAATTCTGTTGCGTGTAATGAACCAAGCTTGAGGGAGTTCAGACTCACCCCATTTTCAGGCTATTCTAAGTACTAAAAGTATTAAAGTTCTAAATTATTCAAAGTGGAATTCGGTTTATAAATTAAGAGTCAACTAAAATATTTAGAGTTACAAAAATCCAGTTTAAGTTGTTGATTATGGATTGGATTGGGTACAATTGGCAAAAGCCATTGGTATTAAGGTGTTGCTCCCTTTAAGGTCAATGATTTGAGCCCGAAAAATACGAATTGGGTGTAATTTAAGTCGTTAAAAAAAGTTCTTTATATTTTATCGTTTCTAGCACTAATTTCTTGCTGTTAGCCTTACAATACTTATCAAATTACCAATAATAGGTTTACACTCTAATATTTTTTTCTAGACAGCAAATTAACATACTTTCATATAATCATATACCTAAAATTTGTAAGATATAAACTATAAAGGAGGCACCCTATCACATTACCAGTAATAAGTATTAAAGAATTGGACCGCAAAGCATGTATTATTAAAAGAAAGTCACACTAGCAAGATGCCAGAATGAAAAATCAAGTTCACAAATCTACTTGACATTACACCATCTACTTCAATCTAACGAAAATTAACAAACTAATCATATTTGTCAACAAATTACTTTGAAATTACACTATCTGCTCCAGTCTAATGAAAACAAACTAGTTCTATTTTTCAACCAAACAGAAAATAAGAAATACTTTGTTGAAAAAATAAAAAGAGAGTTAAGAGCATTCACATCCTATAATCAAATTATGTGTATGGGGTTTTTAAATATAAAAAGTATAAAAAGTGGTTGTGAGTGGAGGAGAGAGAAAATGTTACTGTTCATTTGTATATTTGGGCAAGACACTGTTCACCCTCTATACTTTTTTAATATATATTGAAAGTGATTATGAGTGAAGGAGAGAGAAAATGTAATGATAAAGGTATAAAAATATTATTTAATTAAAATAAGAGAGAAAAAGTATTTGTTTTTAGTGAAAATATATTGATATATAAGTTGTTTTTAGTGGGATACATGTATATTTTTGGTGGATTGGATGTGAATGCTCTAATAGAGTTCTCTCTCATTTTTCCTTATTTTATAACTAGAAATAGCTCTGCGTGCGTTGCAGCGCAAAAACCGTCTTAAAACTTTTATAAGATAATTAGAAATCTTTACATAAGTCTAACCACGCCTCAAACGGCAACAAATAAAAAAGGATGAGGAAAATTTATAAAACAAAACAAACAATCGAGCTTATAAAAACCACATTTAACAACCATTAGTATCACTACTAAGCCTATTAAGTAATAAAAACACTATATACTTTGAAAATCTTAAGCCGATAATATAATATAATATATAAATTAGATTTATCAATAAATCCGTTATTAACAGAACAATTTTCTAAAGCCCATATACACATCTTTAATTCTTTAGAATCTAAAAGTCAATTTATTTATAAATATGTTATCAACATTAACAGCAATTTTTTTCGAGGCCATATAAACATCAATGCTTTAAAATCCAAAAACTTAAACAATTAAATTAAATTTAAAAACAAGTGAAAATAATAAACTAAAAAAAGAATAATATTAATCTATCATGCAAGTAATGACTTTATCACTTTTTTCATCTCATTTGTTTGTCAAAAGTTAAAATAAAAACAAAAAAGAAAAAGAAAAAATCACTGTGTAGTATTATAGCAAAGCTACAGTAAATGTGAGTTGTTTTTTAATATATAATAATAATAATAATAATAATTACATTTACTGTTTTTTATTAGAAGTTAATTATTCATGCACTAAAATCTAAAGTCATGTCTTTAAAAAGGAGACATTGACTAATAATAAAGTCACCTTTAATCACAGGGACATAACGTGGGCCAAAGATATACATTATTTTTTTTTTGAATCCCTACCTCTAAATTACACATGCAAGAATTGGATCAATAAAGTACAATGATAGAATTATCGTGCATGCATTTCATGATTGTTAAGTAGCAATCTGTGTCATTAATATAATCCAAGGTGGAAAGGCGGCCTTCAAGCTTGACTTGATTTTTTTTGTGCAGGATTTTCTAGGAAAGTAGCAATCTGTGTCATTAATATAATCCAAGGTGGAAAGGCGGCCTTCAAGCTTGACTTGATTTTTTTTCTTTCATATCAGTGGTATTTCTTGTTGCACGATTGTGCAGGATTTTCTAGGAAAATCACCGTGAGCCTAAAGGTTTCATGCCATGCAAAACAAGATAACAAGTCTTCGCTAAATTAATATAAGCCTTAAGCGTTTAGATATCAATAGATGAGTTGAGTTGTGTAAAAGAACTTGCATTTGGGTACATTGGGTCGACTAAAAACAACGGGTCAACTTGAATCGACTCAAACTAACAATGGGTCAAAATCGGTCACTCTTTAGAAACTTGATAACTTTTTGTCGAGAAACATCCACACCCATTTTTTTTGACATCACCTACTGGTTGTCGCCTCAACTATCTAGTGATCGCCTGAAATAAAAGTAAAAATAATAATGTCTTATAATCATATACAATTTATTAGCTCAAAAAGGTTATTTTTTATGCAGCCCAAAATACCAAATGTAAATCTAAAATCCTAACTCAAACCACTCATTTCTAAAATAATAGAACTTCAGACTTCAGTATAGATCTATGTTTTGAAGCTTTAACTTTGTGGTTGTGTCTACGCCTACTTTATGGATGTGTTTGTTTTATTTCGCAATGAAACTTTCTTGTATTCATATATTGTTAGGTGTAAGTTAGTTGCGATGTTCGCAAGTTGGAACACAAACATAAATATAAATTACGAAAAAAAGTACTTGGTGCAATTTGGTTAGATTTGGTTTATTTGGTTTTAACCGAAACCAAACCAAATTGAATTTGGTTTGGTTTGGATCAGTTTGCATATTCCTTATTTGTTTTGGTTTAGTTTTTGGTTTGGGGTACAAAATTTTGAAAATCGAATAAACCTAACCGAATAAACCAAATTAACCATAAACCGAACTGATGAACACCCCTAAACGCACCCACCATCTCGGCCACTGCCTTCTTCTACACCATCGTCGCTGCCAGCAGCTACAGTCACCACCGCTATTGCCATTGCCATCTTTGCCGCCACTTCCTCAATCCACTAGGGTCTCCACCACCGCCATCACCAATATTTGTCGCAAGTAGCCATTATAAAAATAAATAGAGCGGGTAAACATATTTTTGATACGTTTTTTCTTTCTAAAATTATTCACTTCGGCGTAAGTTAATTTAGTCTGAAGCAATTTGACCTGAACCAAAGATAACCAACACTTGTGGCCTAGTGGTAGAGATGCTTGGGTTCTTCAATGAAGACTTAAGCTCAATCCTCACTTGTGTTACTTTGGTGGATCAGGCAATGATAGATAGAGCCTAGCCTCCTTGCAGAGGGTGCCAGGCTCTATCTTGAGCCCACCAGGGTTTTCGCCCAACTGTATGTTAATGCCAGAGAGTTCTACTCTTGTGGTGGCAAAACGACTGTCAAGTGGCAGTCGGCGGTATGGTTTCCTGGGGCAACGCCCAAGCCAAACTCTAAAACCAGCGTGAACCGGTTAAGATAACTTAGTTTGGCTGGAGTGGGCAACGCTAGGGATGAGCAAATACCGACACCGACCCGATACCGTCCCGATCCCGAAAAATCTCGATCCTGAATTTTGTGAAAACTTGGTACCGATACCGATACCGATACCGATACCAAATATGTCGGTACGGTATGGTATCGATAGGCTATCGGTATTTTGAGGGTAAAATTCGGTATTTTACCGATACGGTACCGTACCGATACCGAAAATGCCAAAAAGTGGATACCGTTTTCGGTACCGAAAAATTCAGGATCGGGATCGGGACGGTATTTTATACCAATTGCTCATCCCTACTATACGCAGCCCAAAGCAGGGGTAAAATTGTCTTTTTGACCCTTTATATACGTCACGTATAGGCCTATACGCAACATATATAAAGGGTGGATTTTTTGTTTTTTTAACCCCAAACCTGTGGTAAAATTGTGTGGTAAAATTGGTTTTTTGACCCTTTATATATGTTGCGTATAGACCTATACGCAACATATACCAATTGGTTTGTGTTGCGTATAGCCCCTAAACCAGGGGTTAAGTGGTCTTTTTGACCCTTTATATATGCTGCGTATAGGTATATACGCAGCATCTATAAATGGTTAAAAAACAATTTTACCGCAGGTTTGGGGTTAAAAAAACAAAAAATTGGTTTTTTGACCCTTTATATATGTTGCGTATAAGTCTATACGCAACATATATAAAGGGTACAAAAACAATTTTACAGGTTTGGGGATAAAAAAACAAAAAAAACACCATTTATATACGCTGTGTATAGGCTTATACGCGACGTATATAAAGGGTGAAAAGACAATTTTACCCCTGCATTGGACTGCGTGTAACCCCCAATTCAACGGTAAAATAGTCTTTTTTTTAATATATTTCGCATATAACCTTATATGTGGCGTATATATGGGGTAAGTTTGGTTAAAAATACCATTTTACCCCTTAGGGGCTATACGCAGCTCAAAGCAAGGGCAAAATTATGTTTTTGTCCCTTTATATATGTTGCGTATAGGTCTATACGCAGCGTATATAAAGTTTTTTTTAGAAACATTTAGACAATATTAATCATTTTAGCAAAGTTTTATAAAAAAAGTTTTCTATTTTAAATAAATTAAAAAGTAAGTATTTCTTACAAATTTTGTATACAACATTAATCATTATTATACGATAAATATCCTATAAGGCTCTTATAGAACTATAGATGTAGTATGTAGGCATATACGAGACTTATACTACACTATACGATACGATACAATATAATAAGATACTATACTATATGATATAACACCCGTATACGCCTATAGGTGTAGTATAGGCTCTTATAGAACTATAGATGTAGTATTGTAGGCATCATATACGACACTTATACTACGATACGATATGATATAACACCCATATATGCCTATAGGTGTAGTATAGGTCTCATATAGTATAGGCCTATACGACACATAAACTACACACATAGTCCTATACGGGACCTATACTACACCTACATGCCTTCGTGGAACATGTACTACATCCATAGGTCTATAAGAGACCTATAAGCCTATACGGGAACTATACAAGACTTATACTACACCATATGATAAAATACTATACGATACTACACCTATATGCCTATACGAGACGATACTACACATATATGCCTATACATGACTTATACTATACTATATGATACGATACAATGAGATACAATATTATATTACACGTATAGGCCTATACAAGATTTATAGTACACTATATGATATGATACTGCATCCATAGGACTATACGAGACCTATATTATATATTATACGATAGAATACCTAACAATGTTTTTTACTACATTATACGATACGATAAGATACAATATTATATTACACGTATAGGCCTTATACAAGATTTATACTATACTAGATGATACGATACTATATCCATAGGCCTATACGAGACCTATATTATACTATACGATAAAATACTTAAAAATGTTTTTTTTTAAATTACTTATTATAAAAGTTTGCAAAAACGATAAACAATGTATAACAATGTTTCTTGAAAAACTAAGTAAAAAAACCACGCTGCGTATAGGCCTGTACGCGACATATACAAAGGAAACAAATTCTCACATCTATAAGAGATTCTCTTGGAAATTGAAAAAAGTGGCTTTACGCTTCGTATAGGTCTATACGCAGCGTATATAAAGCTAGGGTTTGGTGTGCAAATATGTACACCCTATTTAATAGTCATATGGATCGAAATTCTCTATCATACTAGTGCTTCTTATATCGAAGACACCGTATACGATTGTCATATGTTGTCTGTCGTACAATAGTTATGCGATCGGATTTTATTAAGAAATAATATGTTTATTGTTTAACACATGATAAAATTGAATGAAATGCAAGACCAAGTAGGTGATGCGCTGATTGATGAGGAAGAGTGTCTAATACGTGTGTCCTTGGTGATTGTCATGGGTGAATTATGGGGATCGGGGGAAAGTATGAAATGTAATCCGCAACATGTCATGCGTGTTCAACTCATCATCACAATCAATATTCAATGAAATGAGGGAAACCGTTCGCCTAATGAATGAGAACATTCAACAGCGTTGACCCTCAAACTCAATAATTAGAAGAAAAAAACAGGGTTTGCCGTCACAAGAGGAATTCAAAGACGGAGACAAAGTGTGATACCCATGACGAAACCAGGTACACCTTGATTGGTCCTAAACTTAAAGCATGATTAAAACATTAATTACGCGTAAACCTTGTAAACTTGTATGACTTGTGTGCCATGTTGAGCAATCGTTATTACATCTCGGAAGAATCCGAGAGCACGTCATGGTTAACATGACACTACTAAGGACCAACGATGCGAGGTTGGCATCCTTAGCCTTGAAGAACATGTTAAACGGAGACTTAACATTTAACAGCGTATTAAACCTTTGATGTTGATTATTGGGTTATCGGTAGCATCATTTAAGATTTAGAGTTCCAGAAACAACTTAGTTTTGTGCCATAGACTGTGACATAAGGTTTGAAAATAATCAAAGCCCGAGCACCCAAAACGAAGTAGCTCCCGGTTGGGGAAACGCCTTCGTTCCGGGCATAACATAAGGCAACCAAATGTGCAAGGAACGATCGATCAAGCTTAAAAACACTTAAACGAACGTCATACGAGACTTTTATGATTAAAACATAACCATGCTCGGGGTTCGATACGGTTATGCCCAATTTTTAAAACCGAGTCTTTTGACAGTAAGAACGCGAATAACGGAGCCGGTTTCGCAAATCGAGAACGCATCCGGTACCCGCAAACGAACCTAAACACAAACGAAAGATAAACATCATCTTTTAGCACACATTTCTAAGCACGAGGTGTCCCGTTGGGACCACCCCCAAACCGCGAACCCCCCCCCCCCCCCTTTATATATTATTAATTTTTCATTTTTTTTATTTTAATTCATTTTAAATCAAAAAAAAATCACAAGAGCTCTCTAAATTATTCGATAACCTTCACTAATTCAGCTGTTCTTGAGCATAAACGTCAACAAATTAAAGGTATAAACCTTAGGTCTTATGATTTTAACCTTGTTTTCTTGATTAAACGCGATTTCTAGCCGAAAACCTCAATTTAGTCAAAGATTTTTGGAAGTTTAAACATGTTTATGGGCTTAATAAGAACACCTTGGTATTCCCCTAGTGTTATATGGCAGCCATGATCACAAATCTTTAGGGTTTGATACTATTCGACAAAAATCGCTTAACTATTCGATTAACCGAAAAACAGTGAAATAAAGCTTGATTGATCTAAATTCTAGCATATTTAGGTTTTACTTGACGTGTAGGTACTGAATATAGCACCCACCCACTTTTGGACTCACAAGAAGCGCTTGGAGTCGAAGCTTTCACTAGGTATAGCATCCGAAAACCGAAACTAGGATAGGCAGAATTTATTTTGCATATAAATTGGTCTGTGAAATTTGGTATGGTGGTGAAGGGTATTCACAGGAGTGTCCACATAAAATTTTAGAATTGTTAGAATTTTCTACGATTTTTGATGAATTTTTAACTGTTTTACCGAAAGAATTTCAGAACAATTATCAAACGAACTCAATAAATCAGAAAATTTTACATAAAAACTAAGGAATATATGGGTAATGTTCTGGGAAAATTATAACTCCATTGGTTGAGTTTTGATTTGGGTTAAAAATATCCGCGTTTTTGCGAGTTTTCGGCAGCCGGGAACGCACCGAAACGAAATCGGAAAAATCTCAAAATTTTGTGAAGCGTTCCTGTAAATGTAAAAGGTATTCTGAATGTTTTTGGAATTTTTTAACCCCTGATGCTAATTAATGCTAATTATTTGATTAAATATTATTTTATAAATAATTTATTTAAATAGTTATAATGCCAAAATAAATTCCCAAAATTTTTTTCCAAAATCTACAGATTTTTTCTAAGTTATATAAAAATTTAAAGATTTTATTCAAATTATAGATTAAATGGGAATTTATGGAATTAAAAATAGATTATTTTAAATCAATTTCAGCAGATTACCGTATAACGAACCTGCCAGAACCGGGAACTGACCCAACCCAACAAATACTATAGTTAGAACACCGGGAGTATTCCCGGAGATTCCCGGGCAAATTGGGCACTATGGGTGTGTCCTAAGACAGTTCGGGAGAATTCCCGACGGTGAAAATGAAAACTCAAATTTGGGCAACCTAGACTCCCCAAACACTCAAACTCCCTTGATGGAAAGTTAATCATTATTAAATAACCACGTGTTGGCACTATTGGTATTCCCGTACCATTATCCGAACACGTTAAACTATTGACTTTGGCTGGAACGCGAAACGGTGCCCGAAAGCCAAACTGAAAACTAATACTACCCTGACGTCCATCACCATACCAGTGTCCGATAGACTCAATCCGGAGTAAAAAAAACTCCTGACCAGATCCAAGTTATAACCATTACCAACATAGATACTGATTTGAGTCCATACTTGCATGTGTGTATTAAAGTTGATCCAGTTGCTTGATCACTCTTGTGTGTTGAGACTACTATGTGCACTGTGAGTTTCACTTCCCCACTTTTAAATGATTTTACTGTTTTTCAGGGACTTGCATGTTATAAACTGTGTTGATTACACCAACGTGGGAGTGAATCTTACTCCCCCATTTCTAAACTTTGATACTGTTTCTGATATGATTGGCATGTTATAAAACTGTGTTAATTGCACCAATATATGATGTGAATTATCTAACACACGAACTACCTCCACACTGCAAGACAAGTGACTAACGTAAGCCTGTGGATAGTATTATCGGTTTGACCAACCCAGTGCCACGACTGACAGTGTGTCGGCACTAGGCTACTGCACTCGTCCTAATTTGGTTGTGTTGTTAGGCATAACTATTATGGGGCGTTGAACTGCACGTGACGCAGTTGATGTGCCGGGAGTGTCTGGGATGACACGGTCTGGGGAAAAACAGTCAAGGTTTCACTTGTATACTCATGTAATTCCATCTGCGACTATGATTGTGACCGTCATTGTGACTAGGACCAGTGCAATTACACTTGTTAACACATATTGTTACACAATAATTAAACCAGTGGAACTCACACAGCGTTTAGCTGACCCTTTTTAAAACTAACATGCATTTCAGGTAAAACTAAACAGGAGTCATGAACATGCGTGTGGATGACTTTGGTAGTGAACTGTAGCACAATAAGAGCTGTGATAGCTCGTAGTACCGTACTTGAACTTATGGTTTGTAATATGATACTAATAGTATGTTGTAACCGAGGTTCCCTTTTTATGTGATATCATGTTTTTAAATTATCGGGAATTACCATATGTCTGCCGCACCCTGCATTTGTCTTCCGCTGCGAGTCGGGGTGTGACAGAAGATGGTATCAGAGCCTCCGGTTATTGCGAACTAGGTATCTCTAAAGAACCTAGACTATAATCCTAAGTTAGTCTCCACACGTTGAGAACCTCTAGAAACTGAGTAGTATGGCTATTACCAGGAAGCCCTGGTGGGACAAATAAATTATTGTGGTCCGGAACACCATAATTTATCTACCCATACTTGGGAGTTCTAGGAACGTCATTGAGATAGGACGGAAATCCGTCTATTAACGTCATCAACCACAAATAATTTTTTATATAAAAATTATAAAAATCAAAACTACGTGCAATACGTGCTTATGTGTATATTAGTGGAATGTTGGGTTCAATATATCGGTCAGTCAAATCAGCGTTGGGTGTGGTTTTCTCTTTCTTTCAGGTAGCATGTCGCATCGTTCGAGTCACCAGACTACTTCGCATATGGAGACCGATCCTGAGGAGGATCCGCTGACACCCCTTTTGACATCGAGCAACGAGCCAGATCTCTCTGGCTACTGTTGTGGTCCTTACCCACCCAGACCTCGTACTAGGCGCGAGGGAGAGGCCTCGAGCACCTACCATTCCCCACCTCACCACCCGACTAGCTCCTTGGAGCATAGTCGTACCCCGGATATTGTTATACCAGTAGGACCTATCCCTCGGAGCCCTATTCGCGCCACGGGGCATTGGGAATGGGAGCCAGTAGCACCTAGGTTACCTACACCGGAGACTCTTCCTGAGCCTTATACTCCTTCTACCTGGAGTGCTTACTCACTCGTTCCTACGAGATACCCACCCATGGCCTTCGACAGAGGACTCGTCGGAGGGTACTTACACCTGTACCTGTGTTTACACCACCCATTTCCCCTATTCGTCTGATACCCGTACCCATAGGGACCCAGCAGCATTTTACTGCCCCTTTTCTGACACCACCTCGGGAGGACCCTTCCCCGTTTCATACTTACGAGCAAGGTGGCCCATCCCAGCCGTTTAGAGAGCATTCCCCACCTGTCTGGGGTATACCTGTTCCTCCTCAGGAGGTGCCGGCTCCCATCACCGAGAGCAGCTTGATGGGATTTCTGTTTGAGCAGATTTCATTATTACGGATGGCGCGGGATGAGGATGAGTAGCAGAGGAGGTCGATGGGAGACTACCTGATCGTCTTACAGTAGGCGATCATCGCCTTACAGCAGGGCATGGGGTATGTTCACCATGAGCAGGATCATTTCCGTGCATTGGTATACGGATGTATCGGTGGCATTGTAGGCCTGGTAGCAGGTCTTGGAGGGTTGGCATGGTGGATGTGGCGTTCCTAGTATGGTTTTTTTGTAGTATAGATAGAGGTGATGTATCTTTTGTGCATCCTACCAAGCACTGGGTTATACCCATCCGAGGTGGTGATGCAGTCATAGTGTTTTCACGTTTTCCTAGTTAGTACTCTCGTTGCATCAGGTCTATACGTCACTTCGGTGACATATTTTATCAGCACATTTAAGCACTGGCCCGTATGGGTTAAGGCTATGTGTAAATTTTGACACTTGTATGATGATGACATTACACATATATATATATTTTATTATATATAAAATATATATATATATATATATATATATATATATGATGCTTTTGACTATATGTGTCGTGGATTCATGTGGGTGATGAAGTGTGTGTTATGTTTTAGCCGACTATGTGATATGTGTTAACTGGATACGTGACATTGATACCTAGACATCTATTGTTTAGAATAGAATGGCCCCGAAACGCGCACCACAGATGACTGAGGCAGAAATTGCGCAAATGATACCGCAACAACTCCAGGTTGTTATTCCCACGATTGTGGCGCAGGTTAGCGCCGGTATTAATGCTAACCCGCAACCAGGACCCGTAGGTCAGAACGATAATCAGAATAATGGTAGACCGATTTGCACATATAAGCATTTCATGGAATGCAAACCAATGGAATTCAATGGTACTGGAGGACCAAATGGGTTTGTGAAATGGATCTAGAAGTCGGAATCGGTACTTAACATAAGTAATTGTCCCGGTGATTGCGCAGTTAAGTATACAACTTGTACCTTTACCGACCATGCTTTAAACTAGTGGAACACTATTGTTCAAACTTGCGGATAGGACGCGATTAATGCTATCACTTGGGATGACCTCAAGATATTGATGAGGGACAGGTTTTGCCCAGCCCATGAAATTCAGAAGCTTGAGCATGAGTTTTGGAACTTGCAAATGCAAGGTGCCGACCACGCAGGTTACACAAATCGCTTCAATGAACTGGCATACATATTGCCAGACATGGTCCGACCGGAGTCCAAGAGGATTGAAAGGTATATCTGGGGACTGGCCCCAGAAGTGAGGAGTATCATTAACTCGGTGGGATACCTGACTATGCACGAGGTCGTAGCCAGGTCGGGTACTGTTAGGTATGATATGGTTAGACGTAAGATGCTGACAATGCCGGGAGAGCAGGCTGGGAACAAGCGGGAAGCCCCGGAGAGTAGTCGCGCAAGGGCAGCAGCACCGAAGAGGGGGAGAAATACTAGCCAGAACTACACCATGACTGCCCCCGCGGGTAACTCTGATGGCTACAAATGAAAGGTCTCGAAGTGCAACAAGTGCGCTTCCCACCACACTGGAGTGTGTCGAGCAGTGAGATGTTTGAGGTGTCACCGAGATGGGCATTTTGCCCGAGACTGTAGCGTGCCCATGGAACCCAATCCCAAACCAACCCGTTTTCAACCTCCTAGGCCTCAACCTCTTCCGCAACGACCCCAACAACCAGCACCACAGGTTACCTACCCCCGTGCATGCTTTGGATGTGGCAGCACGGAGCATTTTCGTAATAATTGTCTGAAGTTAGCCCAGCAGATGGCAGGAAGGACCACCCAGAACACAGCATCTACCTCGAATTCAGCTCGAGGTCGTGCCTTGGTCATGGGACCTGGTGACGCACGCCAGGATCCCAACGTGGTTTCAAGTACGTTCCTCGTTTCCAATCAATTTGCTTCAGTGTTATTTGATACGGGAGCCGATAGAAGTTATGTGTCGATTGCATTTCCACTCTTGAATATGCCTCCTGTTGACCTGAAACACCCCTATACCGTCGAACTTGCCAGCGGGAAACCGATTACCAGTCACCAACTTATTGTTAATTGCCCTATAACCCTTAACGATTACTAATTTACTATTGACCTTTTACCACTAGAATTGGGTAGTTTTGACATTGTGGTAGGAATGGACTGGTTGTCCAACCATCGTGCGGAGGTGTTATGTGAACAAAAGGTTGTGAAGATTCCTTTATCCTCCACGGATGCAATTATGGTACGAGGAGAGAAGTTAGGTGCCACGCTGAACCTCATATCTCACCTCAAGGCGTTGAAGTGTCTACGACAAGGATGTGACGTGTTTTTGTCCAGCGTCACGACCGAGGAACCAGCCGAGAAGCATATTAAAGACATCCCGGTAGTATGTGAATACCCTGATGTGTTCCCGGAGGAATTGGCCAGATTGCCGCCCAATCGGCAAGTCGAGTTTCGTATCGACTTAATGCCGGGAACGACACCCGTTGCCAAAGCCCCATATCGTCTTGCACCACCTGAGATGCAAGAATTATCGATGCAGCTGCAGGAGTTACTTGATCGTGGTTTCATTCGTCCTAGTTATTCCCCCTGGGGAGCCCCCGTTTTGTTTGTAAAGAAGAGGGACGGTAGCTTTCGCATGTGCATTGACTACCGAGAGTTGAATAAGGTCACCATCAAGAATCGTTACCCTCTTCCAAGGATCGATGATCTTTTTGATCAGCTGCAAGGAGCTCGATACTTTTCTAAGATAGATCTTCGGTCAGGTTACCATCAAGTGAAGGTCCAAGAGGACGATATTCCTAAGACAGCGTTTCGAACTCGTTATGGCCACCACGAGTTCTTAGTTATGCCCTTTAGGTTAACCAACGCACCCGCGATGTTCATGGACCTCATGAACAGGGTATGTAAGCCATACCTTGACAAATTTGTCATCGTCTTCATCGACGATATCTTGATCTACTCCAAGAGCAAGCACGTGCACGAGCATCATTTACGTGCTATCTTAGAGATACTACGGACCGAACAACTATACGCTAACTTGTCTAAGTGCGTCTTTTGGTTACAAGCCATGCAATTTCTAGGACATATGGTGGATCAGCATGGAATTATGTTGATCCAAGCAAGATTGATGCAATTAAGAATTGGCCAGCGCCGAAATCTCCAAAAGAGATACGCCAATTCTTGGGACTAGCAGGATATTACCGCCGCTTCATCGAAAACTTCTCAAGTATTGCCCAATCGCTAACCGCTTTGACACAAAAGGATCGGAAGTATTAATGGGGTGAGGACCAGGAAACAGCGTTCCAGTTGTTAAAGAAAAAGTTATGTGAGGCCCCAATCCTGACGTTACCTGAAGGCAATGACGACTTTGTCGTATATTGTGACGCATCACGACAAGGACTTGGATGTGTCCTTATGCAAAGGAATAAAGTTATTGCATATGCTTCTAGACAACTGAAGGTGCACGAGAAGAATCACACAACGCATGATCTGGAACTTGGCGCAGTTATATTCGCCTTAAAGATTTGGAGACATTATTTATATGGTACCAAGTGTACTATATATACCGATCACAAAAGCCTCCAACATATCTTCGACCAAAAGGAATTGAACATGAGGCAGCGTAGATGGGTGGAATTGTTTAACGATTACGACTGTGAAATAAAGTACCACCCGGGGAAAGCTAATGTGGTAGCCGATGCGCTAAGTAGGAAGGATCGAATTAAACCCCTTCGAGTGAGAGCCTTGGGAATGATCATGCAGACAAGCCTAATAGATCAAATTCGGAACGCGCAGATGCAAGCCCTGAAGGAAAGCCAGTTACCCGGCGAAGGATTGCACGGGAATGAGAAAAGTTTTGTGAGAAAAATGGAGGAAGTGTTGTACTTTAAGAATCGAGTGTGGATTCCTGCAAACTCGGAGTTGAGACAGTTGATAATGGACGAGGCTCATATGTCGAAATATTCAATTCACCCCGGTACAAATAAGATGTACCACGACCTTAAAGAATTTTACTGGTGGCCGGAGATGAAAAAGGACGTGGCTGAATATGTGAGCCAATGCCTGACTTGTGCGTGAGTCAAGGCTAAGTATCAGAAACCCTCGGGAATGTTACAACAACCTGAGATACCTCAGTGGAAGTGTGAATAAATCACCATGGATTTCGTGACCCTTCTTCCGAAAACGCCTCGTGGTCATGATGCGATTTGGGTAGTCGTCGATCGATTGACCAAATTCACACATTTTATTCCGATCCGTACTACCTATAAGACCGACCAGTTGGCCGAAATTTATACTAATGAGATAGTAGCTAGACATGGGGTCCCGAGTGCTATTATTTCCGACCGAGACAGCCACTTTACTTCGCGATACTAGCAGAAACTATAAGAAGCATTGGGGACGCGAATCGATCTGAGCACTGCTTACCATCCCCAAACCGATGGCCAATCAGAACGCATGATTCAGACACTAGAGGACTTGCTTCGTGCTTGTGTCCTGGACTTCGGAGGAAGCTGGGACAAGCATCCCCCACTAGTGGAATTTTCATATAACAATAGTTACCATAGTAGCATTCAGGCAACCCCATACGAGGCATTCTATGGTCGAAAGTGCCGATCCCCACTTTGTTGGGCCGAAGTGGGTGACACTCAACTGACAGGATCTGAACTAGTTCAGGAAACAACTGATAAGGTCCATCAGATTTGGAATCGTCTGAAAGCCGCTCAGAGCCGACAAAAGAGTTGGGCTGATATATGTCGGAAACCGCTATCGTTCAAAGTGGACGAACGTTTATTATTAAAAGTATCGCCATGGAATGGCGTTATCAGATTTGAAAAGACCGGAAAGTTAGCCCCGCGATACATTGGACCCTACGAGATCCTAGACAAAGTAGGTCCCGTAGCATATTTGTTGAAGCTACCAACCGAGCTTAGTGCCATTCATAATGTCTTCCACATTTCAAACTTAAAGAAGTGCCTTTCGGACAAGGCCACTCATATACCATTGGAAGACATCCACGTTGATGATAAACTCCACTTTGTGGAAGAGCCAGTGGAAATAGTTGATGGTAGGGTCAAACAATTAAGGCATAACAAGATTTCACTGGTTAAAGTCCAGTGGAACTCGAAACAAGGACCTGAATATACCTGGGAACGAAAGGATGAATTCCGTAGTAAACATCCTCACCTTTTCCCCTAGCTAGACATGGTAAATTTCGGGGACGAAATTTCTTAACCAGGGGAGCCTATGATACCCATGACGAAACCAGATACACCTTAATTGGTCCTAAACTTAAAGCATGATTAAAACATTAATTGCGCGTAAACCTTGTAAACTTGTATGACTTGTGTGCCATGCTGAGCAATCGTATTACGTCTTGGAAGAATCCGAGAGCACATCATGGTTAACATGACACTACTAAGGACCAATGATGCGAGGTTGGCATCCTTAGCCTTGAACAACGTGTTAAACAGAGACTTGACATTTAACAGCGCATTAAACCTTTGATGTTGATTATTAGGTCATCGGTAGCATCATTTAAGATTTCGAGTTCTAGAAAAAACTTAGTTTTGTGCCATAGACTGTGACATAAGGTTTGAAAATAATCAAAGCCCGGGCACCCAAAACGAAGTAGCTCCCGGTTGGGGAAACGCCTTCATTCCGGGCATAACATAAGGCAACCAAATGTGCAAGGAACGATCGATCAAGCTTAAAAATACTTAAACGAACGTCATACGAGACTTTTATGATTAAAACGTAACCATGCTCGGGGTTCGATACGGTTATGCCCAATTTTTAAAACCGAGTCTTTTGATAGTAAGAACGCGAATAACGGAGCCTGTTTCGCAAATCGAGAACGCATCCGGTACCCGCAAACGAACCTAAACACCAACGGAAGATAAACATCATCTTTTAGCACACATTTCTAAGCACGAGGTGTCCCGTTGGGACCGCCCCCAAACCACAAACCCCCCCCCCCCCCCATTTATATATTATTTATTTTTCATTTTTTATTTTAATTCATTTTAAATAAAAAAAATCACAAGAGCTCTCTAAATTATTCGATAACTTTCACTAATTCAGCTGTTCTTGAGCATAAACCTCAACAAATTAAAGGTATAAACCTTAGGTCTTATGATTTTAACCTTGTTTTCTTGATTAAACGCGATTTCTAGCCGAAAACCTCAATTTAGTCAAAGATTTTTGGAAGTTTAAACATGTTTATGGGCTGAATAAGAACACCTTGGTATTCCCCTGGTGTTATATGGCAGCCATGATCACAAATCTTTAGGGTTTGATACTATTCGACAAAAATCGCTTAACTATTCGATTAACCGAAAAACAGTGAAATAAAGCTTGATTGATCTAAGTTCTAGCATATTTGGGTTGTACTTGATGTGTAGGTACTGAATATAGTACCCATCCACTTTTGGACTCACAAGAAGAGCTTGGAATCGAAGCTTTCACTAGGTATAGCATCCGAAAACCGAAACTAGGATAGGCAGAATTTGTTTTGCATATAAATTGGTCCATAAAACTTGGATTAAGCTGAACTTTGGTATGGTGGTGAAGGGTATTCAAAGGAGTGTCCACGTAAAATTTTAGAATTTTTAGAATATTCTACGATTTTTGATGATTTTTTAACTGTTTTACCGAAAGAATTTCGAAACAATTATCAAACGAATTCAATAAATCAGAATATTTTATATAGAAACTAAGGAATATATGGGGAATGTTCTGGGAAAATTAGAAGTCCATTGGTTGAGTTTTGATTTGGGTTAAAAATTCGCGTTTTTGCGAGTTTTTGGCTGCCGGGAACGCAACGAACGAAATCGGAAAAATCTCAAAATTTTGTGAAGCGTTCCTGTACATGTAAAAGGTGTTCTGAATGTTTTTGGAATTTTTTAACCCCTGATGCTAATTAATGCTAATTATTTGATTAAATATTATTTTATAAATAATTTATTTAAATAGTTATAATGCCAAAATAAATTCCCAAAATTTTTTTTCCAAAATCTACAGATTTTTTCTAAGTTATATAAAAATTTAAAGATTTTATTCAAATTATAGATTAAATGGGAATTTATAGAATTAAAAATAGATTATTTTAAATCAATTTAAGCAGATTACCGTATAACGAACCTGCCAGAACCGGGAACTGGCTCAACCCAACAAATATTATAGTTAGAAAACCGGGAGTATTCCGGGAGATTCCCGGGAAAATTGGGCACTATGGGTGTGTCCTAAGACAGTTCGGGAGAATTCCCGACGGTGAAAATGAAAACTCAAATTTGGGCAACCTAGACTCCCCAAACACTCAAACTCCCTTGATGGAAAGTTAATCATTATTAAATAACCACGTGTTGGCACTATTGGTATTCCCGTACCATTATCCGAACACGTTAAACTATTGACTTTGGCTGGAACGCGAAACGGTGCCCGGAAGCCAAACTGAAAACTAATACTACCCTGACGTCCATCACCATACCAGTGTCCGATAGACTAAACTCCGGAATAAAAAAACTCCTGACCAGATCCAAGTTATAACCATTACCAACATAGATACTGATTTGAGTCCATACTTGCATGTGTGTATTAAAGTTGATCCAGTTTCTTGATCACTCTTGTGTGTTGAGACTACTATGTGCACTGTGAGTTTCACTTCCCCACTTTTAAATGATTTTACTGTTTTCTAGGGACTTGCATGTTATAAACTGTGTTGATTACACCAACGTGGGAGTGAATCTTACTCCCCCATTTCTAAACTGTGATACTGTTTCTGATATGATTGGCATGTTATGAAACTGTGTTAATTGCACCAATATATGATGTGAATTATCTAACACACGAACTACCTCCACACTGCAAGACAAGTGACTAACGTAAGCCTGTGGACAGTGGATAGTACTATCGGTTTGACCAACCCAGTGCCACGACTGACAGTGTGTCGGCACTAGGCTACTGCACTCGTCCTAATTTGGTTGTGTTGTTAGGCATAACTGTTATGGGGCGTTGAACTGCACGTGATGCAGTTGATGGGCCGGGAGTGTCTTTGTGACACGGTCTGGTGGCCGGGAGTGTCTGGGATGATATGGTCCGGGGAAAAAACAGTGCAATTAAACTTGTTAACACATATTGTTACACAATAATTAAACCAGTGGAACTCATTCAGCGTTTAGCTGACCCTTTTTAAAACTAACATGCGTTTCAGGTAAAACTAAACAGGAGTAATGAACGTGCGTGTGGATGGCTTTGGTAGTGAACTGTAGCAGAATAAGAGCTATGATAGCTCGTAGTACCGTACTTGAACTTATGGTTTGTAATATGATACTAATAGTATGTTGTAACCGAGGTTCCCTTTTTATGTCGGGAATTACCATGTGTCTGTCGCACCTGCAATTGTCTTCCGCTACGAGTCGGGGTGTGACACAAAGAGAAACTGAAAACAGTTGTTGGTTTCTTATGATAGCTTGTATTTAACAGTTTGTATTAGAACTAACGTATGTAATTCGATGGTGGTTGTTTATGAAAACAGTTGTTGGTTTTGTTTATTTCAATTACTGTTTAACGACGACACAAAGTTTTTAATAAAAACATGCCATTAGCGCTGACACATTGTCGCTAAAGGGTTTTAAATATATATATTTTTTATTCCTTAATGTTTGAAAACAAATCTTTAGCGACGACAAATCTTCAGGATAAGCTTAACTTTTATTAATTTTGTTTAGTTTTACACTTTTTTGGGTAAATTTATTTTTAGTATGGCCCTTTGCGAAGACTTGTCGTCACTAAAGAGCAACCCTGTTCCGATGACGCTTTACCGCCGATGCTTTACCGACGACTCGTTTTATGATCAGAGGGAAGTATTTAGGGATTACTGTAAGACTTATGTTGATTTTTATGTTTTATTTATTGTTTATGTCGGTCAAGTGATCAAAGGGTAAAATAGTTTATTAAAACTAATCATGTTCGATTCACGTCTGTTTCTTTGTCGATTGGCATCTTGAATCCCATCAAAATCATCATTGTTTCGACACTTTTACATGCATCATTTGTTCGGACTCTGATTCAGGAATTCAAATTGCTAAAGTTATCAGCCACAACCGTATGTTGGTCACCGTGCAATATTTAACAAAAAGAAACACACATCCATTTTTTCTAGGAAACCACATAACATTAACCAGAGTAAACCAGAAATAAAGAGAATGCATCTAACGCGTTGTTGCTCTCTTTTTTTATAACGGCAAATTATCTACATCGACTTATTACACCTCTCTATTGGAGGCTCGGCTTATTAAAACAGGGCCCACGCTGGCACATATATTGGCACGGTGTTCAACTGTAGAAAACCCAATAAAGGCCACCAAGTGAGTTGAGTGCCCCACTCAAAGTGCAATGGATGGGACTCAAACCTGGGTCTTAGGGGAAAAACGAGGATGCTCTCTTTTAATCTGAGTCCTGACAATATTGTACATGAAATAAAAGATTGGTATTATGTACTGAAGTTCAAAATATATAGTTCCACCTAGAGTGTATTCTAAAGTATGTGCAAAACACTAGGATCACTTTGCATTTCGTGTCAAAATGGAATATACAATGAAGTTAGTTAGATTAAAGGTCCCAATAAAGTAATATGTTATTCTTCGGATAATCCCAAAGGTAGATATATTAATTCAGGACTTGTATATCAACCAGCTGGAGAAACAAAAAGAAAACTATTTTTTGTAAACTTTGTGATCTAAAGATATTGTAATTTTTTTAAGAGATGATCGAACTTGGAGATATTTTCTTCGATCATTCAACCTCATTAATTGTGGATGTTATTATCACCAATGTGTAGTGGAGTTTTGCTTTTGCATCATGGATTTATGTTTGGCAGGTTATGGAAAAGTGAACACATGAGAAACATTAATTCATTCGTACGGGCAAAGCAGCTAAAGACTCTACTCGGCCACTTTTGTGGGGTTTTATGTTATAAAATTTTATAAATAATATTATATTATTGATGAATATAATGATTATTTAATAATTAAGTTAAAATGAATCGGAGATCTTGAGCATTCAGTTTGTGTGTTGAAATCTTAATGTGGGGGAAAAATTGTGTTTGTCCCACATAGGTGTAGAGATAATCTTTTGTCATTTTATAATTAGAATTCTTTATATGAATGTATTCCTATGTGAAAAGTCAACCTAATGCACCCGGGACAATGGGGATAATCGTAATGTGGTGTTTTAGTGGCGCACTTTGCACTTTTTGATGCGGCTCCAACCCTGTAGCTTGACTATCATGTTTTAGTAATAATTATGCAATTGAATTCTGAAAACAATTGACTATCAAGTTTTAGTAATAATTATGCAATTAAATTCTGAAATCAATTCAGACTTTTATTTTTCTAGACGCTTCATTTTCTTTATTTCGTCATAATATGTTCTTAGTTTTCATTTAGATTTTGTATTTTGTTTTGTTTCCGTTTCGTTCATTTTTTATTTATGTACTGTAATCTAAATATTGCTTAACAAAATTGTTACTTTATTTTTATTTTTTAAACGGTTGTCCTACTAGCTTAAAACAGATTTTAAAACACCATTCATTTTCTGTTTTAAAAATGTTCATATTACATAACAGTTTGCTAAATTGTTTATTTTCATAGGATTATTCCTATTTTGGTTTTGTGAAAACCAACATTTATGGAGAACTTATTTTTTTTCTCTTGTTTCAGAAATGACTACTATTGCAATTACATCAATATTGCTTAACAAAATTGTTATTTTATTTTATTTTTTAAACGGTTGTCCTACTAGCTTAAAACAGATTTTTAAAACACACCATTCATTTTCTGTTTTAAAAATGTTCAGATTACATAACAGTTTGCTAAACTTTTTGTTTTCATGGGATTCTTCCTATTTTGGTTTTGTGAAAACCAACATTTCTGGAAAACTTATTTTTTTTCTCTTGTTTCAGAAATGACTACTATTGTAGCAATTACATCAACTAATGGATCCACCTCCACCACCATCGGTTGAGGACGAGAACGAAGCCTTCCTTTAAGGGGGTGGAAACCTTGTCTACCTAAAGACGTGTTTTGCCTGGGCGAGTAACTCGCCGGGTTAAAACAAGAAGGAGAACGAAGCCTTCCAAGAATAAAGCCTTCCTTATAAGGGGGTGGAAACCTTCTTTACCAAGTAAATATTGGTTCATTAGCACAACCGAATTCAAAAATATTGTCCTACAGTGTGATTCCCGAAGGGCTCTGTAGTCTAGATTGAACGGAAATATTTATCCATTAAATATGTTGACGGGTCATTATAAAGTCCGTTAGACTTGACCGGTTAACATATATTTACGCTCGGTTCCGCTAGATTAAGCGTTGACCGGATAGAATGCGGTTTATAATCATACTGTAACGTTTCACATTTTTGTATTTTCCTTATATAGAAAGTTGTATTTGTATTTCTATTTTTAGAAACTTGTAATCGTATCATATTCATATTTCTTTTCCAGTCTTGTAATACGAGACTTTGATCATAATGGAATTCACTTTTATACTTATACATGTTACATACTTTTTTAGCGAGACATACACCGAGATTATATTTTATTGGAATCACATTCATACGTGTTTCGTATTTATAACATGCTTGCATACACTTTTTTACCATAAAATAACCAACAATACAAGTGCAAGGACTAGAAATGAAAATCCACCTTCTCAACCATAATCATTAACTCCCAAACCCTAATCCCCACTTATAAATACAAGCCTCCACCACCTCCTAAACACTTTACACACACCAAATCTTCTCTCAAACTCCAAATTCTCAAGTCTTCCAAGCAAGGCAAAAAAAATGCACTAAGGTGTTCTAAGTGAGTTTTCACTCGCTTTTCTTCATTCTTCTTCTTCTTCTATACTTCTCTCAAACTACTTGGATAACCTCTGGGAAGGATTTCATAAGTTTGCCATGGCAAACTAAGGTGAACCTCACCATATCTAAGGTCCAAAGTAGAGTTAAAATTCTTCTTTTGTTTTATACTTATTTCTTGTATATTTTGATTGAAACTTGATGACATCTTGTACCTACCAAGCTCCCAACTAGCCTCATAATTGTGGGTTTGTGTTGTGGTTAATTTCCATGGAGAAACAAGCTTAAAGTTCCATTAAAATTCTGCCAAAAATGTTCTAAGTGTTGGAACCGGATCGAAGAGTCGCGCTCCGCTCAAACATAATATTTATATGCCCTAATTACCCTTAACAGTGTGTTAGTGGTAGTAAGGAGTCAAACCACGAAGAGTTTGTGGTTTGCGATCGGATGTGATTGATTTAAAAAAGTGTTGTCACTAATTATGAAGCTTGCTAAGAAAAAGATTAAGTTGTTTGTTTGAGAAAGATGTTGGAATGAACCGACAAGTTTGGTTTGATTACTTTACTACTAAACTCGAACAATTGCGTGAAAACGTAATTAATTGATTAAAAATATGATGGAGAAACAAGGTTCACACTGATTCGACAATTGAAGGTCCTAGGGTTACTACATGTTTTACTTGGTTTAAACGAATTGGTTCATTAACGGTTTAGAATCACAAAGCTTAGGTGTCAATTGCTATCAACTTTATAGACAACGGACCACAATGCACTTCGTTACTTTGGACAAGCGAAACCTATCAAAAGACAAGGCATGAATACGCATATTCATTTCACGAAGTCAAATTTCATAACTCACTAGACAATTTGCAAATACAATACAAACGTAAGTCAATTTATCAATTTATTAAATGCAATTCGAATTGTCACAAACCAAATGTTTAAACAAATAATAAACCCTAGAAATCCTTACAAAAATCTACATCGAGGTGAAATCTTCGAGAATTAGCCGCTCATGGTGAACCGGACACGATCAACAATGGATGAGAGCTGGAATCTTGACATCTTGAAGCTTGATGGTGGAGATGAATGGTGATTAGGGTTTATGGTGATGTATGAAGGTGAGAGGATGATGATGATGATGATGAAGGATGATGGTTTGGATTGGTGTGATGATTCGGATGATTGGTGATGGTTGGTGATGATTGGGGATGAAAGGGTTGGTGATTATGGCTCCAAGAACAAGTTCTAAACTCAAGAAACTCGTAGCTACCCAAGAAAGGGTAAAAAACAAGTGATATACCTGTCCCCAACTCAAGAATCAAGTTTTTCGAAAAGTGGGAATGTAGGTGGCGTCGCCGACGGCCATTAAGGGTGTCCTCGACGGCCCTTGGAAGTCTCAGTTTCACCCGACGACTTAATCTGCTGTTTACGAAGGTTTCTGGCTGATGCAACAATCCAGAGGGCGTCGCCGACGGCCCTTTTGGGCGTCGCCGACAGTGCCTCTAAATCCCATCTTTGTTTTCTTCATAACTTCTTCGTTTTAGCTCGGTTTTATTCACCATTTTCACCCTCGTCTTCGTAATTCAACCCTCTATATCTACATTTTCAATCCATTAACATCCCCTATAACACATCCAATCTTCATGTTTAACACCAACTTGTTTTCTGTTTTTCCATTTTTGCATTCCTGGTTGATTTGTTTTCCATCCCGGTGCTCCGTAAAGCTCCCAAATAGCTCCTTAAACTCCGTTAGACCTGCAAAACACAATTCCAATCAAAAGTAGGCTATTCGAAACTAAAAGCTATGTAAAAACATGAACTTAACCATGATAAAGTACCGGTTTCGACCACGCATCACATCCCACACTTGTCTTTTGCTTGCCCTCAAGCAAATCTGTTTTTCACTTTCACGTGGGTCGAACGAGAAACACATTTCCCATTCTTGAGACATAAGTTAAGGTCTAATGTCACACCCGGTTCATGATTTTTCACAATTTTCAACATATTTAGCAATAAATGATTAATCATATAAGAATGGTTATCCAAGATTAACCTGCCCTTAAAACTCGCACTTCATACACATCTCTCATAATGTTCTCTCCACTCGGTTCAAAAATTAGGCTAATAAATGATGCATTACCACTTTTGAAGTAAACACTCAAACCGATTAGAACACGTACCCACATAAGCTTGTAACTCAATCGTTCTCCACCATCGAACACAAATACAAAGCACAAGTCAAAAGGTCTTTTAAGGGTTGTAACATACTAGGTTAAGGGTATGGAAACGGATGTTTTAAAGTGGCTAAGGTGACGAAAATTCGATTTTTCTTACAAAACAACTAATCTATAAATGACTACTACGAATAGACAAACTAAGAGGCAAAGAATTTCGCCTTTTATTCACTAGCTATCACACTTCTTTTTGTGCTTTTTCACCACAATTTTCTCTTATTTTTCATGATAATTTATGATTTTTTTAACTATACAAAAACAAACCTAAAATCAAATTTTCATCACACGGGTTAAAATAAAAAAGGCTTAATGGTCAAGGGCTAAATTGGTTGATCAAACGAAAGGTTTAGGCTCAAAACTGGCGACTAAGGGATAGATTTCAGGTAAGGATAAGCAATTGGTGTAAAGAGGAAAAAGTCTACCTAATGCCTTAATCTTCTCGTGCTTGTATTCGGTCTATAGTCTCAAACGCATCAAAAGTTGCAAGTTCTACAATACGTGACTAACGGTCCACTCAAACAAAGAAATATACGCATATATTTATGATGTGTAAAGTGGCTCAAAACCTCACGTACAATGGGTATGGTATATGATATGCACAAATTGCAAGTTTCTTAAGCGGATTATTCCCAAATAACCACCCGATAAATATTCATCATGTTACTAATTTGAACTGACCATGACAAAAGACCAAATGGGTTGTGTCAGCCCTCGTTAACTTAGTTACTTGTGCTTTTGATTGCTTCAAACAAAGACATTTTTGAAATTTTTTTGAAATTTTCCCCCACCCCCACACTTAAGGTCAACATTGTCCTCAATTGTAGTGTTTAACTGAATGGGTCAAAAATCGAAAAAAAATTTTACTTCCCCATCCCCACACTTGAGGTCAACTTTTCCTCAATGTGTAAGAATAGAGCTTTTAAAACGCACAAGGGATGTGACATGGCTAACTTCCCCCAAAATTTCACCCTGGAAAATAAAATGCAATTTACAATCCACTTATTAGCTAACTAAAAATCATAGATAATGTAAACAACAACAAACCTAACTTACTTTCGTAGGAATCACGGTTGCATTTAGCTTATGCAACAAGCCCTTTTAAACCTCCGGATAGCTCGGGAGGACGAGTAGGTCTCTGAGGGTTATATGTAACCCCTATGCAAAATTTCGGGCTTTCAAAAACTTTTTCTTCAAAGGAATTTTGTTAACCGATACTTAAACGTAACCCGTTTAACGTAACGTATGCATCGGGACGAGGACATAAGCTACACATACCCTAAATACCCTTTACATAACTTAGATATAAGTTTCGAGGGTTTAGAATGACAAAAACACATTTAGACAAGTTCAGGGACTAAACTGCAACATCTGCGAAAGTCTGCTGATTCTCGTATCCTAATACGGACCTTGCGTGGACATCCAAAATATCTGATAATCAATAAAATCTTGTATTTTATTGAAATTGCAAAAACATCAATCGTTGCGCAATTTCGATCATTTTCGTGTTCGTTAAAGCGTCTTACGCATTTAAGCGAAACGCATAACCGTACAACCGAACGAACCAACATCCACGACATTTTCGGACAAAATCTAAGTTACATATGCCTTAATACCTTTATAGAGCCTAAAAATTAGGTTGACGGGTGTTAGAAACGACAAAACATGACAAAACAAGTCCAGGGGCCATTCCTGCCAACTTTCAAACCCGTTGCCCAACTACCAGGCTTACGGACCCCGTAAGCCGAGGGCCATACAATCCGTAAGCAGGTTCCAGACAGCAGAATTGCAGCTGGCAGCTTCCTGCTTTTTCCTTGGCCACCAAGTCCTCGTTTTTGCCACAAATTCACCTCCTGTGATGACACTAATCAGTTCCTTGATGACTCATGGACACTTGGCTTGATCTTGTGAACTCATTCACACTATAAATATCCAAGAGTTCTTCACTTCCATCTTGCTCATTTCTCATTTTTCCTCCTTTCTTCTTGGAGCTTGTTTCCAGTTTTAGAGACTTCCTACTGAGTTCTTATAGTGTTTTCAACACAAGTAAGTACTCTCCCTTAGTCTCTTTCGTTTCTTTTAGCTATTTTGAGCTAAAAGTCAAACAGTTTGACTTTCTATTTGACTTTCGGTTCTGACCTTAATTGGTCAAGTCAAAGTTCAATTGAACTTTGCAACATGATCGTAATCATGAAAGTTATGATCCCTAGCGATTGCACCTTCGGATTACCACGTTTACTAGTCGAAGTGTCGAGTCAAAGTTTCGGTAAAAAATGTGCATTTTGTGCATTTTACGACGAAACTATTTTTGGGTATCAAATCACTACGTTTTGATACCAAATCAGTTTTACAACTTAGTTAGACATGTTTTGACATGTGTAACTCCTCACTTCTAGTTTAATGCTTATTTAGGGTCGTAAGTCGAGCGGTCTTGACCACCGCTTTGACTTTCAAATCTGACCCGTTTGGTCGATCTTAGGATCCGACCAAACACATATTTGTGGCCATAATTTTATAGGGAATAACCCTCTGAGGTTATACCTTATGGTCACGTATCTTGGTTAGTGTTATGATAAGTCGCTCTTATGCCCTTTAATAATGACCAAAACGCCCTTTTGCGCTTAAATCCATCTTAAGCATATGTAACCAACTTTTTGACATATAAACAGATGTTACAACTTTGTTAAACTTATTTCGGCATAAAAGACTTATCATATGACTAGTTTGACCATTCGAACGCGTTTTTACGCAAATGACACGTTAAAGTAGCATAAACTGTTAGGATTAGCCCTACAAAAGAACAGATGATAAAATGCCAAAACAGGTCTGAACTATATGATCCAGAATAAACAGTGTTTTGAACTACAACTTCCCTCAATGGCAAGATATCTAACATCTGATAATTCTAACATCTGCTATGTGCTAAGCTCTGCTGGTTATAAAGTCTGTTGAAGAACCAAACCTCTGTTGAAGTCAAAAGTCTGATGAAAGTCAAAGGTCTGATCACCCTTTAAAGAACATATGATAAAGCTTCAACAATGGCTAACTCATCAGTGGTTGGCATCCTATTTGGATAACCATCAGTGTTTTGTATTTGAATCAGAGGTTAGTATTAGCAGTGGTTAGAGGTTGTTAGGATTTGTTAGATGTCATTGTCTTGGTGATGTCAGCAAAGATATTTCAGAGGTTAGGATTGTACTATAAATAAACAGTGCATGTAGTGTTCTATTCAGCTCTCACACACACACACTTATCTTGTATAATCTAATCTGTGTGAAGCTCAGGCTGAGGGGGAGTTAGTGATTCATGCATGTAATTACTTGTATTCATTTTCAATCTTTTTAGTAATGAAAACATTGTGTGAAGAAAGCTAATCTCTCATTTGATTGTGTTACAAAGTTTTAAATCGTATTCCGCTGCAAGTTTTATACGTTTCATCTTATTTTATGTTCAAATTGTTTAAAACAACACAATCAGGTCAAACTCAGATCCTAACAATTGGTATCAGAGCAAGGTCAGTCAAATTCGATCTAACAATCGATTTGACATAAAAAAGATCAGCTCAATTTCTGTGATACTGTGTTGTTCATATTTGTTGAAAAATATAGTAAGAGTCAAATCATGTTACAGACGAGTACAAAATTTATGTTGGATTTTGTAGTTCCATGATTAAATGGTTATGAGTCGGGGTTTGGAAGACCATATCAAAAGTAATGTGAATTTTAGCATAAGCTTTTTGCAAAAATGTCTAAGATTCTCAAAACATTACTGTAAATGATTCTGAATTGATTATTCTTTCCTTAAAAGCCCTCCAGTGAATGGTATGACATTTGCCTATGGAAAAGTTAAAAGGGGAATAGAAGAAAAATCATCAAAACTTAAAAGTGTGTTTATCTCAAAACTTTTGATGATAAAAAAAAGAGTATAAACATAAAACACTTGAGAGTTCACAGGTTAGTACTACAAAAGGAAAACCTAAAATTAGATCTGCATTTCTGCTCAAACATCTGTTACCATACCAACTGAGTGCAACTACTACTTAAAGGTAAGTTTAAGTAACTGATGAATCTCAAGGTTGAAATTGTTTCAAAAAGGGACTTAGAACATCTATCAGATGAAATTGATTCATCTATCAAGAAGTTTTTACTAATTTTTTGATAGTAAGAGCTTCATGTACATATCAAGGCGTGTGTTAAACCTTTCAATTTTTTTTGGAACACATGATGAGTTTTTACTTGTTTTAGATAGTCAAAACACAATATCTGCCAGGAAGTAAAACATTTCTATTTTCAGAAAGAAGGGAGTTACTTTTCTTTGATAATGGATCAAAAGAAATCTGTTGATGGTCAAGGTTATCTCATATTATGCGTGTTTAGGCTAACCTTGAAGATACTCAATTTTCTCACCACACGAGCAACAGATCTTCAAAACAGCTAACAAAGCTCATCCTCTGATGGTTCAATAGTTGGTGATCAAATCAGTATCAAAATCATTGTCATCATATTATATCCAAACACTAATGACATCAGACATCATTTATAAGGGATTGCTATAAAAAGGTTTGATTTCTTTATAACATGTCCAGTCTACAGATCAGTTGGAGTTGTGCAAATCAAAATGATTGGAATCATCTGTCATGATAGCTTGATCTCTATGTCTGGAATGCTAAACATGGATTAAAAAAAACAAAATTTCTTTTGTGATCCATGTGTAAATAGCAGTAAAATGTTTTTAGAAAATCAAAATTCATCCTTAAAAGTAGTTTAAAATTGAATTTTTTGATAAATCCTCAAAGTCTGTTCAAAGCACTGATAGCACGAAAACACTGTTCATTTTAGAAAAGTCTATCCACTGTCAAAAGTGTGACATCCCGGAAAAATCAGGTATCTTTCCTAACTTAGTTCTCGTTATGCATTTGCATTATGTGTTTAAAGTTAGCTTATTTGATTCAACCGACTCGAAACCGTCTGAACCATAACGGAACTCACATAGCCTGATACTTATGCGACACGAAATTTAACTTGATTAACATATATTATATTATATTATATGAGTCGATATATTGTTAGTATTAATTGATAAAAATAATAATAATAACAATACTAATAATGATAATAATAATAAAATCTCATATTTGCAACCATACACTATCCATCCCATGCATTCCTCATTTGAGTTATTTTGTGAGTGCAGCCACACACCCAAATTTCCTACGGCCCAAACTCTAGCCCCAACCCACATGTCCCTTCATCCATTTTAATTTTCGGCCCACATGCCACCTCCGAAACCGCCACAACCCTTTTTTTAATAGTATGTTGCATATGATTAAGGGATAACTTGCAACAGAAATAAAATAAAACCCTAACCTCCCCATTGTTGTTTGCGGCAGCCATCATCGACACCCTTTTCCAGCCAAAACGCTACCTCCAATCGCCGGTAAGACTCTCTTCCTCATTCGTAATTCGTTTAAATCAACACTCTTGTCGCAGATTCTTGTCACGGTTTTGGTTCGAGTCGTATTCCATGTTCACATAGTGCCATGCTCAACTGTTTAGGTGATAACCAACTTGATTTAACCGGTACTGGATGTATGCGTATGTATATGAATAGCCGTAGACTGGTATGGCATGAAATTTATGTATGTAATGTTAGGATTAAACGGGATCATATGTATGCATAACCGGAACTTGATGAACTGATTGTACTTGCAAACCTAGTTGTGGGTACATGAATGTGTGTGGATACGAAACGCGTTGACGAGTCGAATATACATGTGATTCGGGAATGTATATGTTCCTTCGCTAATTGGTTTCATGCAAATGTTGATAGTTATATGTGGATAATGAAACATAAGCGTAGGGGTAGATGATTATAAGTACGCCGTAGAGCTTGTATACTTGACTGCGTGAACGAGAAACCCGATTCGATTTCATCATAAACTCATGAAAACCCGTACCCGAATCTGTGTAATATCAGTATATGTAGTCGTGCATGTGTATATTTGTATCTGATAGAAAATGTAAAGAGTAGGTACAAAAACAATTTCTGGTTCGACCTCGGTTTAAAAAAATGAACTCGTATGCGAACTTGTGTGTTGAATTGTAGACATGAAGGGATAAGCATTTCTGTGTTTATATATGTTGTGATATATATATATATATATATATATAACGAGCTCAGTTAAATTTGAATGTGGATGGTTATAGAATGTCAAGAACTCAAAAAAGGGTATATGCATGGATTTCGATTCATGCTTATGAGAATGTGATTTTTATATATTGGCATGAAAGTAATAATGGACACCAGTATTATAGGTATTAATCTACAAACATAACATGGTACTATTATTCAATTGTTTTCTAATATAAAAGTCAAAGTTGATGTTTCATGATTTATATCCATACGTGCTCTTTTTTTTAATTTCTAATTATGATTTGGAAACATGAACTATAACTAAAGGTTTAAAATTTAGAAATTGTTTGCAATAACGAATCTGTTCTGATTGTTCGACTAATTAACGGGGTTGATGCCATTTTAGGTATCCATGCTTATTTGGTATTCACATGATAGGATAGGTTGTAAACACATATATGAAACCAAACGTTAGAAGTGCTATGTGATTACTTCCTCACGTGCTAGTTGCTAGATACGTGTAGGACTTTCATAATTTGTACAAACAATCACTAATAAACCATGGTAACTATAATAGGGCATGGTTGATCGCTCTAGATTTGCATACACTTAATCTAATCTTACCGAGCAATACAAAGGTGAGTTCACGGCCCCTATTTTATCCGGTTTTGAACAACAAGGGGAGAAACATGTATACACTCTATAACTCTATCTTTTACGTTATGCGAAATTAACGTCGTTAACTATTCGTTAACTAAGTTAATATTAATGTATGTTATGGTCATCGTTAGTATTGGGTTAGATAGCGGGGAAATTATAAGTAGTACTACTGGGCCCGACAAGCCCCACCCGAGCTAGTCGCGCTAGCCGACCGGGAATGGTCAACGGGTGATTAATTTGGCCTAACTTTCGCCATGGTTAGTGATAGGCCTGGCAACACTGAGGCAACAACAGTCAGCTTCAATCGCGAACTCTTATGTGACGTAACTTTAGGCTCGCTACCTACATGTTACATTAAACTTAATTACGAACCAACATTATTATTCCGGGTTAGGAATAATGGAACTATATCGTTATCCCAGGTTAGGGATAACGGGAAAGCAAACATTTAACCGAACTTGTGAACTTATAAAAACCTGGAACTCACTCTTCTTTAATGTTGACACTTGTTTCTTTACATGTTTCTCAGGACGCTAGGAGCGCTGGGTGCACTCACTTGCATTGATCAAGACATTTTTATCGAGTCTTATTTACGAATATTGTTTGGGATTTTTGGGTTTTGGCGTTTATGTTGGCGCCCGTTGCTATACTTTACTCTAATGCTTCCGCTAAACTTTGAAACTAATGCTTCCGCTAAACTTCGAAACTAAGACAATTTGAAAATAACTATGAATGGTTAAACAAATGTTTTTGGAAAACGTTTAAATAAATCATATAGAGTCGTTCGATATTACTAGTGTCTCAGATTCTGGTTTGATCACACGCCTCGCGGTAAAACTCCGCAAGTGGAAATTGAGGGTGTGACAGATTGGTATTAGAGCCTCTAGCTATAGAGAACCAGGTTTGCATTAAAAGTAGACCTAAACTAAATCTGTTACACGACACTAGACTTAGTTGGCACCAAACTGTGATATCTTGTTATGTGTTATACTACAACTGTTTTATGTAAGATATATATGTATATTGTGATGCACGCAACTCGTAACTAACTACACCAACCCAACAGGCAATGTCATCATCATCATCCGACAAATCTCGACAATCAAGGGCGCCGGGGAAGGCACCCATGGTCGAACCCTCACCACCTCATGGTGTGGAGACACGCTCAGCTGCTAGGAAAAGACTCGCTCTAGGAGGGGAGTCGTCCTCCCTCCGACCATCGCTAAACCGGTCGAAACGGTCAACTCGTTAGAAGTAGGGGACGACCTACTTAGGGATATGTTAAGGAAACAACAAGAACAGCTAGAGAGAATGCAGGAGACTATCGAAGCACAAGGATGGATGATACGTCAACTAACTGGTAAAACTGGAAGGCTCGAGGAAGAGCAACATGAGAATAGGAAAGTTCGAAACATTTTAGCTAAGGATCTTCGTGCTGAGCAGCTGAGGGCTGACTGGCTCAAAGACAGAGTTCTTGAGTCCAGTTGGAGGATTCAAGAACTGGAGCAGAACAAGCACCTGTCCCAGTACCCGCACCAGCACCGGCCCCTCCAGCGCCGATAGAGGAAGAAGAGGAGGATCCAGAGGAAGACCCGGAGGAGGATCCGGAGCAAGAGGAGCCGGAACAGGAACCGGCTGTTGAAGCTGAAAACGCCGCAGAGGATGACGGTAACGATAGCGACTTGGGAGATGGAGACGTAGAAGACTGACTCGTCTCGCCAATCCCCGATTTGTTTTCTTTAGTTTTTTTGTTTCCACTTATGTTTGAACTTGAAATTTTATAATTTAAACTGAGATGTTTGGTTAGTATTTTGTGAGACATTGCAATTTATTTAATCGAATGTTCCTTTTGATTGTTTAATTTGTTGGGTTGACATAACTTGTGTGATGATTGAAGTGTGGAATATGATAACTATATTGGATATATATACTTATCGGTGTTTGTTTGTGTTGTCTTGCGAAGATCTGAAATGGCAACTGGACGTCGCGGAAACCTCAACATGTCACCTGAAGAATTGGCCGCATTGATCCAAGAACACGTGAATGCTGCTCTGGCAGGTGTTCAAAACCCACCAGCAGGTAACCATTATTAAATTTTCATGGGAAAATCTAATAGTTGGGCTAGTAGACTTTCTCGCTGACTACCTATCCTCTGTCTCCAGGAGGGGTCTTAACCCCTACAAGATGTTCCTTGATGCAAAACCGAGCAAGTTCACGGGTGCGGAAGGACCCATAGGACTAGTCCGTTGGATTGAAAAAAGTGAGTGTGCAATTGCCTTGAAGTCAATAAGGTCAAGTATGTTGCCTCAAGTTGGAAGATGGGGCATTAACCTGGTGGAACGCACAAGTCCAAACGCGTGGACTTGTTGCGGCGAACGCAATGGCCTGGACCGAGTTTAAGGCCCTAATCAAGGAGGAATACTGTCCGTGGGACAGAGTTCAGCAGTTGGAGCAAGCGTTATGGAACCACAAGATGTTAGGGTCTGAAATTGAAGCGTACACGGCAAAACATCATGATCTGGTGTTCCTATGTCCCGATCTGGCTAACACCGTCGAAAAACGACTTGAGTTTTATCTTGGGGGTCTGGTCCCTGAGATCCAGGGTATGGTAATGTCTAGCAACCCTACGACGGAGCATCAAGCGATTAGGCTGGCGCATAAACTCACCGATAAGGCGGTGGAGCAAAGGAAGTTGCCACCTCGGGGTGCAACCGAAGTCGTCCCTGATAACAAAAGAAAATTTGAAGACTCACCTGCTCGACAGTCTTCGTCAGCCCAGC
This sequence comes from Scalesia atractyloides, assembly GCA_947069175.1. Lineage (NCBI taxonomy): Eukaryota > Viridiplantae > Streptophyta > Magnoliopsida > Asterales > Asteraceae > Scalesia > Scalesia atractyloides. The sequence continues at coordinate 41,376,536 of CAMTDV010001634.1, forward strand.
CACAACAAGGAAACCAGAAGCGGTCCAACAATTTTAACAACAATCAGGGTCACAATAATCAGTCTGCCAACAACACCCAGAACTCAAGCGGCTATGCGGGTCGAAAGCCACAATGTAATCGTTGTAACCTCCATCATCATGGCCCTTGCGCCGGAAATCGCTGCCAACGATGTGGCAAAGCGGGACACCGGCAAAGGATTGTCGCGGGGAAATCATGTCTCGACAAAATCAGAATCCGCACCGGGATCAACAGCAAGGAATTAACTGGGGATGCTATCAGTGCGGTAGCACTGCCCATTTCAAGCGAGACTGCCCGCAGCTTCGCAACAACAACAACAACAACACAACAACAACAACAACAACAACAATAGTGGCAACAATGGAAATGGTGGCACGGGAGGTGCCAAAGGTCGTGCATTCACGCTGGGCCGCGGAGAGGCCAGAAACGACTCGAATGTGGTCACTGGTAAGTTTCCTCTTAACGATCATTTTTCTACTGTACTTTTTGATACGGGTGCGATAAGAGTTTTATATCTGAGTCTTTTAGGAAGAACCTCAATCTCACACCTAAACCCCTAGAGACCCCTTACGTCATAGAACTAGCCGATGGTAAATCTGTAGATGTGACCCATTTACTAACCGGCTGTTAACTTAAACTCGCGGGTCACACCTTTACCATTGATCTGATGACAACTACCCTCGGTAGTTTTGATGTGGTAGCCGGAATGGACTGGCTATCCGACGTCCGAACTGAAGTTCTCTGTTTTGAGAAAGCTATCCGTATTCCGCTCTCTAACGACGAAGTCTTGATGGTGCAAGGCGAGAAGGCAGGCACCGTCACAAACATCATCTCTTACATGCAAGCTCAGAAGTATCTTCGGAGAAAGAACTCCTTCGCTTTGCTCGCACTGGTCACCGAGCAGCCTAAGGACGAGAAGCGGATTGAAGATATCCCCGTCGTCCGTGACTTTTCCGATGTGTTTCCAGAGGAGTTACCTGGTCTTCCACCACATCAACAAGTGGAGTTTGAAATCGTATTGGCGAACCATGCGACTCCTATCGCCAAGGCCCCGTACCACCAAGCTCCAGCAGAGCTGCAAGATCTGTCTACCCAACTTCAGGAATTGTTGGAAAAAGGATTTATCCGACCCAGTACTTCGCCTTGGGGAGCTCCGGTCCTTTTTGTCAAGAAAAAGGACGGGACCTTCCGCATGTGCAGCGACTACAGGGAACTCAATAAGGTTACCGTCAAGAACCGATACCCATTACCTCGCATCGACGATCTCTTGACCAGCTTCAAGGGTCAAGCTACTACTCCAAGATTGATCTACGGTCCGGTTATCACCAGTTACGCGTCAGGGAGGAGGATATCTCCAAGACGGCATTTCGTACTCGGTATGACCATTATGAGTTCTTGGTCATGCCCTTCGTCTCACCAATGCACCCGCGGTGTTCATGGACCTCATGAACCGCGTGTGTAAGCCGTACCTCGACAAGTTTGTCATCGTGTTCATCGATGATATACTCATCTACTCTAAGGGTGAAGAAGAACATGCTGAGCATCTACAATTATTGTTGGAAACTACTTCAACAGGAGAAACTATATGCCAAGTTTTCGAAGTGTGATTTCTGGATTCGGGAAGTTCACTTCCTCGGGCATATCGTGAATGAAAAGGGTATACACGTTGATCCCGCCAAGATCGATGCTATCAAGAAATGGGAAGCACCCGGTACACCGACAGAGATCCGCCAATTTTTGGGTTTGGCTGGTTACTAAGACGCTTCATCGAGGGATTTTCCAAGATCGCACAACCGCTTACCACTCTCACCCAGAAGGGAACCAAGTATGCTTGGGGTGACAAGCAGGAAGCAGCATTTCAATTGCTGAAGCAGAAACTTTGCAGTGCACCCATTTTGTCCTTGCCAGTAGGGACAGATGATTTTGTGGTATATTATGACGCTTCCATTCAGGGATTTGGATGCGTACTCATGCAACGCGATAAGGTCATCGCATGTGCATCCCGACAGTTGAAGGTTCATGAGAAGTAACTACACAACACATGACCTGGAATTGGGAGCAGTTGTGTTTGCATTAATATTTGGAGACACTATCTATATGGAACAAAGTGTACAATCTACACAGATCACAAGAGCCTCCAGCATATCTTTGACCAGAAGGAGTTGAACATGCGACAGCGTCGCTGGGTCGAACTCCTGAACGACTATGAGTGTGCCATTCGGTATTTACCCGGGTAAAGCTAACGTGGTAGCTGATGCCCTCAGTAGAAAGGAGCACTTGAAACCACGTCGGGTACGAGCACTACAGTTCACAATTCATTCTGAGTTACCCGAACAGATACGCGACGCGCAGCTAGAAGCAGTTAAGGAAGAAAACATCAAGGCCGAATCAGTGGGAAAGATGGAACGCGATTGGAAAGTGAAACCAATGGTGCCCGGTATTTCATGAATCGTATATGGGTACCTCTCTACGGAGACCTCAGGAAGCGAGTTATGGACGAAGCTCACAAATCCCGATACTCTATCCATCCTGGTTCGGATAAGAGTATCAAGACCTTAAAGCCGCGTACTGGTGGCCCAACATGAAAGCGGATATAGCCACCTACGTGAGCAAGTGTTTGACTTGTGCAAAAGTCAAGGTGGAATACCAGAAGCCATCAGGGCTACTTCAACAACCTGAGATCCCAGTGTGGAAATGGGATCAGATCTCGATGGACTTTATCACTAAACTCCCGCGAACTCCGGGTGGTTGCGATACAATCTGGGTAATCGTGGATCGTCTAACTAAGTCTGCCCACTTCCTAGCGATCAAAGAAACAGATAAGATGGATAAGTTGACTCGCATCTACATTAAGGAAGTAGTTTCTCGGCACGGGGTGCCAACGTCCATCATCTCAGATAGAGATGCTCGTTTCACGTCCAACTTTTGGTAGTCACTTCAGAAAGCGTTGGGTACACGCTTAGATATGAGCACAGCTTATCACCCTCAGACGGATGGTCAAAGTGAAAGGACCATTCAGACCTTGGAAGACATGCTTAGGGCATGTGTGGTAGACTTCGGGAACAGTTGGGAAATCCATCTGCGTTTAGTGGAATTCTCGTATAACAACAGTTACCATAAGAGTATATCGGCAGCACCGTTTAAAGCATAATACGGTCGCAAATGTATATCACCGGTCTGTTGGGCAGAAGTCGGTGACAGTCAACTCACAGGTCCTGAGTTGATACTTGAGACTACTGAAAAGATTGTGCAAATCAGAAACTGCATGGCAGCGGCACGAGATCGACAGAAAAGCTACGCTGATCAACGACGCAAACCGCTCGAATTTCAAGTAGGCGACCGCGTCCTACTGAAGGTGTCACCCTGGAAGGGTGTAATCCATTTTTTTAGGAACACATGATGAGTTTTTACTTGTTTTAGATAGTCAAAACTCAAATACCAGCCAGGAAGTAAAACATTTCTATTTTCAGAAAAAGGGAGTTACTTTTCTTTGATAATGGATCAAAAGAAATATGTTGATGGTCAAGGTTATCTCATATTATGCGTGTTTAGGCTAACCTTGCAGATACTCACATTTCTCACCACAAGAGCAACAGATGTTCAAAACACCTAACAAAGCTCATCCTCTGCTGGTTCAACAGTTGGTGATCAAATCAGTATCAAAATCATTGTCATCACATGATATCCAAACACTAATGACATCAGACATCATTTATAAGGGATTGCTATAAAAAGGTTTGATTTCTTTATAACATGTCCAGTCTATAGATCAGTTGGAGTTGTGCAAATCAAAATGATTGGAATCATCTGTCCATGATAGCTTGATCTCTATGTCTGGAATGCTAAACATGGATTAAAAAAAACAAAATTTCTTTTGTGATCCATGTGTAAATAGCAGTAAAATGTTTTTAGAAAATAAAAATTCATCCTTAAAAGTAGTTTAAAATTGAATTTTTTGATAAATCCTCAAAGTCTGTTCAATGCACTGATAGCACAAAAACACTGTTCATTTTAGAAAAGTCTATCCACTGTCAAAAGTGTGACATCCCGGAAAAATCAGGTATCTTTCCTAACTTAGTTCTCGTTATGCATTTGCATTATGTGTTTAAAGTTAGCTTATTTGATTCAACCGACTCGAACCGTCTGAACCATAACTGAACTCACATAGCCTGATACTTATGCGACACGAAATGTAACTTGATTAACTATATTATATTATATTATATTATATGAGTCGATATATTGTTAGTATTAATTGATAAAAATAATAATAATAACAATATTAATAATGATAATAATAATAAAATCTCATATTTGCAACCATACACTACCCATCCCATGCATTCCTCATTTGAGTTATTTTGTGAGTGCAGCCACATACCCAAATTTCCTACGGCCCAAACTCTAGCCCCAACCCACATGTCCCTTCATCCATTATAATTTTCGGCCCACATGCCACCTTCGAAACCGCCACAACCCTTTTTTTTAATAGTATGTTGCATATGATTAAGGGATAACTTGCAACATAAATAAAATAAAAGCCTAAACTCCCCACTGTTGTTTGCGGCAGCCATCATCGACACCCTTTTCCAGCCGAAACGCTACCTCCAATCGCCGGTAAGACTCTCTTCCTCGTCCGTAATTCTTTAAATCAACACTCTTGTCGCAGTTTCTTGTCACGGTTTTGGTTCAAGTCATATTCCATGTTCACATAGTGCCATGCTCAACTGTTTAGGTGATAACCAACTTGATTTAACCGGTACTGGATGTATGCGTATGTATATGAATAGCCGTAGACTGGTATGGAATGAAATTTATGTATGTAATGTTAGGATTAAACGGGATCGTATGTACGCATAACCGGAACTTGATGAACTGATTGTACTTGCAAACCTAGTTGTGGGTACATGAATGTGTATGGATACGAAACGCGTTGACTAGTCGAATATACATGTGATTCCGGAATGTATATGTTCCTTCGCTAATTGGCTTCATGCAACTGTTGATAGTTATATGTGGATAATGAAACATAAGCGTAGGGGTAGATGATTATAAGTACGCCGTAGAGCTTGTATACTTGACTGCGTGAACGAGAAACCCGATTCGATTTCATCATAAACTCATGAAAACCCATACCCGAATCTGTGTAATATCGGTATATGTAGCCGTGCATGTGTATATTTGTCTCTGATAGAAAACGTAAAGAGTAGGTACAAAAACAATTTCTGGTTCGACCTCGGTTTAAAAATATGAACTCGTATGCGAACTTGTGTGTTGAATTGTAGACATGAAGGGATAAGCATTTCTGTGTTTTATATATATATATATATATATATATATATATATATATATATATATATATATTAAATTTGAATGTGGATGGTTATAGAATGTCAAGAACTCAAAAAAAGGTATATGCATGGATTTCGATTCATGCTTATGAGAATGTGATTTTTATATATTGGCATGAAAGTAATAATGGACACCAGTATTATTAGGTATTAATCTACAAACATAACATGGTACTATTATTCAATTGTTTTCTAATATAAAAGTCAAAGTTGATGTTTCATGATTTATATCCATACGTGCTCTTTTTTTTAATTTCTAATTATGATTTGGAAACATGAACTATAACTAAAGGTTTAAAATTTAGAAATTGTTTGCAATAACGAATCTGTTCTGATTGTTCGACTAATTAACGGGGTTGATGCCATTTTGAGTATCCATGCTTATTTGGTATTCACATGATAGGATAGGTTGTAAACACATATATGAAACCAAACGTTAGAAGTGCTATGTGATTACTTCCTAACGTGCTAGTTGCTAGATACGTGTAGGACTTTCATAATTTGTACAAACAATCACTAATAAACCATGGTAACTATAATAGGGCATGGTTGATCGCTCTAGATTTGCATACACTTAATCTAATCTTACCGAGCAATACAAAGGTGAGTTCACGGCCCCTATTTTATCTGGTTTTGAACAACAGGGGGAGAAACATGTATACACTCTATAACTTATCTTTTACGTTATGCGAAATTAACGTCGTTAACTATTCGGTAACTAAGTTAATATTAATGTATGTTATGGTCACTAAGTAGCTTTATCACGGAAGTCCTCAACCAACTCTCGGATCGTTAGTATTGGGTTAGATAGCGGGGAAATTATAAGTAGTACTACTGGGCCCGACAAGCCCCACCCGAGCTAGTCGCGCTAGCCGACTGGGAATGGTCAACGGGTGATTAATTTGGCCTAACTTTCGCCATGGTTAGTGATAGACCTGGTAACACTGAGGCAACAACAGTCAGCTTCGATCGCGAACTCTTATGTGACGTAACTTTAGGCTCGCTACCTACATGTTAACATTGAACTTAATTACGAACCAACATTATTATTCCGGGTTAGGAATAGTGGAACTATATCGTTATCCCGGGTTAGGGATAACGGGGAAAGCAAACATTTAACCGAACTTGTGAACTTATAAAAACCTGTGAACTCACTCTTCTTTAATGTTAACACTTGTTTCTTTACATGTTTCTCAGGACGCTAGGAGCGCTAGGTGCACTCACTTGCATTGATCAAGACATTTTTATCGAGCCTTATTTACGAATATTGTTTGGGATTTTTGGGTTTTAGCGTTTATGTTGGCGCCCGTTACTTTACTTTACTCTAATGCTTCCGCTAAACATCGAAACTAAGACAATTTGAAAATAACTATGAATGGTTAAACAAATATTTTTGGAAAACGTTTAAATAAATCATATTGAGTCGTTCGATATTTCTAGTGTCTCAGATTCTGGTTTGATCACACGCCTCGCGGTAAAACTCGCAAGTGGAAATTGAGGGTGTGACAAAAAGTGCATCCTCTGATAGTTGCAAACACTGTTTTTATCCACTGATCAAAATTTCCAACAGTGGTTAGCCAAACAACTATCTTCCATTCACAAACATAGGTTACTCGTGGTCAGACGTTATTCGGCAGTTGTTTCATCAGACGCCACGTCATCATCACTTTTTCAGAAACCCTATAAAAACCCTGTGTTATCCAAAACAGAGGTTTCACACTGTGTCGATTTCAAAATCTAAAAACAGTTTTACCATTAATCATGGCACCGAAAACAAAGTCAAAAGCAAAATCTAAACCCGAATCATCGACATTCAAATTAATCATCAAAACTCCTCAAATTACACTGCCATTTTGGAGGAAACCCAGGCAAATACGAGATATGATTCAATGATTTGGATGTTAAAGGAATCCAAATTCAAGGAGATGCTGACTGCAAAAGCCCCAATTTATGAAGGTTCACTCCGACAATTTTGGGCAAATGTTGAGGTTCATTCAACAGAAGGAGTTCCTTATGCAATAATCTCAAGAGTGGGCAAAACCTAGATGAAAATTACTCCACAATGAATCTCACGGGTTTTTAAACTGAATGACATGTCACATCCTGTGACATTTCCTCTGGGTGAGATCCAAGCGGAGTTTATTGAAAGAGGGTATGTTGGTCAACTCAAAGGTATGACTATATTCAAACCAAATTTCCCGGCTGAGATGAGGTTTTTCTTTCATACTACTTTGACATGTCTCTCAGCAAAAACTAATGGTTTTAATGAAATTCCATTGAACATGCAATATTTGGGATATGCTATTTTGACAGATTCAGATTTCAATTTTTCCCAAGTATTGTTCAATGACATTGTTAATAATTATAATAATATTGCAAAAGAAAAGGCTTTTTTGATACATCCCAGATTTTTAAGCATATATCTTCAAAATCAATTACCTGGAGATGATTCTAAAATTGGCCCAGTTAGCAATGCAGGAGCTATGGGTCACGAAACTTTTACAGTATTTCTAATCAAGATAAAGTTTCAAAAACACAAGTAGAGGTGGTAGTGGAAGATTTATTAGAACAACCTGCCAATCAACCACTGTACTGAGCCCACTGCTCTTGGTGACCACAGCAGTACAACCATACTGTGCAACCCCACCAAAAACCTCCAAAAAGACCAAAAAGAAATTCACCAAGCCCACCAAACCCACCAAAAAGGGTCTTCTGGAAGATGAGATCCCTGAAGTTAACCCAGTGACAACACAAAAGTCACAAGAAACCACTGTTGCTACTTCCTCACAACAGCTAGAAAGATCTCCACCCAAAACCAAAACTCCTCATGATTCCTCACAAGAGGAACATGTTGTAAGCACAATGACACCACAACTTGAAACAATACCCTCACTTGAGAGTATGTTGAAATGTCCTTCTCCCAGGGCAAATTCTCTTTCCACCTCACTTCCCACATCCCAAATTAAATCAACCATGAAGTACCTGTTTGAGGTCATTGGAAGTCAGACATAAAAAGGCCTCTCTCACCAACACATCACTGAGAATATATCCTCTACAATGGCTGTGTCCGATAAAATTTCATTGACTAACCCACAAACAGTTGAGGAGGTTACACCACTTGAATTTCATGAAATTCCTGCTGGTAGTTCAAGTGGAGCAGCTACTACAGTTGTTGAATCCACTGCTTTACATCTGGACAGTAGTTTCATAAATATGTCTCCCTTGAAGGCAATTTCTACTGAGGCTACCATAGCAACCACTATTGGTATTAAAACCACTGTTGAGTCTGTTAAGGGAACCTCTGTTGTGGAAAGAAGTCCCAGTACCAAGAAAAATGGGCATCTATGTTTGAAAGAGGGGTTGAAACTTCTGTTCATGATAACATAGATACAACTACTACTGCTGGTAGGAGTTCAGATGATCCTATTAAGTTAGGTGATGATCTAAAATATAAAGGTTTGATGGAGAGAGTTACTAAAATAGAGACATCAGTGGCAGATATAAAAAATATGCTGCAACAGATGTTAGAAGCTTCAGAGTCTCAAAGCACTGCTCAACCCTCTACTCTTCAAACCGCGAATATAGCCAAACATGTATATCCTTTGTTTGAACAACAACGCAAACTTGCTGATCACCAACATGAAATTTGTGTGAAAATGCTCAAAGATTTGGTTGATGCAAAATATAGAGAAACTCAGGCAGACCTCAAGGGCATTAAAGATTTCCTTACAAAGAAGTCTGGCACTTCCTCTGCACCTATCTTTGAAAAAGATGATGCCAAAAAGGGGAGAAAACTGAGTCTGTGGATAATATGTCAAAACAAAAGCCAGAACCTACAAAAGAATCCTTGGTAACTTCTGCTGAAACATCTGTCAAAGAAAAGAAAACGGGAGTTGATGAAACCCTAGACTTTCAAGCAGATGATGAAGATACAAGAAAAAGGACTTTTAAAAAGGATCTTGGCACTTCAAACAGAAAGAAATCACCACCACAAGAACCCAAAAAGCAAACCACTGCTGGTACTATATCCACTATTGCACCTAAATCAACAACCCCACCTCACAAATCACCTGCTAAAAGGCAGAAAACAATGCCACCATCTTCATCACCAATCCACACTGCAACAGATGTTGTGACTACAAAAGGTACAATAGATGTTAACACAACAGTGGTTGAGACAACAGTCCTTTCATCAATTGTTAGCCAAACCACTGATATCACATCCTCTCAAATCCAAACCTTTGAAACACACACATCCATAACAACTCATTCACCAAGCTTAGTCTATACAAGAAAAAGGAAATTTAAAGTGACTGATGATACACCCACACCTACACCACTCTTTCTAACCAATCAAGAACCTTTCATCCCTCCATCATCACCAACATCAAACCCACTTACTCAATCACCTACTGGCCGTAATCGTACAAGAGTAATACCCTTGGCAGTAAATTATCCTCTGGGAGTGCTTTGTAGTTAAAGATGAAATGTTACAATTCTTCACAAGGATAATCCATCCAAAAGAACATTCCCATCTCTTTTTGGCTACAGAGCACCAAGGAACATTGAGGAGTATCTGAAATTAAAAGTCAAACAAGCCAATAACATTGCAAAAGAAGAGAGTAAAGGGAAAGGGGAAGAATACTTGTCAAGTCAAATGTAGCTTGCACTCAGTAAAGTCAAGAAACTGGAAGACTTTGCAAAAGACTTGAACAAGAAGAGTCAACTCAATCACCTGATGTCGATATTCAAAGGAAACTAAGAAGAGACTTCATGGAAATTATCATAAGAGACAAACCGTACCAAGCTGAAGAGCATCAATTTGAAGAATGGCCTCTCAAAGCTCTTCAAGAAGAGGCAAACAGATGTGAAAGAATGAAGAATGATCCTCAGATAAGGAAGATTGCACCAGACTAGAACAAGTTCAAGAAAACTATTTCAAGTGCAGATTTTGCCTTAGATGAATACATCCGAGCCTTCAATCAAAGGAAAGACATCAAATGGATAATGTACAAGAAAAGAAGGAAGATGAAAACATGAAAGAATCTAAAATGGATGTTACTTCATCAGATTGTCAGGAACCACCTACTATCACTGCCACATCATTATCAAGCAAACCAACTTCACCAAACTCATTACAAATAAAACGTCTCCCAAGAAACCCATTGAACTCAAAAATACTAAAGTGGATGTCTGATAAACAGGCCCATGTATTGACTTTGCTCCAAGTCCAATGGGAAAGTTGATTATATATCAAGGAACGATGCACTAGGCTTGGGTGTAGCTGACCTTCAGGTCTTTTTGGGAAATTCAACTGTGCAGGGATGAAGATGATGAAAATTCCCTGAATTTTGAACTACTGTTCAAGAAACAAATCAGGGAAAAGCTGATGAGAGAATAAAGATCATGAACAAAGAAGAGTTTCGGCATCATCTGTTCTAGGGGAGATTGTTGGGATTGAACCCTACAAAAGAATATATGATAAAATGCCAAACAGGTCTGAACTATATGATCCAGAATAAACAGTGTTTTGAACTACAACTTCCCTCAATGGGAAGATATCTAACATCTGATAATTCTAACATCTGCTCTTGGCTAAGCTCTGCTGGTTATAAAGTCTGTTGAAGAACCAAACCTCTGTGAAGTCAAAAGTCTGATGAAAGTCAAAGGTCTGATCAGCCTTTGAAGAACATATGATAAAGCTTCAACAGTGGCTAGCTCATCAGTGGTTGGCATTCTATTTGGATAATCAGAGGTTAGTATTACCAGTGGTTAGAGATTGTTAGGATTTGTTAGATGTCATTGTGTCGGTGATGTCAGCAAAGATGCTTCAGAGGTTAGGATTGTACTATAAATAGACAGTGCATGTACTATTCTATTCAGCTCTCACACACACACACTTATCTTGTATAATCTAATCTGTGTGAAGCTCGGGCTGAGGGGGAGTTAGTGATTCATGCATGTAATTACTTGTATTCATTTTCAATCTTTTGAGAAATGAAAACATTGTGTGAAGAAAGCTAATCTCTCATTTGATTGTGTTACAAAGTTTTAAATCGTATTCCGCTGCAAGTTTTATATGTTTTATCTTACATATATGGTTAAATTGTTTAAAATAACACAATCAGGTCAAACTCAGATCCTAACATAAACTACCTTAATGGGTCATAACGTGTCAAAAGCACTTAGGATTCATTCAAATCAGAATGTTAAGTTTGTTAAACCATATCATATGAGTTCCGACACTCGTTTGGTTTATAAGACTTCATTCTACCCGATCTCCCGTTTTCAAGTTTCGACACACTAACATGTAGTTATCCGATACACTAGGAACTACTTCAACACTTGAACTCTTGATTCTTTGAGCTTTGTTTAATCTTTTGAACAAGACCTATACACAATCCCAAGTGAGTACATAGCTCCCTCTTTACATTTTCAAATATTTTTGGGGTGATTCATATGTGTAACCAATTTTTCTCAAATGTATGGCATGAATGTGTTTACTAAGTACTTTTTGTGTATTATTCCTATCATGCAAAACACGACGATTGAGAACACGAACCAAATCCTTGTAGGATCTATCTATTTTTATAGCTAGATTCTTGTAGGATATTTGAAGTACAGTCTTAAATCTTTCTATCTTCATAGCGAGATTTCTAAGAAGTGTTTTACATGCCGATGCCGACGGTTATGTTTATGTGTAGAGATTGTTGGTGATTTAGATAACGAAACTAGAGTAATACAATAAGGACATGGTGGATACGCCGCTGGTACTTCCTATATATAAGTGTGCTTATTTTATTACCCTTCGTAGCCTTATCCGAATCACCAGTAGGATTAGGACTGTATAATTTAATGATTCATTTTGACTAAACCAAAGTATAGTTTGATATACTAAACCAAAGCATAGCTTGATATGCTACCAAATCCTTAAAGCATCTATCTTCATAGTTAGATTCTTGTAGGATGTTTAAAGTACTAAATTGATGTCCTAGATTGGATTCGACGTGTACTTTAATGCGTATGTGACGAGACGATTGTGACGAGATGATGTGACTAAACCAAATCCTTAAAGCATCTATCTATCTTTATAGTTAGATTCTTGTAGGATGTTTGAAGTACTAAACTGATGTCCTAGATTGGATTCTTTGAGTACTTTAAAACGTATGCACAAGTTGATGACCAAGTTGATGATTATGTGGTTTTTGTGGTTAGTTGTGGTTTAGATAATTAAACGAGTGTAATATCATAAGAACATGGTGGATACGCCGCTGGTACTTCCTATATATAAGTGTTCTTATTGTATTACCCTTGTAGCGTTATCCAAATCACTTTAGGATTTTTGTACTATTGTTTCAATGTTCGATATCCAAATCCTTGTAGACTCCTATCATATTTTATTATGTTAGATTCGTAGAAGGATATCCAAAGTATTATTATAAATCATTGATTTGATTTTTAATAATACTCACACAAATTATGACCGATTTCAATATTGTTGTTATTGATCCTTGATTCGGTTTCTAATAACATACTCACAAGTTTTATGACCGAATTCTATGCGATTACAATGAACAAAGTACAATTTTGAATGGCATAAAAATTACTTAGTAATAATCATGTTGCCATATACAAACTCTTTTGTCACATGTTTCACAATCAAGATAATGTATTGCAATACTAAACCCTTTTCGCCATTCCTTGGCTTCAAAGGGTCCATTTTCAATTGACAGTTCCTATAGTTGTTAAAGCATTGCAATACCAAACTTTTTGCCATTTACTTGGCCAACAAAACTATGTACTCGCCAACATTCTTTGTTGATGTCTTTTCACATATATTTCAAGTTTCGATTATTCAAACATGCTGCACATAGGAATGCATCCAGGCTTTAGACTTCTTTAATCAAAAGACAACTTCATGTATTCTCTGTATTGTAAAACAATGTTAAGAATAATGAAAAATTTAATACCAGTACTGTGAGAAATTTGTAACGTGACTCCCCGATATTTCCGCCTCGTGTTTTGTGTTACGCGATTGGGGTGTTACATTATATACTGAACACACCCACAAAGTTCATTTACCTAATAAAGCAATGAAATAGAAAAAGAACGAGAATACATGAAAACTAAGAATAAAGGAAACAATATAACTAAAAACAATATACAACAACAAATAACATACCACCTCATGGTGGTCAAACGGAGTGCTTGTCGCCCACGAACTCTTCCACATCACCGATCGGTGATTCATACCATCTATTCCCGAACGGGCCAAACTTGCTCAACTCCCCTTCTTCCTCTTTTCTTGAGGCGACTTCTTCGCCTTCTTCTTCTTGACCGACTTTTTCTTTGATTCACCAAACCTACCAAGCATAGCACATATACTTTTGTTCGGATTCATGTCCACCTTAGGACACTCATCCGCACCAAGCGGGTTAGTAAATTTGGGAAAAACATTCAAATTTAGTTCCCACTCCCCAAATTTCATGCTTACCGTTCCAGCTGCACAATTAATTATGGCATTAGCAGTTGCCAGGAACGGTCTACCCAATATGACTATCGGTTGTGTGTCCTCAACACACCCAACATAATCAACTACCAAAAAGTCATCTGGGTAATAACAATCTTCAACCTTTACTATCACCTCTTCCACCATCCCCCTCAGATGCGTGGGAGTATGATCGGCCAACACCACGGGAGTGTCAAAAATTTTCAAAGGACCAAAATCATATCAATCGTACAAACTCCCAGGTAAAATACTCACACAAGCTCCAAGATCCAGGAGCGCCTTCTTAATTTTAAATTTACCAATTTGGATTGGAATAAGAGGATCTCCCGGATCTTGAGCTTTTTGGGGAGAGCACTCGATATGACGACACTAACATGAGATAGTGAATCAATTTTTTTCGGTAGTTTGTTGTGCTGTTTCTCGGTGCTCAACTCTTACAAGCACTCTACATGAGCCGGGACCTTTTTTATGTCATCAAGTAACGGAAAATTAATTTTTTGCTTGTTTAAAATTTTCCCAACTCTCGTCCTATGGTTGGCACCGTTTTTCAACCCTTGATGCATTAATTGGTTTCAATAGAGCCAACGGGTATGGGATGGCATTAAACTCCACACCATATCATCGCCCTAGCATGCAATTCATTTAAACAACTTTCACAAAAACAATTTTTAGTTACTTTTTTGATATTTTTTTGTGAAATCGTTTCTTGCTCATTTTTACTTCCCGACTCATCACCTACATCTTCCACTACACCATCAATAAGTTGTGGTGGTGGAATGCTTTCGACACTACAATACTCATCATTTGAAAGAATACTTACCACACTAATGTGCACATTCCTCACATTGCTTGTGCTTGAGCTTTGATGCTTCGGGTTCACCGTACTGTGAGTCTTCCTCCGCTTCCCCGTATTTGAGCCATTTCTTTCGCAAGTTGGCCACTTGCTTTACTAATGCTTCATGTGATTTTTCCCGAATCTCATTCTCCTTCTTGGACTCTTGCATCATTGAAAGCATCGCATCCATCTTGTTATTCAAATCATTACCACCCCCACCTTGGTTTCTCAAACCACTTCAATTACCGCTTTGGTTGTTGTAATTCCTTTGGTACCCACCTTGATAGTTGTTGTCACGTCCTTGGTACCCTTGGTTGTAATTACGTTTGTAACCTCCTTGATTACCACCTTGATGGTTTTGATATGAGGATCCACTTTGATTACCGTTTAAAAGTTCGGGTTCATTTGATTAGCGACATTCCCATATCGTAAATTGGGATGGTTTCTCAAACCGGGATGATAAGTGTTCGAATTCATGTCATTATTTTTTCGATCGCCGAACACTTGGTTTACCTCCTTGGTGTATTCGGTCGTGCCCATTTGACATTGATCAGCCTGATAACGAAGCTCCCCACAACCTTCACACACCTCAAATTCCACCGCACTCACCTGTTTTCTCTTCATGCGAGCCAACTCTATCTCCAATTGAGCAATCCGATCCTTAGAACTAGAATCAAGATCAGGAAGTAACCGGGAAATGGGATGCTTTTTAGCTCGGTCGACCGACTCCTTGGCCTTTGATTTCTTGCTCATTCTCTCGAGGAACTCGCAATTGTCATCCTCGTGATTGCTTAATAAAGATCCATTGCTAGTCGACTTAAGATGGTTCCACGTCTCTCCATCCAAACCCCTCACAAATCATTTTACTAATACCCACTTTTCGATTTGGTGATGAGGGCATTTTCAAATCAATTCCTTGTATCAGGTGAAGGCTTCGGGTAACAGTGCACTCGATAGTTGTTTGAATGCTCTAATTTCATCAAGTACATCATCGGTTTTGGCCATTGAATAGTATTCATCAAGAAAATCTTGTTGCATCTCGACCCAAGTATGAATACTATTAGTGGGTAATGTCAAAAACCACTGTTTGGCCTTATCTTTCAAGGAAAACTGGAATAAACGTAAACGGACCTCATCTTGGGAAAAGTGACCACCCCCAATAGTACTGCATATGGCTGAAAATTCGGCTAGATGTGTATACGGTTCGTCATTTGATCGCCTGTTAAAATGTGGAAGGATGTTGATGTAGTTCGGTTTACAAGCGAATGCGACTCTTCCTCTTGGTGGTGGTAAGATCGAAGAATCGTTCTCTGGTATCATAGGACGGAACTGACCGTCTACTCCTTGCGGTGGTTGACGTTGATTGTTGTTCACTTGCCGGTTATTCCTAGTGGACCGTTCACTTCTTGATTTACCGGTGGTCCACGGTTTACCCGTCGATTCTGGTGTTGATTCGCCATGCTCACAAACTCAAGAATCCGTTGATTATTGTTGTTTCTATTGTTATTCGGGTTCCTTTGATTGTTGTTCCGGGTTGGCTGTTGTTTCAATAACCGTCATCACTGTTGTACTCACCATCATAGCCATCATCATTGTTTTCCTATTCATCATCGCCATTGTTGAGATTGGCGTTTTGATAACCATCATCACGATCGAAACGCCTACTGTTGTAGAAATTCCCACTATCCGCATACCGCCCAAATCCATCGTCCTTTTCACCTTCTGACCGCCACGTGTGAACGCTAAATCGGTCTGGTGAATGATAACTTGGAACACTATATCTCGCGTCATCCGGAACGTTGTTCCTAATCTCATCGTAATCCAATTCATTATAACCCGTGTGATCTTGGTTTACCCGTTCGAACTCCAGTTGCTCACGGTTGAGTCCGGTATCTTGGTTTTGGTTTTGGTTGCGGTTACTATGGTTGGGTGGAAGATTTTGATTTTGAGGGTTAGTTTGATGAAGTGGGTTGAGAGGTGGACGGTTGTTACGGTTTTGGTTATTTTGGTTTTGTTGATCCATTGGAACGGTTTCAACGGACGGTGTTGATGTTGAGTTTTGGGTAACTTGATTAGAAACAAATGTTGCTTCTAACCGCTTGCTAAGTTCCTTCTTGCTACTCGCTCGATTTGCGGTTCGTAGACCAATGGTGACGTTCACCCGGAATTCCGTGTACGCATTCACTACATGTAATCTACACAAGTAACACACCCTGCGTAACACAAAAGCAAATAAAATGCAAGAAACAAGCACTTAAACAGTTTATTACAATTGTCAAACATAGACCAAACGCAAAGCACACTAACTCCCCGAAACGGCGCCAAAATTTGATCAAAGTGTCGCGCTCTGGTCAAAGATAATATTTATATGCCCTAATTACCCTTAACAGAGTGTTAGTGGAAGTAAGGGGTCGAACCACGAAGAGTTTCTGGTTTGCGATCGGATATGATTGATTTAAACAAGTGTTGTCACTAATTATGAAGCTTGCTAAGAAAAAGCTTAATTTGTTTGTTTGAGAAAGATGTCGGAATGAACCAAATGTTTAAACAAATAATAAACCCTAGAAATCCTTACAAAAATCTACATCAGGGTGAAACCTTCAAGAATTAGCCGCTCATGGTGAACGGAACACGATCAACAATGGATGAGAGCTTGAATCTTGACATCTTGAAGCTTGATGGTGGAGATGAATGGTGATTAGGGTTTGTGGTGATGTATGAAGGAGAGAGGATGATGATGATGATGATGATCATGATGATGATTGGATTGGTGGGATGATTCGGATGATTGGTGATGGTGGGTGATTATTGGGGATGAAAGGGTTGGTGATTATGGCTCCAAGAACAAGTTCAAAACTCAAGAAATTCGTAACTACCTAAGAAAGGGTAAAAAAAACAAGTGATATACTCGTCCCCCAACTCAAGAATCAAGTTTTTCGTGAAGTGGGAATGCAGCAGGTGGCATCGCCGACGGCCACTTAGGGCATGCCCGATGGCCCCTGGAAGTCTCAGTTTCACTTGACGGCTTAATCTGCTATTTACGAAGCTTTCTAGCCGACGGAACAATCCAGAGGGCGTCACCGACGGTGCTTCTAACTCCCATTTTCTGTTTTCTTCATAACTTCTTCGTTTTAGCTCCGTTTTATTCACCGTTTTCGCCCACGTCTTCGTAGTTCAGCCCTCTATTATGAAATCTTCCAATATCTACATTTTCAATCCACTAACATCCCCTATAACACATCCAATCTTCATGTTTAACACCAACTTGTTTCCTGTTTTTCTGTTTTTTCCATTTTCGCAATCCCGGTTGATCTGTTTTCCATTCTGGTGCTTTGTAAAGCTCCCAAATAGCTCCGTAAACTCCGTTAGACCTGCAAAACACAATTCCTATCAAAATTAGGCTATTCGAAACCAAAAGCTATGTAAAAACATGAACTTAACCATGATAAAGCATCGGTTTTCGACCACGCATTAAAACCATCTAAACTTCCAACCTTAAATGTTGGAAGACTTGTGTATGAGTAAGTTGATGAGTTGTATGTTTTGGCTCTCCAAACTTGTTCCACTACCTCAGTTGTATGTTTTGGTACAAAACAAATTCCATGAAGTGACAAGGCTATATCACGCCCTCGAACACTTTCCATGGTCGAGATGTGTTAATCTAGTTTGCTCACTTGGTTGTTTTATTTGTTAGTTAGTTTAATCTTATATTCATGACCAACCGAACTCATCAACTAAGTTGATGAGTTTGTGCTTAGGTGAATCATACAACAAGGTTTAATGGATGGAAATCATCCTACCTCCATGCTTGACTTACATGATAATACATGAGGGACTAAATTATAACTTATACTCTATAAATTATAATATATACTTTTAACCAAATTTTTTATACTAACAGAGTTATGGTTAGATGTCAAGGACTTAGGTTAAATTATCTTTGTTCTTAGACTCCTCGTTTGTGATCCTAATGGGCAAAGTTAGGACCCATGAAAACACATAAAAAACTTAGTGTCCAAACGAGTATCTAGACGAGATATACTTTCATGCACATATACTTTTCTTATTAATTCCAAACTTCCAACGAACTCCTTATACTTATCCACCTTTGTTTCCCCAATGTAGGGTAACTTTGGTGCTCCACTCTCAACGACTCGTCAACTTACGTTTACTTTGGAAAGATTTGAAAACCGTAAGTGTACATGATCCCTTTTTATTTTTCGACACTTTTGGGTGCAATACTTATGCTTTATTAAACTCACAGAATCACTTACAAACATGCTTAACACAAACAAACAATCCCTTATACATGCTAATACGTGATGCTTAGAACTCGTACATGCTAGAATCTTATTTGCTCTATACTTCGTCATTAAATTCATGCAAGCCTCCTTAACATGTATAGCACTATAGGAGTGACACACTACCCGTATTCTTGATGTCTTGTTAAGTCATACAAAATGGTCATGTCGTTGCGACAACAAGATTACACTAGTGGGAAACTTTGGGTTGACAAATTATGAGATGCATGCTAGTATTGTAATGATTTCTTAGTTTACGATTGTGCCATGTGGATTCGTTTAACTTGTTTTCTACTTATGCTAGTAATTCAAACATGTATACTCGTCAATACTTTATGTGTTGACATGTACTTTGATATGTAATGTACGAACTTGATGATGTTTTGTTGAAAGAAATCTAGTAGGAAGACTAGAAACAAACTTTAAATTTAGTTTATGTATGGTACTTTGTTTCCTTGTTACATGATGTTGTACTTTGCTTCCAAACATTGTATTTCTCTTTTAGAAATGAAATTAAATATTGTGTATTAAATACTTGTCACAAATAGTCGTTAGGAAGTCTCTTGAAATCTCATTTTCTTCTCACTCCGATGTTTCTGCCATCGGTTGAGGTGTGACACATACGAGTAAGGAGTCTCGTGTAAGATGGTTTATTTAACCTTACATTCTAATTTGGAGGTGTTTTGAAAAGAGTTTTGATCCGTTACGACTCGTTTATATGGTTTATTCCATTTTAAGGAGTTGTGCACGTAAGTACGGGTTCGGATGGTCAAATGGGTTCGTTGCAAGTCAAATATGTTTGAACATATTTTTGTTATGTTATATAATCTACTTTGATGTCAAATATTTCATCACATGAGTTTAAAAGTCCATTCTTTGATATTTGCATAAGCACAGTTTGACTTGTTATAAATTCAGTTTGACTTGTCGTTTTGACACATTTAAACGTGATGATCATGTGATATAGATGCAGGGTATTATACCCTACAATAAGATAATCACTTGGGTGAATTTAATATGAAGTTGACTTGACCAAAGTGGTCAGAATCGAAAGTCAACGGAAAAGTCAAATTGTTGACAATTACGGACTTTTGGACTAAATTAAACTATGAAACTACTATTAATTGAAAAGCTAAAGAGGAAAGACTTATTTATATCAAAGGAGGCTTGTTAAAACACCCAAAGTAAGCTTGGAATGTAGAAGGGAAGTAGTTCACTAAGACTTTTAAAGTGAAACGATGGTGTGCATAAGAATGGAGTGATTAATGGTTATTTATAGCCAAGGAAGTTCATGGAGGTCAAGAAAAGTTTCTTAAGGTGTTCAGTGTCATGGAAAGTGGCATAACTAGAGAAAAGAGTGGCATGGACGAGCTAGGTGGCAAGAGATAGAATAAAGTTGTTGCCAACATAATTCTGTTGTTTAAGGACTCCTTGCTGATCGCAAGGCATACCCCATTCGGTCTGCAACCGATCTTGGCATGCAGAAATATTGAACACCCTTTGGGACCATAAGGGGGTCTTCATACGGTTCATAAGGGGCCTCAGGAAACCAAAAATTTTCCTTTTATGCAATTTCAGCCCCTTAACTTATATTCTTTGCCCTTTTGACAATTTTTACCCTTCCCCTTCATCATTGTGATTTATGTGGAGGGTTTTCAATACATGTCACTTTAGGATTCGATCCTTAAATATTGGTGTGTCATAACAGTGCAAGTGACAGTAGACCCGGAACCTATCAACAGTCGGCTCCACGCCCTAGGAAAGAACAACAAAACTCGAAGTGCTTTATGCGCACCATACCCATAGGGATCAAATAGGAGATATGAAAGCGGTAGTACAACAAACTATCTAAAAGGAATCAAGTGGGTGGTAAACGGAAGTTACCATCATGGACAAAGTCTGCAAAAGGGTAATGAAACCACCAGGAGCATAGCAGCATTCTGATAAGCTACCGAAAATAATGCTCCCTGTAGTTTTGGAAAACAGAAACCATTCACAATTTGGTCGAACGATGGCTTGTTCCACTTCAACAGTGGTAGACTACCAGACACCTCTTCAACTTCCAGTGCGATGTCCTCAGGTTGAGAAGAAGTTGACATTCTTGACTAATTCTGTAAAAATATGAAGATGCTCAACGAACAACTTGAAGATTCAAAGGAAATATCCAAAGAAAACTACGAACGGTTGAGAATACTGAGAGGAAATGAGAAGAAATTTGGAGGAAAGGTGTTTGTCTCAAACCCTAATCGACAGATTTATACTCATCGCATTCAATACGATGGGTAACCGTGCCTACAACTTGTGGTGTGGGCCCAATGGGGTGATGACACGTCAGGCGGTAAAAGGAAGCAGCTTTTTCTTGCACGCGTGCCATCCACTTGCCTGGCACAAGCCGAAAAGGCGTCGCTAACACTGTGATGACATGCCTCACACAGTATCAGCATTCCCATCAACTTGATGTCTCACCAAACCTTATCTTCCAAATATTATGTTGTAACGCTCCACATTTTATACCTTCTATTATTAGAAAGTTTGTATTCGTATTTCGTTTCAATCTTTGTAATCTCGAGACTTTGATCATAATGGAAATACATTTTTGTTTAATTTATACATAAACGATACATGCCATTCACACGCGTTTTATATACGAAACCGAATCATACTTGACATTTATTTTATATTCGGGATAATAGTTATACACATTCATGCAATATGCATACTCATACATGCCTTGGAAGGCCTTAAAAAACTTAACATGTTGAAGAAATTGCATAATTGGACAAACAACCAAACATTAAGGGCCAAAAATAAAATTTTCACTTCTGACATGTCTTACGGATCGCAAAACATAGGGTCTTACGGTCCACAAGGACCTGGTCTGGCAGACTCTCTTGACAGCTCACGAATTTTGCATTTAACTCACTTTTCAACCACCAAAATGCCCAACTAACCCATTTAAAGCCTAAACCCTAATACCACACTATAAATACTACTCCCCCAACCCTTTACAATCTCTCAATCCACTCTCAAGATCCCACAAATCCTCCAAACTTTCAAGTGTTGGCAAAATGCACCTTTGCTCAAAACACTTGGATAACCTTCTTCTACTTTTCTTCTTGTTTTCTTGTATCAAATCACTTGGATAACCTCTAGGATTATTACCCAAGGTTCACCATGGTGTAAAAAGGTGTTACAACTCATGAAATGGTGTCCAAAGTGGTTACAACTTTCTGTTTCTAAACAAACTTTTCATACAAGTTCAGGTTCATCTTGTTCTTTTAGGAATCTTACACCCATCTTGCTTATAACCAAACCTATGGTTAGTGGGCTGGAATAGGGTTGATTCCCACAAGTTTAGAGGACCAAGAACCTCCTAAACGTTTTTTTTAACAAGGTTTCAAACAACCTACAAGTGTTGAGACCATCTAAGTTCACCATCTTCAATATAGTGAGACTTGTATTTTGGTTAATGTGTGAATCATGGAAGCCTTGGCTCTCCAACGTTGTTCCACTACCTCACTTGTTTAAACTTTAGTAACTTCATACACTAAATCTCAAAAGAATTTCCAATAAAGAGATAAGGCTACAACACGTCCTCAAACACTTTCCATGTTCGGGATGCACGCATCTAGCTTGTTCTCTTGGTTGTTTTAATATTTAGTAGTCTTGTATTTTTATTTTTCATGTTCATGACAACCAAAATCAGCAACAAAGTTGATGATTTTGTGCTTTGGTGAATCATATAATGAGGTTAAATGGATGTTCATCATCCTACCTCCTTCCATGACCATTCTTATGGGTTCTTAATAACACTATACTAACTATATATATGGACAATAAACTGAATCACCATTTATCCAAACTCATAGTTAAAAGTGGTGTAGTATGGTATTTCTATCTTTATGTAAAGGTTCCTAATACTTGGACTTCTAAGGGCGAATTAGTGCCCATGAAACACATACGATTATGGTGTCCAAAATGAGTGCCTTAACAAAGATAACTTTTCCGTGTAAAGTCGTATTAATCGTCATTCCATATTCATAATCATAATCCAAAAGCCATCAAACTCACACGCCTTCGTTACCCTTGAGGGGTGACCTCGACATTCCTAACTTCTCAAGACTACTACTCACGTTTTTGGAAGCTTTGCAAACCGCGAGTATACATGACCCTCTTTTCATTTTCACACTTTGGGGTGCAATATATATTACCATATTAAAACTCACACAAACATACTTATGCAAATACATTATTCATACAAACGAATCCAATATACATGCTTCATATGTTTATACTCTATATATACATGCCTGCTAGAAGCCATTCTTGCACTATACTTGTCATCACATGTATCGAGCTATACGAGTAGCTGATGTACACAAAATACAACATATAAATTACATCAAATGAGGCATAAAACTAACCCTTTTTAATACTAAGGTTGGAAAAAGCACGTTTCTTTGTTCCTTTTGTATTTCAGGATAAAAAGAGCTCAAACGAACAAAAGAAGCAAATAAGCAGCTAAAACCAACATAAATACAGAAAGAAGGAATAACGAGCCATGCCCGACCCCTCAGCAGCACCCAAAAGACAAAAAAAACAGATCACAGAAGACGAGCATGGGTCGTGTCCACCAAGCACAGTGCATGGTCAAGCCTTGCACTACAAGACAAAACATTCATAAGCTTCCACGCCCACCACGGGTCGTGTCCAGTGTAAGACGGGCCGTGGTCAACTATAAGATTTGCATAATCTGGATAGTACAGCGAACAGTTGATCACGGGGCCGTGCCCAGAGGCCACGGGTCGTGTGGGGCCCTCTGCTGACAAATGCAATTAATGAAGAAAGAGAAGGATGATGGCCACGGGCCGTGTCCGCTGGACACAGGGCCGTGGCCGGGCTTCTGTTGAGGCTATAAATAGGGGTGCTTGGTTACCTACAAAGGCATCCCTTGGCAAACCACTTCTCTCTCACTTTGCCACCACTACAACACCAACACCCACCACCATCATCCATCTTCCATCTTTAGCGTGTGTAGTAGTCTCGGGATCCAAGATAGATTGTAAGGGTTCTTGTCAAACAAAGGCCATGCTTGGCTAAATTCCTTACGTCACTTGGTGAAGACTAATCTTTTATGTATTACTTTTAGTTTTTAATCTTTCGGAACTTTTTATTTGGGTTTTTATTAATGACTTTAATAACTAGTTTCTTATGTTGAAAGTGAATTTTCTTAACCATTTCTTCATGATGTCATTGATTTGCTCATTCGTGTCTTTAAGGTCTATATAAAGCGCGTTAACTACTTGGAAGGGGGTTAGAAGGGTGGTTTGGTAAAGTTCTTGTCTCGTTCAGTGTATAGATCCTGCGAGGACTTGGTTCAAGCCTATTAGGGCCTCCTTCAATGCTCAACGGGTATTGGATAGCGGGGCGCGAATGGCTTGAACCCCTCATATGTAAACTACTATGTCACACCCCGACCCGCAGCGGAAAAGGTGATCGGGGCATGATTGGGTTATCATCAAAGCTCATGACATTTATTATGCGTTTCATATTCTTTAATACAAATTAAATGGAAATTTACAATAAATGTTACATCATGTTCTAACTAACAATCTAAGCTTCTTTGTTCTCTTCTAAGGCATATCCTATGTTTTCCTTGCTTCAACCTGTTCACCTGTATCATGTGTAAAAGGGTTTTTGGATCAACATAATGTTGGCGAGTGAATCCTATGGAAAACATTTGAACAAATTTATTTAAATTGATTATGAAATATGTGCACAACCAAACATGAGTAAAAATAGATGTAAACTTAATCAACAATCATAAGATATTAAATGAAACACACATGAACAATAATGGATCAATTAGAGGCACGCGATGCTCAACTCGTCTCTCACGAGGAACTGAGGGGCCTAATGAATGAATTGCATAAACATGATAATATGAATGACACAACTACAAATAATATAAACTCAGTGATACACACATGAACAAAAATGGAACATTTAGAGGCACGCGATGCTCAACTCGTCTCTCACGAGGAACTGAGGGGCCTAATGATTGAGTTTCATATAATTTGACAAAAGGAAATAAGTAATCACAACAATATAAACAATCTAAGTTTAGGTCATGATGTGGTATGGCACAAGTTTAAATAAATAAGTTAGTTATTTTCATAACACATGACACACCCCAAACGTGTAATTTAAAAGGGGGAGTTGTAAGATTCACTCACAGTGGGTGCGTTCGGTTGATGACGTTGAATGCACGCGAAGTGGTTTTAACCACGAGTGAGATTTAACCTAGATAAATCGCATTATGGTTGATAAGTAAACGGATTTTATTAATCTATTTTAGTAGGATTGTTGGGTGTATTTTTGTGAGTTTGAGGCTATTTTCTAACCTTAAAAATGTTATTTTTAAGTATTTTTAATTGATTTTTAATTAAAATAATTAAATAAAAATAATAAAGAAAATTGATTTTTTTTCTGACCGTTGACCTGACCGTTGACCGTTGACCGGTTCGAGTTGTGTATACAAGTGCGCTGAGTGAGGCTCGAACCCGAGACCTCTCGTACGCGTGCACGCAACTCTACCAACTGAGCTACGTGTCTAACCCGTTATATATCTGATTTTAATTATATATATTAATTAGTTTAAACCGAAATTCATTTTATTCTAAAAACAGTTTAAGCGAATCGGACGTACACTCCACAGGTCTCGAACCCGGGACCTGTGGCTTAAACTAACACACAGTCCACCGCTGGACTGTGTGTTTAACATGTTATATAATCCAATTTTTATTATACTTAAATACAAACTATTTGTTTTCATTTCTGACTTTATTTAAAAAGGTTAATAATCGTCCGGGTCGATGCAGAAGACCGGACTCGAACTCGTGACGTGCGACTTAAACATACACACAGTCCACCGCTGGACTGCGTGTCTAACTTGGTTATTATTCCGATTATTAATATACTTAACATATACCTGTGGTGACTCCGGTTCAGTTTAACAAAAAAATGATTTTTATTAAGGCAGCGTGTGTGAAACGGATTCGAACTTGAGACGTTAGTGTTTATTGTGCACACAGTCCACCGCTGGACTGTGTGTCTAACCCGATTAATAAGTTGATTTTAATTAAACTTATATGATACCGAACTTCATCATCTTCTTCGCTGAGTTTTAAGAAGACTCGACAACAGACTGGTTCGAGGTTTTTAAAACATGTTCTTTAGTGTTTTCCAGTTCATTATGGTGAGATAAGGGTGAAAAGAAAAAGAAAATAAGTGAAGAGGTATACCGACTGGACCCTCTGTTTTCCGACAGAACTCCGGCGACAGCAATTCCTTCCGGCGACGAGTGTCTTGTAGCAGCGAGTCTCCAGGAAGCTTACAAAAGGGTGTGGGTATCTCCGGTATAAGCTCAGGGGCTCAGTGAGGTTCAGAAATGAGGAAACCGGTTTTCCAGCGACGAACAGAAAAATTCCGGCGAGAGAGTTTTCGCCGAGAAAGGGTATGGTTTTGAGCGAAAGTGTTTGCAGAGGTTCGAGGTGGTTTTTATAGGGCAAATCGTCGATGTATTTGGCCCGATTTACAACTGGATTCATTGATTTAAATTTTTCCGGCGGTTATAACTTTGGTCGCGGACTCAGACGTCGGTTATAACCGATGTCTTGTTAATGGTTTACGTTATAACGTAAATTGTCGTTAAAACTCGCGAGATTTCCGGGATTTCCGACGACTGAACTATTGGGCGCCGGTTTTGAATTCGTAACGTTATTATATCAATTAAATGATTCTATTATTTAACAAAAAACATCCGTGGCGCAGTGGTTTGTGTGTTGTGTGTTAAGACGTTTCCGGACCGGTCACTGACCCGGGTTCGAAACCCGGCAGAGACATTGTATTTTTATTTTGCGTTTTTTAACAGTTTTTCAAAAACTAATTATATATTCCCGTATAATAATTGATTATGTATCGTTAAAAATTATTTTGGGCATTTAATTCGCAACCAAATTTTTGACTGACTGTTCGGTTGATAAACGGAGCGGATTTGGTAAAATCCGTTTTTGACGGATGTTACATACTATTGGTATTTTAAACCGGCTACTTGGGATTTTATCCCTGCTGACTCAAACCAGTTAGCCGAGGGTAACGTCACCTTCAAAAGAGGGGCCTACCACTTTTTGCATTAATAACTTACTTAATTATCTTCCAATATTCCGACCTTTTGGGATTTTATCCCTGCTGACTCAAACCATTGGGTTGAGGGTAACGTCACCTTCAAAAGAGGGGCCTACTACTATAACTAAGATAATCTCTTAAAAAGTCCGAAAGTGCGAAAACTATCAAAGGATACATAAAGGAGAAGTTGGATCCAAGTGATTCTATCTTGTCTATTTATATTTCATTTTATTTTCTTTAACTTTTTATTTATCTTTATGTTTTTAAAAATTTTATCAAAAATTTAGATTGATTAGACGTTGACGATAAACCGGTATTAAAAGCACTTGTGTCCTTGGACGATCTCGGTATCTTACCAACGCTATACTACGCTCACGATGGGTGCACTTGCCCAAGTGTGTGTTTAGTGTTAAGTAGAATTTCGTGTTTATAAATTTAAAACTTGACTATGCGTAAAATAGACTAAAAATGACAACAAAAATATAGTACGCTTAGCACACACCAGTAGCACACCGCCCTTGTTGGGTCTATGTTAAGTAATCATACAAATGGTCTTGTCGTTGCGATGACAAGATTACGCTAGTGGAATCTTTGGGTTAACACGTATGTGATGCATGCTAGTTCATGTTATGTTACGCCTTAGTATACGTTTTTGTCATGTGGATTTCGTTAAAATTCTTTATACATATGCTAGTATACTAAACTTGTATGCTCACCAATGCTTTTATGTTGACATGTTACTTTAATATATATTGCAGGAACTTGATGTTGATGCGTTGAAACGAAATCTAGTAGAATGGACTAGAAACGCACTTTAGATTAAATTATGTATTGTTGATTTAATTGTTATGTCGTTGTTATTTCCTCAAACATCGTATTCGGATCCTTAGAAATGAAATGAAATTTATCTTTAAATTATTATAACATAGTCTTGCTATGATGTCTCTTGCAATCTCGTTTTCATCTCACTCTGATGTTTCCGCCATCAATTGGGGTGTGACATATGTTTTCAAAAATCAAATCAGAAACACTTGCGCAACCAAGTTCCTTTCCCACCAAGAAAGCAAAGTATCATGCGCCTTGCACCAGCTAACAGAACATATCAGGAAACAAAAAGGTCAAGCGAATAACTATACAACACCCACAAGACAAGCTAGGCTTGCGCCAACCAACAATCAATAAATACAACACTCATCTAGTCCAAAGCTCCATCCACTTGCCATTCGCGCGTGGAAGCAGCACTGGACTAGGAGGAATTGAAAGGGAATGGTCCCAAATTATGTGCAAGGCCATACAAGCCATGCACGCAGAAGACCATACCCAAACTTAAACAACACAACACTCGGCTACTTTTAGAGCTATTGCGCGCAGCTTATTGCTCGAACGTAGCAGTGACAGCTAGCACATGTACGAATAGTACAAGTAGCAGGAGCCTGTAGCCAATGAGCATGCGCAAGGCTCTATTCTTACAATTCCCGTGATGATCCATCGTGAAGGAGACAAGAAGTACAAATCGACAGTGAAGTGCAGCCAATCAGCATGCACCATTCACTGCTCCAAGATCTCGACTCACAGTTGATGACAAACTTGAAAACAAGTATACTTGGCAGGCCATGTGGCACCAGTCACCATGCGCCAATGACCCTTTACCTTTGCATACACTATCTGTGGTGTTGGAAGGGACCAACATGATATTCCTTGTGGCGACATTTGGCTCAAGGCCCATCAGCCCATCTCATTCTCCACACTCTTCGGCTATAAATACCAGCTTTCAACCACAAGTAGAGGAATCGGCTCTCTTGCTCTCTCACTCCTAACATACACTCGTTTACTCTTTAAAAATGAATATTTATTCTCATATCGGAGTGTGGTTATAAGGAGAAGCCCCCACCTCTCCTCCGTGTAACGAGCTTTACAGTGTTCTTGTTTTGCAGATCTATTCTCGTAGCAAATCTAGTCACAGATTAGGAAGAGTTAAAGATTAACGACCTTGCTGAGTCCACATTTCCCTCAAGCCTAAACCTTACGGTTTAGACTTGGTGTTTCTTTAACACCAAAACATATAATATATATATGTATGGGAGAGTTTAAATGAGAACGCTAAATATTGCAAGAACCGTGAGAACAAATTTAAAAACCACTAAAACTTGGTCAAAAACAATTCAAATTCAAAATTTCTTTTTACACTTATCATTGTTATTCGAATACAATATTACAAATTAAATTTACACGTTCGAATTTACATGTATTCCTAAATAAAAAAAATTTACACACGTGTAAGTTTTATATTTACACATTGTATTTACACATGTGTAAAAAAAACTTATTAAGAGTGATTTTGAAAGGAAGAATGAATTATTTAAAAAGTAAATTCTTTTTTTAATGTCGTATTTTAATTATAATAAGGTTTGTTTAAAAAAATTGATTTTGACTGGTTTTCTCATTCATTATCACCACGGTTCTCGCAATATTTAGTGTTATCAAGATAACCCTCCCCTATATATATACTAGTCGTTTACATGCGCGATGCGGCGGGAAACATATCACTTAGGTTGATGAGTTTAGAGCTATGTATGGGGATGAAGTTTCCGATGTGGCATGCGACGACGATGGTGGCAGTGTACCAGAACGTGAGGGTCGGTTGCGGCCTTCTTCAGCGGCGGAGAATCAGCAGTGTGTGGCGGTTGTTGGTTTTGTGAGGGCGTTTGGTGGTTATTGTGTGACGGCCGGTTACCGGCTTCAGGAGAAAACAAAGAAAATTGTGTGATTCTAGTTATGTTATGAGGGGTTTTAAAGATGTGGGTAAGTCAACGGTTTTGAATGATTTTCCGTTTATTCCTTTCAACGGTTTTGTAAACATTATAGCAAACTATCAAAATGCAAATAAAATACATATACCGATTACATTATGATAAATTTAAAAAATATAGAACCCCATTTCCATTGTTTCATTCTCCAATGGTTGAAACATATAACTTTTGATCACAACAAAACCATATAGCATACCAAAATTAATGATCACAACAAAGTCTTAGCAATATAGCATAACAAAACATATAACTTTTGATCACAACATTAGCAGCAAGAACGATAGATACTTGGGCAAAAGATCGTCGAATTCATCTGAAATAAATACTCTTCTAACGTAAAGCTTGAGGGTTGATTTGTTGGTGTTGTAGTAACTCTCGTATAAGTCGGCAGGAGCCTTGGTGGCACAAATAGAACTGCCTTGAACTCAACATCACATTCGGCGTTAAAGTGTCTCCATGCCATTGGCTTGCCATCACCGAAATCCTGTCAAACATAAAATCATATTAGAACATACAACAGAACTATCGGGTTTGAAAAATTGAAATTATGGGATTTAATTCACCTTAGCAAGAGTGTGGTAGAACTTTGTGCATTCTTCTTCCGTCACTTCCTTTGGACTTCTCAACCAAATAGCTTTAACATCATTTAGACGTTCCCATTCGTAAGTCGTTTCTTTGACGGTTTTGGTTTTTGTTTGTCTTCGTCTTCTTCTTTGTCGGTATCTTTATCTTCTTTCTCTTCACCGTCAGTAGATTTAGCTGCTTAAAAAGTCAAATCATCCAACAAAATTAGACAAAATATAATAAAACAATATACCAAGTTCTACAAGGGTTTCAGGCTTACGTTTTTCTTCCTCATCACCAGATTCATCTTCATCAGCAGGGACTTCAACGTCAACTTCTTTCGTGGCTCAGGGGTATATCGGGAAGTTAATAAATTCAGAATACTTTTTGACCAAATCCTTCAACTTTGACTCTTCAAGGTACTCTCCAGCTTCTTCCCTAAGGTGCAGTCTGATTTCCGTACCACGACCAAGTGGCTCATTGTATCTATCCTCGGAAATTGCAAACGCACCGTCAGCCTTTCTCCCACACACACCTAAAAAGTTATTAATGAGTAAATTAGTATAGTTATAACAGACCCGTGTAGAAAAACACAAGAGAATATTTAAAATGAGGTTAAAAAGCATACACAAACCTGGATCTCGAGCTTGGCATCATCACCCTCACCCAATACCTCCTTATCGGTTAGAGAAAGGAATCTAACTTTTTCCAGAGCCTGAAATTTGTGATATGCAAAGAAACAGTAAGAAGCGTGTAACATTACAGTTAGTTGGGCTCCAAATAACCGAAAATTAGACAAAACTTACATCAGATTATTGGATATTAATTCTCTCAAGAAAATGTCCTTGTTACTGTAAAGAGAGTTGACAAGGATGTCCATAAGCCGAGATACTTCAGCCTGGAACTCAAACTTCTTAGCATTGCTGCGAAGATTTTTCCTGGTCGTTGACTCAGCTTCCCTGTATCATAAAAATGAACCCTCTTAAAACTATTTAATGATATTTGCATATTGCGATGCATTCTTTATATGAAACTAAATAAAAAGGCAATGCTATATTCACGAGTATCCCTCCTAGCTGAACATTATAACTTCGCTGTGTTAGAAGTTGATTCACAGAACAATGAAATGAGGTATGTATTTCTGTATATCACATTACAAGAAAGGTATTGAATTTATACACAAAATCGTAATCTAAACATAGAAGACAGCTGATTAATAGCTGTCTTTAACATTGCTGCAGATTTGCTGTTGATTAGCTAGGTGTCCGGCTGTTGATTAGCTGCCGCAAGGTGTCCGGATGTTAACTAGCTGCGATTACCTCCAAGGTTTGACTTTCCTTTCTAACACTCCCCCTCAAGTTGAATAGTTGGATTTCCAAAATTCAACTTGCTCAAACAATCGTTGAAAATTTTCCCGTTAACTGCTTTTGTTAGAATGTCAGCAAGCTGATCCTTTGATCGAACGAATGGTAGTTCAATCGTACCATCTTCCAATTTTTCTTTGATGAAGTTCCTATCAACTTCCATGTGTTTAGTTCGATCATGTTGTACTGGGTTTTCTGAAATCTGAATTGCAGCTTTATTATCACACATAATTTTACTTGTTTCTTTTGACGGAAAACCAATCTCAGCTAAGAGTCTCCGCATCCACATGGCTTCTGTTAAACCTCGAGCTATACCTCTAAATTCAGCTTCTGCACTTGAAAGAGCAACCACCTTTTGTTTTTTTACTTCTCCAAGTAACGAGATTCCCTCCAACTAAAGTGAAATAGCCTGTTGTTGATCTCCGACTTCCCTTATCTCCTGCCCAGTCTGCATCGGTATAGATTTGAACATTTAGGTGTCCATGTGATTGAAACAGGACTCCATGACCCACTGTTCCTTTGAGATATCTAATAATTCTCCAAACTGCTTCCATATGTGACTGTTGAGGTTGGTGCATGAACTGACTTACTACCCCTACAGCATAGGCAATGTCTGGACGAGTATGTGAGAGATATATTAGCTTTCCCACCAGCCGTTGGTATCTTTCTTTATTTGCCAGCTTTGCTCCTTCCTCCATATAAAGCTTTTGGTTCGCACTCATAGGAGTGTCTGCTGGTTTGCAATCGATCATACCGATCTCTGCCAACAAGTCTAAGACATACTTCTTCTGGCTAATGAAAATTCCTTGTTTGGATCTCAGTACTTCAATTCCGAGGAAATACTTAAGTCTGCCCAAATCTTTCATTTCAAATTCAGCAAACAAGTTTTCTTTGAGTCTTACCATTTCTTCTTTATCGTTCATATCATCTACATAGATAATTAGGCAGGTTACGAATTTTCCTCTTTTTTTGAGAAACAAGGTATGATCGGCATTACTCTGTTTATATCCAAACTTTTTCATAGCTACCGTAAATCTGTCAAACCAGGCCCGGGGAGATTGCTTCAAACCATAAAGGGACTTCTTCAGACGGCAAACTTCTCCAGTTTTGAAATCTTTTGTGAATCCTGGAGGAGCATCCATATATACCTCTTCGTCTAGGTCTCCGTGTAAAAAGGCATTTTTTACGTCAAACTGTTGAAGTGGCCACCCTTCATTTGCGGCTATCGAAAAAAGAACCCTGATTGTGTTCATTTTTGCAACCGGGGAGAATGTTTCAGCATAGTCAATCCCATATGTCTGGGTATACCCTTTTGCTACCAGTCGGGCTTTATATCTTTCAATTGTACCATCTGGTTTATACTTAACCGTATAGACCCAACGACACCCTACGGATTTCTTTCCCAATGGGAGAGTACACTTTTCCCAAGTATTGTTCTTGATTAGGGCTTCCATTTACGTTTTCATCGCTTCCTTCCAATATTTAGACTTTAAGGCTTGATCCACGTTTGTAGGAGTTTCTTCGGAATAAACAGATGAGATAAATGCTTTGGCTTCCTTAGTGAAATTTCCATCGGCCACACTAGCTATAGGATAGCTAGATCTTCTTGGTTCTTTTTCGGGAGAATACCGTTTCGGAGGAACCCCTCTGTTTGTTCTAGGGGGTAACACATATCTTGATGGTGGTTCTTCTTGTCTGGATTCATCTGCCTGCAAATTTTCAGTTTGTTCTGTGGCAGTTTCATGGTTAGAAGTATTGGTATCCTCGGAGTCATTAGAAACTTCAAAAGTACCACCAGACTGAATAGGATTAGTATTACTTACCTCGGACACCAGGTTAGGAGGAACATTAGGACCGTCAGTGGCACTGAAATTGGACTCTGGTGACTCTGTAGTTGGTGACTCTGTAGTTGGTACATAGGGAACATATTTCAACCAGCTTAGTGTGTCTAAACATTCCTTCTCCCCCTGACCACTGAGTTGGGAATTGTAGTAATACTCGGTTTCAAG
Source organism: Scalesia atractyloides (assembly GCA_947069175.1). Taxonomy (NCBI): domain Eukaryota; kingdom Viridiplantae; phylum Streptophyta; class Magnoliopsida; order Asterales; family Asteraceae; genus Scalesia; species Scalesia atractyloides. The sequence continues at coordinate 41,410,485 of CAMTDV010001634.1, forward strand.
AAAGTCACAGTTTATTGTGGTGAACATATGACGTGTTTTTGGATTATAACATCTGTATCCCTTTTGATTCATTCCATACCCGACAAAGACACATTTTTCAGCACAAGGGTCAAGTTTGGTTCGATCTGATTTAGGTATGTGAACAAAGGAAGTACATCCAAAGATTCGTGGTTGAAGAGTGAGAACTGAGGGTAGTTTGAAGAATTTTGAAAGGGTGTGTAACGGAGTGTTAAGCTTTAGGATTTTTGTTGGGAGTCGGTTGAGAAGATAGGTAGCAGTAGCAAGGGCTTCAGGCCAAAAATATTTCGGGACCTGGGATTCAATTAGGAGAGCTCGTGTCATTTCTAGCAAAATGCGATTTTTTCTTTCGGCGACACCGTTTTGTTCTGGGGTGTTTGGGCATGTAGTTTGGTGGATTATTCCCTTGTCTTGGAAAAAGGATTTAAACAAGGTATTAACAAACTCACCACCATTATCAGATCGGAATATTTGGATGTTTGTTTGAAATTGAGTTTGGATCATGGCGTAAAACATAGTGAACTTTTCAAATACTTCGGATTTGTTTTTCAAAAAATAAACCCAGGTCATTCGGGTACAATCATCAACGAACATCACAAAGTACCGAAGGTTTTGCCCCCCAAGAACTGGGGCAGGACCCCATACGTCAGAATGGATTAATGAAAATGGCAAAGCAGCCTTAGTGTTATTGGGTTTAAAAGTTTTTCTATGGCTTTTTGCTAAAACACATGTTTCACAATGTGACATAGAATTAACTGGAAATAGTTTTGGAAATAAAATATGCGAATAACTTGTAGAAGGATGACCTAATCTTCGGTGCCATAGCCAAGCTTCTCGTTCCGATGTCCCATGAGTCAGCATCACAGCACCACTTTGAATCACCTCATCCACATAGTACAACCCTTGATTTTCAGTGCCACGCCCAATGATCACTCCCGTCCTGATATCCTGTAAAATACAAAACGTAGGGTACATTAGGACAATACAGTTGAGTTCCTTCGTGACATGGCTGATGGAAAGCAGCTTATGTGATAACGAATGAACATAAAGGCAATTAGAGATTTTTATTGTGGGTGAAATCTCAATAGTCCCTCCGATTTTACATCCATTATTCCTCCGTTTGCCGTTTGAATGTGTGTTTTTTCTGGTTTGGTTGTTGAAATAATATCCGATAACTCATAAGTCATCGTATCGGTTGCGCCACAATCAAAAATCCATAGTTTTTGTTTTTGATGTTCGTGGGCCATATTGACTTTTCCCTTATTTCCAGGGACTATATGTGCAATATTTGTTTGTTTAAAACTTGTGTATGACCGAGGGACTATTCGTGCAATATCTTCTTCTTCTTCACTTGTGTATGACTGAGGGTTTGAGGGTTGCGCCCCAAACCCTTTACCTGTTGCTTCTTCTTCATCTGCTTTGGCCATTCCGCCAAAGCCCGATCTGTTCCGGCTTTCATCTCTGGTGACATCTCGGTTGCCGGCGCCGGATGACTTTCCTTTTTCTGTAGTCTTTGTGCCTTTCTTCTGACCATCAGACCACCATTCGGGATATCCGACGAGTTTGAAACATTGTTCCCGGGTATGTTTCGTCATGCCGCAATGATCACACTTGAGGTGAGTTTTGTCGTCTTTACTTGTTCCGATTCTTTTTTCACCGGCTCGTCGGTAGCCCTTTGACGCAAGCCCTAGTCCGTCAATTTCAGAGGCCATTAGACCCACTGTGATACCCTGTGTGTCATTGAGCGGTGTTCCCAGAATATTCTGGTGAGCGGCCTCCTTGCGGACAGTAGCGTATGAAGTTTCTACGGTGGGAAGGGGTTCTAACCGGAGTATTTCCCTTTTTATAGGATCATATTTCCGGTTGAGAGCGTTTAGAAACTGGAACAGTTTCTGTTCCGTCCTGATTTTGTGATACGCTTGGATATCGGCTGGGCAGGTCATAGGGTTTGGGTCAATCCGATCAATTTCTCCCCATACTCCTTGGAGTATAATCCACAATTCTTCTAGGGAGAGATTGTTCTGTTTGATTTCATTCGCCTTGACATGTAGGTTGAAAGTTTGGAGCTTGTCACGCCCACTGCTATATGTTATAGCCAGGGCATCCCACAGCGATTTTGCTGTCGGAAATTCGGTTAGATTGCTGGCGAGGGTTGGTTCGATGTTTTGTATGAGCCATGAGAAGACGACTAGGTCGTCTTGTTCCCATTGTTCATATTCTTCGCTGGTTTGGTTTGGTGGATTGGTTGACAAATGGTTTAGAAAGGCTTTTGATTTGCCGCCTATGGCTACCCTCATCATCCGGGTCCATAGAGCATAATTTTGGCTGTTGAGCTTGAGGTTTATTTGAAGGTTATCGGATAGTTTCGGGTTTCGGTTTTGTGGGTTAAGGCCATTCTTGAGCAGATTGGCGATTTGAATTGATAAATCTTCTCCCAAGTTACCGGCTTCGGCCATGGCAGCTTGGTTGAGAGGATGATTGGTTTGGGTGAGCAAGGTAAATGATGAACAGGTCAAGAACGACACTGCTCTGATACCATGTTAGAAGTTGATTCACAGAACAATGAAATGAGGTATGTATTTCTGTATATCACATTACAAGAAAGGTATTGAATTTATACACAAAATCGTAATCTAAACATAGAAGACAGCTGATTAATAGCTGTCTTTAACATTGCTGCAGATTTGTTGTTGATTAGCTAGGTGTCCGGCTGTTGATTAGCTGCCGCAAGGTGTCCGGATGTTAATTAGCTGCGATTACCTCCAAGGTTTGACTTTCCTTTCTAACACGCTGTTATCTTTTAAAGTCAACAGTTAGGAAGCATGGTCAGAAACACTACATGAACAACAAACTAATTCAGGTATATCTGAACTATGCAAAAAGGTAGCATACCTCTTGGCAACATCAGAATTAGTGGATAAACCATGTGGAACAGCACCAAGCTTCTCAACCTTTGGTGGATCCACTAGTTCATCCGAATCAAATTCTGCGTTGGCGTGCAACTTTCGACCTACAAAACATAACCAACAAAATCACCAATCCACATTCAGAAGCTAAGTAAAAAAAATACTAAATCATGCACTTAACCTGATCACCTTACTCTTCACCGATCCTCAAAAATCTAATTAATGAGACCAAATCAATGACCTTTCTACCGATTACCAGCTGTCCTTTGACTAGATTGTATTTTTTTCTTAAATTTAAAGCTTTATTGTTAGTTGTAAAATAAATTCTTCTAGATAATCCTTGTCCTCACATAACAACAATAAAACCTTGTTAGTAGCAGAGATCCATAGCTTTACTCTATAAACTAAAATTTTAAAGTTACACATCAATTTATGGGAAACATCCATCAGCTACAACATACACCTCTTTAGTCCGATTAAAACTAAAAAAAATCAAAAAGCATCTTAATCTACTTAAACGCATGTAATTTAAAAACAATTACACAACTTTCAGATAACAGATCAACAATTTCCATCAGATGATGGTAAGTAAAAACTTGAAAAATATCATATTAACCCAATAATAAAACTAAATATCAAATACACCCATTTCATTAAATCCAATTTTTATAATATTAATGTCATAAATATAAAAGTCAGTATATTTGATATTATACTTTGTGTTGGGTATATGTGATATTAAAAAATAAAGTAAAGATATTACCTTCTCACAATAGGACAATCTTTAGGCTCAAACGCAAGCATCCTTTCTATTTAACGAAGAGCAATAGGATCTGCATTCTGAAACTTCTGTGAAAAAGGGATCGGTTTTTTCTTCCTCATGCTCCTTAAGTATCTCCGGGCTTTCTCATTTCTTATCTGATCGGATTACATTAACATTAATAACGCGAAAATAAATATAATATCTAAAGCATGTTGAGCCATCAATCCGTTTAATTAAAAACGGTCGACCCGGCATCTAGTTTAGCACATTTACAATCCGCAAAAACGTCAACCCGTTTGACTTGTTTAGATAATTCAGTTAAATGGGTCGTGTTCGGATTACACGTTTTACATCTTTCGATAATTTTTTAAACAAGTGGAAGTGTGACACTTACGACTAACGGAGCTAGCGATGCCCAAAATAATGTCTGCCAACCTGCAAGAAATATGGATCTTAGAGGGTGAAAAGTTGACAAATTTAACGGATTTTATGGCAAGGCGTATTGAAAGAGATTGACTTTTGACTTTTTTTTGAGTCAAACAGATTACACTTCTAATTTGATATCGAAAATTGTTACAAACATCTTGTGAAATGTCTTTAAATTACCAATAACTTACAAACATATACAAAAACGAAATAGTTGGTTAAAGAATCCATATGAATTGTGTGTAGAAATAGTAGCAGTTTGACTCAGAAAGTGTTGTTGGCTTACCGTTAACGTTTAGAAGCAAGAAGACGACAAACGATGCCCAGAGCATAGGAATGAAATATTCAGAACGAATACATGTTAATGGAAATATAAGCATGATAACTTGATGAAAATGATGATTAACGTGATGGGTAACAAAATCTTTTGTACCTGACTCCCACAACAACTTGGAAATCATCCTCTAATGACCGTTTGATATACTTTTGGAAGTTGAATTTAGTTCCTGGACCTAAATGAAGCTGCAAGAATACAGAGAACGATAGCTCTCATATGAAAACAATAGCTCACATATGAAGCTGCAATTATTTCAGAGAACGATAGCTCACATATGAAACAACAAAACATAGATAAATAAATACGGGAAAAGATAAATAAAACAAAAGTCTTACACTTATGAAGCCGTTTCGCAAGGTCATATAATCGGACTTGCTAACGGACCTAAAAAATTGAAGGAAGAAGCGTCCCTACATGAAAGAAGCTTGCACGAGGTTCAATATATACATCACCTTGTATAGTGTAAATATACATGAAACATATACAATTTTTATTCCATTTCTTGTCATTGATCACTCAACAATTGACAACTTACAATGTAAAAGAAGAACGCGATTCGAGTCCAAAAACTGGTATGTGCTCTCACAAAAGTCATCTCATGGGTAAGCCTGAATCGTGAATGATCTGTAATTCCATAAATTATTTAGAGTTCATGAGTTAAATCAGCAACAATGGTGCTTCCTTAATTTTTAATATAAATAAATATTGTTAAAAGTTACCATAAAAATAAAATTACCACCGATAAACTCATAGTCATGGGATAATGTCTCCTCCTCCCACTTCTTTCCAAGGTCTTCTGCAAGCTATGAACCACAAAGGCTCTTCCAACCTACGGCCCTAGTTGCTCCAGATTCTTGATATAACTGATAGACGCGTTCTTGTTGCATCCATTTTAATAACAAATTTTGGGTTGATAAGAAAACTACCAAATCCAAACGAAGCCCATTGGAAACTGAGTGAGGTGAAATAAAAACAGCTGACAATTGATCCTTAATTTGAAATTGCATAGCAGCATCCTCTCTACTTTGACCTTGTAACATCCGTCAAAAACCGGGTTATCCAAACCCGCTTCGTTTGTTAAACCGAATAATCAGTCATAAATTTTGTTGCGTATTTAATGCTCAAATTAATTTTAAACAATACACAATTAATAAATATATTAGAATTTAAAAATCATAATTTAAAATTTCAAATAAATAATGGATAAAAAAATAAAGGCAGATGCCGGGTTTCGAACCCGGGTCGCCATCAAGCCTAACACGCTAACACACCAACTGCTCTACACACACTTATGTGCTAAATTTGAAACAATAAAACTTTATTTAGAATCCGTGACTAAAACTGAAAATCTCAAAGTTTCGGCAAATCTGTAACCGCCGACATTACTCAAAATCGCGAAGGAAACCGACGATTTAATCATGTCATTAACTCAAAAATCGGTTATCAATCATTTGAACCAATCAAAATCATAACTGAAGGAGGATTTAATCTTTTGACCGTAACCGACGAACATGTTAACTATCCAGACCAAATCTCGTTCAGTTCATAGCCCAACCCTCACCACATTGTGAAAACAAGTCTCTGTTTCATCGGAGTTCACGGAAATCGCCGGAATTCTCTGCGAGTTGACCGAGAGTTATCGCCGGAAAACCGAAGAAACTATCCCACTGTTGCCTTACTTTATAAACAGGACATTTAGAGCTCATACCGAAATCACCCACACTCACCTTAAACTCCCTGAAGAATCTCTGTCGCAAGAAACACATCGCCGGCCTCTGCAAGTCGCCGGAAAACCGAATCCATTTCATCCCTTCTGCTTACTCTAAAATAAGACTTCTAGAGCTCATACCGAAGTCACCCACACTCACCTCAAACTTCCTGAAGATCCTCTGCCGCAAATTACACGTCGCCGGAATAACCTGCTGTCATCGGAATCTCGCCGGAGAAACAGGGGATCTCTGTTTGGTATATCTTACGCCTAATCTCTTCCATTTTTATTAATCTCCTGTGTAGTTATTTACAATTTACTAAAGGGATTGATTAATGAATCGAAACAGTCGGGTTGGGAGTTCTGGGTTGTTTTAACGAAGAAGATGAAGCACTGATAATGTATAAGATCAATTCGAAACGGATTTTTAAACGGGTTAGACACACAGTCCAGTGGTGGACTGTGTGAAAACTTCAAGCCATGGTCCCGAGTTCGAGTCTGTACATGCTTTCCGGTTCGCAAATTATACACAACCTTTTTAAAACCAGTTAACGAAATAATCTAGTAAATATATAAATTTAATAAAAACCTTATATCCATCGGGTTAGTCACACAGCACAATTGGTCGGGCTGTGTGCAACAAGAAGCCGAAGTCTCGAGTTCGAATCCGGTTAGTTACACCGCCCCTGAAATTATCCAAGCCTTTTGTTTAAATCAAAATATGTTAGCGCTAGTATGTGTATATGTATAATTAAACTTCAATATATTTCGGGTTAGACACACAGTCCAACGGTGGACTGTGTGCAACGTTAAACAACAGGTCCCGGGTTCGAAACCTGTTATGTGCACCGGTTCGATATAATTAAAATCCTTTTTAATTAAATAAAATTCTGAATAATCTAAGTAGTATATAAATATAATTAAAAACAGAAATATTACGGGTTAGACACGTAGCTCAGTTGGTAGAGCTGCGTGCACGCATACGAGAGGTCACGAGTTCGAACCTAACTCAGCGCATATACTAAACACGGTCCGACCGGTCAAACGGTCAACGGTCAACTGGTCAAAAAGTCAAATTTTTTATTTTCTTTTATTTATTTATTTTATTTAAAAATCAATTAAAATACTTAAAAATAATATTTTTAAAGTTAGAAAATTTCTTGAACTCACAAAAATAAACCTAACAATCCCATTAAGAACACTAATTAAAAATATTAATCGCAAATAAAAGTTTATTTATTTATCGAACTATTATGTTATTATTTAGGTTAGTTCCCTTGCCGATTAAATCCGAATTCGTGCGCATTCATCATCAATCCAAGAAACGCACCCACTGTGAGTGAATCTCTACAAATTCCCCGTTTTAATCACGTTTTTGGGTGTATCATGTGTCATATTATTTATTATATTTAAACACTTGTGCATCCATCATATCAATGATCAAATGTGTATTCAATATGTATCAACTGTTTGTGTGGTTAATGTTTAGATTAAATTTATCATTTTCAGTACATACATCATCATAGGCCGCCGATCCCCATTACCTATAAGCGTGAACCGTTCCCCATTACCTATGAGCGTGAACGAGGCGTTGCCAACATACGATCGGCTCCGTTTGATTGAGCCTTGATCGCACATACATTATCATAGGCCGTCCGTTCCTCATTACCTATGAGTGTGAACGTGACGTTGCCAACATATACATTATCATTCATGTTATATATTCATGCAAGGTGGTTTGTTATTGTTTGTTATTGTTGTTATTGTTTGTTATTGTATGTTAATTTACGTTTGCTCACATATGATTATTGCACAATTTTTCCATATTAAATATAACAAGAAATCAATAATAAATGTTTTCTAACAAGGTTCACTCGCCAACTTTTTGTTGATCCAAAAACCATTTTTACACATGATACAGGTGAATAAGATGAAGCAAGGAACACATAGGAAATTGCCTTAGAAGAAAAATAATGAAAACTAGAAAGATGTATAGAACATGTTGTACTTGTATGATTTGATTGTATGATCTTCTTTAAAATAGTAATAATAAATATGAAACATTATAATAAATGTCATGAGCTTTGATGAAACCCAATCATGCCCCGATCACCTATTTCCGCTGCGGGTCAGGGTGTGACAGACCTCATGTAATTTTTGTATTGCAGCAGCATCACTCCCAATCACTCTGGATATTTAAGAGAAAAACATGTAATTAGCCATTGTAATCAATTTTAGAATAAACCTACATACTAAAGTTATAATAAATTTAATGGCAAAAATGGTAGAATTACCTACTCTTTCTCAAGGGCTTGCACATGAACTGATCTTTCTTCTCAGATTTCCTCTTCTTTGTATCTTCTAGTTCTGGAATAATGGCTCTGAGTTTTGCCTTTAGGCTCTTTGTGTTTGATCCAGACTGCAAATATAACCCATTATGCAGCCAAAATCAAGAACTTGTAGTTAACAATGTTTTTTGTGACCGTACATATTTCATTGAATGGATTCACTTCTCTACATTTTAAAAAGCAAATAATAAAATTTCAAATAGCCGATTGTGTAACACATTGATTATCATGCGAATATCAAATCACTGAATGCAATGAAACAGTTACAATGTTACAGAATTAAAAGTGTATATTCACCTAAAGTTCAGGAGTTGCCATGAACTTTTCGGTATAACTTTTGTAAGCAGTAGCTTGACCGTTAGAAACGGCTCCTCTTCTCAACATCGAGGACCCTGACCATTTTTACAACTTGCACACTTAATCGAAACAAGTATGTGAAAATAAAATTCAGCATTAACACCATTGATTAATAAAAATATGAAATATAAGAAAACACCTCTTTAAATCTAACAGAATCAATACTCAATACTCAAAAACAAGAACATTTCTATTAGAACCATCATGAAGCCTCATAGAAAAACAAACTATATCTCATCACTAAAGATGAAACCTAGATCTCAAAAAATCATAACGTTTGTTCCAAAACTCATGAACACTCAATTCTAAAAATACAACTTCTGTTTGGGTGTTGGGCCATCTAGTATGACATTGTTTCTAAAGATGCCAATGAACAAGATAAAGAAGATGTACTAATTTGGTTCGATTTTCTTGCTTTTTCGTTCATGAAACACAAAGGCCTTTAAGAGACTGACGAACAGGAAGAAAAACGTAGACATGATGGACTATCCCTTTTCAATGTTTTACCTCTATATCTGCACAAATCACCAACTCTGATTTCCGGTTTAGGGTTCTTAGGATTTCAGGTAACAAAAGCAAAATATGGCTGAATAGGGCTGCTTTTGACTTGTCAGTTCTTAAATTTCAAGTTCAACATCGAATTAGGGCTAAACCAAAAAAAAACCCAGTTAGGATTGCCAACAAAATTAAGCTACAAAACATAAATCAATAGAGAAATTGGCGCAATTCGATTTGATAGTATACAGTTTGTGCAGTGGGATTTACCTGGTGACGCTTCGAATGATTCACGATGGGACGATTTTGGTTTGATCTTTGAAAGTGTAGTAGAGGAATTAATATAGAAGGGTGGAAGATTATTATGAAGTGTGGTATGCATTGTACTGGCAAAGAAATAGGAGCACAAAGATGATGAAAGGGCTCTGGTTTTGGGTCTCTCTCTCTCTCTCTCTGCAAATGATAAGGAAACAACAGTTGTGGGTGCATGGGGAATTGAGGTGAGCAGGAATTCAAAAATTGAATGGAAAAAATGGCCGCCAAACATATTCTGTGAGTGAGGGTATAATTGGGATTGTAAATTATATTGTACTTTAGAGGTTATACATTGTGCATTAAGGGTATTTTAAAGGAATAACAAATTATATTAAGTAGTCCTTCCTATATGCTTATTATATATAGTATAGATATATATACTTTATGTATATAGGGGGTAAGGTTCATGCGAGAACCATCTTTATTACGAGAACCGCGAGAATCAATATGAACACAAAATAAAATCTAAAAAAAACAAAAAAGCACTCAAAAAAATTTTAAAATATTTTTTTTAAATCGCTATATTTCGTTATAAAAAAATATTAAAAATAAAATAAAAAACTTTTTTTTCCGAGTAACAGTTATCTATGCACATGTGCATATGTATCATAACTTCGACAAATTCCGTAATACATTATCAATAGTAGACAATTGCATTTTATTTACAATATCATCCATAATACACTGCATTTTACATTACCGATATTCAAAATGCACATGTGCATCATTATGTATAACCATTATATAACTTTTTGGTACAAAAAGTTTGTGATTTTGAATGATGAAGTAGGCCCATATACATGTTTTTTTGTTGGTTATATCTAATGGTTAATGGTTTGGTTATAGTTGTCACTTTATGATGTAATATGTGATTGGATGGTATAAGTGGTGTTATATACATGTATAAATAGTTGTCACTTTATGATGTAATATGTTGACATGGGTAAATTGGGAGTATTGTATTATAGTAAATTGGTGTATGGATTATGATAGATAAGAGAAAGTGTATTCAAAGTAGTGTACCAAAACACTTTATTTCATGTTGATACATATAGATGCACATGTGCATTTCTAATATTGGTAACGTAAAAAGTAGTGTATTACACATGGTAGTGTAAATGAAAGTACAATTTTCTAATATTTGTAACGTATTACGGAATGTAACATTTGTGTAAATCGGGTTTCGAAAACCCGCCCTTTTATCAATCATAGAATAATTTGTTTTCGTGTTTAGATATTTATATATGTATAAAAATAAATTTATAAAATTTAAGGATTTAACCCATTAATCAAGAAAAACAAATCAACTAATTAATAACTAGTTATAATAATAACAAACAAGGAAATAACGGTTTTAAAAAAAATGAATGGGTGAACCGGGAGTCGAACCCGGGTACCCCAGCCACACACACGCAACAACACCGCTGGTCTACACGCACGTATTGTGAGAATATTGAAAACTTAAAGCTCTTGTTTCAAATGTATGTTGAAACCTGCAACAACTGGCAGCGAATCAAGGATGCGCTTTTCCTTCTTTTGAAATCTCCGACAGCTAAGCGGGATGTATTTTTGGCAAACTCGATTAGCCCGGCTGTCATCCTTCTGGCTAATCTTCCAATCATCGATTAACCTTACCAAAATCGAGCAAAGTCAGAACCTCCGTCACCCCTCTCTATAAATACTAGGCGAATCTCAATCAACTCGCTCAATTCCTTCTCCTCTAATCGTAAGTTTACTCTGCTCAAACCTTTCCCCTCTGTTTCACCGGAAACCGCCGCTCCTCGCCGGAGAACCGAAGGAAACGCCATCGCTGGTAACAATCCTCCACCTAACTATCTTAATTCATGTTTAGATTCTTTATCGAATAAGAATGAGAAATCACACTTCTGAATTAATGGTTATTCGGGCGGGTAAATGTTTTTGGGTTTATTCAAATGAAGAAGATGAGTTGCAGAATGTGTACGTATATAATAAAATTCGAGTTATAAACTGGGTTAGACACACAGTCCAGTGGTGAACTATGTGCACACTAAACGCACACGATCCGAGTTCGATACTTGCAACTGGCACCGTTTTTCTTTAAACTGTTCTTTTTTTTAAACCAAATCATGCTGTAATCCATTGAGTTGTTAAATATAATACAACTTCTATAAAATACGGGTTAAGCACCCAGCCCAACTGGTTGGGCCGGGTGCAAACCAATCGCAGAGTCACTGGTTCGAGTCCCTGTTGTCACCCCGGTTGAAACATTTTTTCAAAAATTAAATAATTACCAAATTCTGAATGAAGCTAACAAGATTATAAGATTAATTAAAAACCGGATTCTTTCGGGTTAGACACGTAGCTCAGTTAGAAAAGCTGCGTGGACGCAACTGAGAGGTCGCGAGTTCGAGCCACATCCCGCGCAGTCAAACAGTCAACGAACCGGTCAGGCCTTGTCAGACCTGACAATATATATATTTTTTTATTTTTATTTTTATTATTTTCATTTTTATTTTTATTATTATTTATTATTTATATCAAGTATACATTATTATTTTAATTTTAAAACAATAAAAAAAATAAAACAACTAAAAATCTCAACTTCTTAAGGATAAAATTATCAATAATAATACTATCTCAAATCTAATAAAGAGTATAAATCAAATTTTAACCTGTTTATATTTACCGATTTATCGTGTATCATTTTAGGTTAGTATTCTTTCGTCGATCAAATCCTCAACTCGTGCGCTTTCATTATCAAGCAAGGAACGCACCCACTGTGAGTGAATCTCTACAAATTCCCGTTTTAATCACGTTTTTGGGTGTATCATGTGTCGTACAATTCCTTTATTTTATTTAAACATTTGTGCTTATATCATCTTGTGATCAAATGTGTAATGGTTGTTGTGTGATTATTATGTGGATTAAATTTATCATTTCAGTGCACTCATTTCATTAGGCCCATCAGTTCCTCGTGGGATACGGGTTGAGCATCAGGTGCCTCATTAGATCAGCTCCGTTTGATTGAGCATTGATCTCAAATACATCATCATTCATGTCATATATTCATTCAATGTGGTTTGTGATTGTCTACATATATATTTGCTCACATGTGATTTATGCACGAATTTTCGTTATTAAATAAAACAAGCAATTATTTAAAATGTTTTATCAAGGTTCGCTTGCCAACTTTTGTTGACCCAAAATCTCCCCTGTTTTACACATGATACAGGTGATCCAGTTGAGGAAAGAAACACTTAGGATGGCCTAGAAGAATAAACAAGTTATTGCGTTGGAATAAACATTTAGTTTTGTTTTCTTTTTGTATTTGTATGAATTTTGTTTATTGGATATTTGAATTTGTAATTTGAATTTAATAAATATGAAACTTCGTAGTAAACATCATGAGCTTTGGTGATAACCCAATCATGCCCCGACTTTTATTCCGCTGCGGGTCGGGGTGTGACAGATTGGTATCAGAGCTTGTGGCTATAGGGATATAGGATAGGTTATTAGACCCTTAGAGCCTATACTATAGTCGATTAAATTTTAATTGTTTATGTGTTACATGCAAAATTCATGATGTTTATATGTTTCATGTTCACACCCAATATTATGCAAGCACACTCACAAGTACATATTAATATGCAATGCTCATCATAGTTCATATCCTCATAACATGCCATATCTATGAAAGCACACACCTCACGATTTCCATGATTTTTGTAATGATTTCGTATTTTTCAAATCACATCAAAGTGAGTTCTCACGACGGGCATGTAGTAACTAGAAGGGTACGAGTACCGGTAGTCGGAACGTCTTGTCTAGGCTTGGCATTTGTATAAATCCAAAATAAAGACCAGTTTGCCTACCTGGGGACTAACGATGAGAGTACGAAGGACCTATTAGGCCAAAGCATGCTATACCAAACGTCGTGTGAGCTAACCCCACTTTGAGCTGTCATTGTGTCTACACCTGGACACCCTCCTACCATACATCTCGCAATCATGTTTTACGATTTTCATTCGGGTGGTGCGAGTGTTAACCCGCCGACACCAATGTGAATTCTACCAAGCCCAATAGTCATGGGTGCCCACATGACTGCACAGGCAATGGTATGGGGGACATTGGAGGCCCAAACATGAGCAAACCCAAGACATCCTATGGATGTAGTTAAATTATTTTCAGTTATGTTGTTTTCATTCTTTTTTTTTACGACACATGACACCTAGGAAATTCTTGAACTCACAATCTTCCTACATACGTTCCTGTAGATGTCGGCTAGGCAATTACGTGGAGGTAGAAGTCTGGAAAGTCAAACGAACGCTTGGCCACACAAATTGCTAAACAAATGGCCGCAGTGCTTCCTGACATCGTGCTACAAGTTCAACAAGCCCTCACCGCTAATCCCATCAACATTCCCAACCAAGAAGACCAAAGCATCGCCAACCCTCCTCACAAAACTCCCAAATGCACCTACAAACACTTCAAGTCCTGCGATCCCCCAAAATATGAAGGGACTGAAGGTGTCACCGCCCTCCTTCATTGGTTTGAGGAGATGGAAAACACCTTTCTCAATTGCGACTGTCCCGAGGACCGTAAGGTACGTTACGCGACTGGAAGGTTGTTTGGGGTAGCCCTTACCTGGTGGAACACGGAAAAGGGTAAGCGAGGTGTTGAAGATGCCATGGCCTTAACCTGGGAAGAGTTAAGGGAAATCATGACGAGACGTTTCTGTCCAAGAAGCGAAATCAAAAAGCTAGAGGACGAGTTTCACGCATTGAAACAAAAGGAAGGAGACCACACTTCATACAATAAGAGATTTCTCGAATTGAACCAGATGATCCCCAATTTGTTCACCCCCTTATACCGCCTAGTCGAACACTACATTCGAGGCCTCCCCACGAAAATCCAAGATTCGGTTTTAAGCACTTCGCCTGCAACACTTGAAGCCGCAATGGAGTTAGCTACGGAACTCACTGAAAATCGCATTCAAAACGGCAAATTCAAGGATGAGAAGAAGAAAACACCCATTGAGACCCCAACTCCAAACCACCCAGTCTCATCCTCGAAGTTTGCTGGTAAGAGGAAGCGAAATGGCAAGAATTTTGTTGTCACCCAAACCAACCCTCCCATCACTGCTGCACCAATCACCCAAGTTGCCCCTCCAGCCGCACCATTCAAAAGGCCATACACTGGCCCACACCCAAAGTGTAACCGTTGTCAATACCATCACCCTCCTGAAAACCCTTGTCAACATTGCACAAGTTGTGGTCGTGCAGGTCACACCATCCAAACCTGCCGTACCCTTTAGTGATTGAACCGCAGTCAACCTCCAAGCCAAACCCAAAATTAAATGGTGGGCCAAGCCCAACAACCCTTACTTCTACCACCTACACAACTCGCAGCCCAACCCTACTACCAACCCAACTACCCCATGATGCAACCCATGCGAGCCTGTTTCAATTGTGGGGACCCAAACCACTTCAGGAACACTTGCCCATGCCTGGTGAACATTATCCATGCCCAAGCTCAAGCAAACCCGGTGAACCAAGCTAACCAAGCTCCTCCACCTGCTAGAGGAAGGGCTTTCAATATCAACGCCAACCAAGCCAGGGCTGACAACAATGTGGTCAACGGTACATTTCTCATCAATGGTAGCTAGGCATCTATATTATTCGATACTGGTGCGGATAAGAGCTTTGTGTCTTTAGAATTCGAATCTATCCTCGATCAACCTCGTGCTAATCTCGTTGAATCTCTGACGGTGGAAGTTGCTGACGGAAAACCCATTTCATTAAATTCTATTATACGCGATTGTACTCTCACCCTAAATGATCACGATTTCCCAATTGATCTCATTCCTATGAAATTGGGAAGTTTCGATGTTATCATCGGCATGGACTGGCTCAGCCAGCATCACGTAGAAGTGGTGTGCCACGAAAAATTCATTCGTATTCCTCTCGCAGACGGTCAGACACTACGTATTTTTGGGGAAACCCCTTCGAAAGGACTCAAATTGATGTCCTGCCTTCAAGCCCGAAGTTATCTCCGCAAGAACTACGTCGCATTTCTAGCTCACATCGTCAAGAAGGGAGGCAAGGAGAGGAAGCTCGAAGATATTCCAATTGTGAAGGAATTCCCGCAAGTTTTCCCGACGACGTTTCAGGACTTCCTCCTGTGAGAGAAGTCGAATTTCGAATCGATCTCGTGCCTGGCGCTACACCGGTCGCAAAATCTCCTTATAGGTTAGCCCCATCCGAGATGCAAGAGTTGGCCAGTCAACTGCAAGAGTTGACTGACAAAGGATTCATACGTCCTAGCTCATCGCCTTGGGTGCACCTGTTCTTTTTGTGAAGAAGAAAGATAGAATGTTTCGCATGTGCATTGATTATAGAGAACTCAACAAGTTGATGGTTAAGAATCCTATCCACTGCCTCGCATTGATGACCTTCTAGACCAACTTCAAGGCGCCACCTGTTTTTCCAAAATCGACCTTCGTTCTGGTTATCATCAGCTTAGAGTGCGCGAAGAAGATATCCCAAAAACCGCCTTCCGAACTCGCTATGGTCATTACGAGTTCATGGTTATACCCTTCGGTTTAACCAACGCCCCCGCTGTCTTCATGGATTTAATGAATAGGGTATGCAAACCCTACCTGGACCGTTTCGTCATAGTCTTCATCGACGACATCCTTATCTACTCCAAGTCCAAATCCGATCATGAGCGACACCTTCGGCTCATTCTTACACTCTTAAGAACTGAAAGGCTTTACGCGAAGTTCTCAAAATGCGAATTCTAGTTAGGAGAAGTACAATTCCTTGGTCATGTCGTCAATGACAAGGGGATTCATGTCGATCCTTCAAAAATCAAGGCAGTACAAGAATGGCAAGCGCCACGTACCCCTACCGAAGTTAGGTCTTTTCTCGGCTTGGCTGGTTACTACCGACGCTTCATTGCCAATTTTTCCCGTATCGCCGCACCGCTCACGGCCTTGACTCATAAAGGAAAACCCTTCATTTGGGGACCTAAGCAAGAGGAGGCCTTCCAAACTTTAAAGCAAAAGGCTTTGTGACGCACCTATCCTTACACTCCCTGAGGGTTGCGATGACTTCGTGGTTTATTATGACGCGTCAGGGCAAGGACTAGGCTGTGTATTGATGCAAAGAGGAAAAGTGATAGCCTATGCCTCTAGGCAACTCAAAGTTCATGAGAAGAATTACACCACCCACGACCTAGAACTTGGAGCCGTTGTGTTCGCTCTCAAGATATGGAGACATTACCTCTACGGTACCAAGTGTGAAATATACACTGACCACAAGAGTCTCCAACATATCTTCAACCAGAAAGAGTTGAATATGAGGCAACGAAGATGGGTCGAACTTCTCAACGACTACAACTGTGAAATTCGGTATCATCCTGGCAAGGCAAACGTGGTGGCCGATGCGCTCAGTCGAAAAGGTTATGCGAACTCTATTCGTCTTCTATGTTCGCAAATCATAACCGACATCAAAGATCGAATCCGGGCAGCTCAACATGTTTCTGTAACAGAAAATGACGTACGCGATGAGCTGTCATGTGGAGCTGAACTCAAAATTGAAACCAAATCCGACGGTATTCTATACTATTTAAACCGCATATGGATTCCTGATCGTGATAACCTTCGTGATTTCCTCATGAATGAGGCACACAAAACACGATACTCTGTACACCCAGGAGCCGATAAGATGTATCAAGACCTACGATACACCTACTGGTGGCCTGGCATGAAAAAAGACATCGCTGTTTTTGTTTCCAAGTGCCTTACATGTTCCAAAGTGAAAGCTGAACACCAAAGACCTTCAGGACTTCTAGTCCAACCTGAAATACCTGTATGGAAGTGGGAAAACATAACCATGGACTTCATTACCGGGTTACCTCGTACCTCCAGTGGGTATGACACCATATGGGTAATCATTGATCGTCTTACAAAATCAGCTCACTTCATTCCGATCCGCGAGGACTTCAAGAACGAGAAGTTAGCTCGTATCTACATCAGCGACGTAAGCCGTCATGGTGTACCGTTAAGCATCATTTCAGACCGTGATGGCCGTTTCACTTCACGAACATGGCCAGCCGTACAAACTGCTTTGGGTACACGCTTAGACCTTAGCACCGCCTTTCACCCTCAAACTGATGGTCAATCTGAACGCACCATCCAAACCCTTGAAGACATGCTTCGAGCATGTGTCATAGACTTCAAAGGGAACTGGGACACTCACCTACCGTTAGTCGAGTTTTCGTACAACAATAGCTATCATTCAAGTATCGGCATGGCTCCTTTCAAAGATTTATATGGTCGTAAGTGCCGATCTCCAGTATGCTGGCACGAAATTGGTGAAGCGCAAATCACCAGACCTAAATTGATTCAAGAAACAACCGACAAAATCCTTCAAATTCGAAACAACCTTCTAGCGGCTCAAAGTCGTCAAAAGAGTTATGCTGAGAAACGACGAAAGCCCTTGGAGTTTGACATTGGTGATCAAGTGCTTTTAAAAGTATCACCGTGGAAGGGAGTGGTTCGTTTTGGCCAGAAGGGCAAGCTAGCACCGCGCTACGTAGGACCTTTCAAGATACTCGAAAGAGTAGGTCCTGTAGCATACAAGCTTTACCTACCAGAAGAGCTTAACAGAATTCATCCCACATTCCACGTAGCAAACTTGAAAAAGTGCCTCGCCGACGAAAATCTCCATATTCCTCTAGAAGACATTCAAGTCGATGAATCGATGCACTTCGTTGAAAGACCAGTGGAAATCATGGATTTCGGTGAGAAGCATTTAAGGCGAAGTCGTATTCCAATCGTCAGGGTACGTTGGGAGTCAAAACGAGGACCCGAGTTTACTTGGGAATGTGAAGACTCAATGCGCGAAAAATACCCGCATCTTTTTCTAGTTACAACTACTACTTAAATTCCGGGATGAAATTTCTAAAAGTAGGGGATACTGTAACATTTGTGTAAATCGGGTTTCGAAAACCCGCCCCTTTTATCAATCAAGAATAATTTGTTTTCGTGTTTAGATATTTATATATGTATAAAAATAAATTTATAAAATTTAAGGATTCAACCCATTAATCAAGAAAAACAAATCAACTAATTAATAACTAGTTATAATAATAACAAACAAGGAAATAACGGTTTTTAAAAAATGAATGGGCGAACCGGGAGTCGAACCCGGGTTCCCCAGCCACACAAACGCAACAACACCGCTGGTCTACACGCACGTATTGTGAGAATATTGAGAACTTAAAGCTCTTGTTTCAAATGTATGTTGAAACCTGCAACAACTGACAGCGAATCAAGGACGCGCTTTTCCTTCTTTTGAAATCTCCGACAGCTAAGCGGGATGTATTTTTGGCAAACTCGATTAGCCCGGCTGTCATCCTTCTGGCTAATCTTCCAATCATCGATTAACCTTACCAAAATCGAGCAAAGTCGGAACCTCCGCCACCCCTCTCTATAAATACTAGGCGAACTCTCTCAATCAACTCGCTCAATTCCTTCTCCTATAATCGTAAGTTTACTCTGCTCAAACCTTTCCCCTCTGTTTCACCGGAAACCGCCGCTCCTCGCCGGAGAACCGAAGGAAACGCCATCGTTGGTAACAATCCTCCACCTAACTGTCTTAATTCATGTTTATCGAATAAGAATGAGAAATCACACTTCTGAATTAATGGTTATTCGAGCGGGTAAATGTTTTTGGGTTTATTCAAATGAAGAAGATGAGTTGCAGAATGTGTACGTATATAATAAAATTCGAGTTATAAACTGGGTTAGACACACAGTCCAGTGGTGAACTGTGTGCACACTAAACGCACAAGATCCGAGTTCGATACTTGCAACTGGCACCGTTTTTCTTTAAACTGTTCCTTTTTTTTTAAAACCAAATCATGCTGAAATCCATGGAGTTGTTAAATATAATACAACTTCTATAAAATACGGGTTAAGCACCCAGCCCAACTGGTTGGGCCGGGTGCAAACCAATCGAAGAGTCACTGGTTCGAGTCCCTGTTGTCACCCCGGTTGAAACATTTTTTCAAAAATTAAATAATTACCAAATTCTGAATGAAGCTAACAAGATTATAAGATTAATTAAAAATCGGATTCTTTCGGGTTAGACACGTAGCTCAGTTGGAAAAGCTGCGTGCACGCAATTGAGAGGTCGCGAGTTCGAGCCACATCTCGCGCAGTCAAACAGTCAACGAACCGGTCAGGCCTTGTCAGACCTGACAATATATATTTTTATTTTTATTATTATTTATTATTTATATCAAGTATACATTGTTATTTTAATTTTAAAACAATAAAAAAAATAAAACAACTAAAAATCTCAACTTCCTAAGGATAAAATTATCAATAATAATACTATCTCAAATCTAATAAAGAGTATAAATCAAATATTAACCTGTTTATATTTACCGATTTATCGTGTATCATTTTAGGTTAGTATTCTTTCGTCGATCGTGCGCTTTCATTATCAAGCAAGGAACACACCCACTGTGAGTGAATCTCTACAAATTCCCCATTTTAATCACGTTTTGGGTGTATCATGTGTCGTACAATTCCTTTATTTTATTTAAACATTTGTGCTTATATCTTCTTGTGATCAAATGTGTAATGGTTGTTGTGCGATTATTATGTGGATTAAATTTATCATTTCAGTGCACTCATTTCATTAGGCCCATCAGTTCCTCGTGGGATACGGGTTGAGCATCAGGTGCCTCATTAGATCAGCTCCGTTTGATTGAGCATTGATCTCAAATACATCATCATTCATGTCATATATTCATTCAATGTGGTTTGATAACCGAAATCAATTACTTCCAATTTTCGCTAACAATATCATCATCTCATCACTCGGAAACACTCACAGAACCTCCAATTTCACTTTCGCTCTATTTTCTGTTCGTCGGAAACGCTTTCTGAAATCGCCGGACTTTCGTCGGAAAACCGTGACATTCATCGAATCGGTAAATTTCTCAATTCTTCCATCTTCTATCTATTGTTAGACTTATACTAACTCAAATCCTTCAACCAGAATCGGTCCCAGACGACGATACCAGATAATCTGCATTCGCCGGAAAGTCTCTGAAAATTCCGAAATCACGCTGTGAATCGGTACGAGCATCTAAACTCTCTGATAATTCTTGTTTAGTCACTTAATTTCACAATTAGTTAATCAAAACTGTTAATTGGTCCGCTCAGACGGAATTCGTAAACATAGCCGACGACCTTTCCCGGAGTTCTGAGAAAAATCATCTTTCTGGTACATTCATTTCCAAAACCTTCTCTATCCGTTACATTTCAATCATTTATAAGTTTCGTTAATTGAATTAAACAAGAACATTCGAATATCAATTGTCTGGGTTGTTTTAACGAAGAAGATGAAGTTTAGGTTGTGTATATATTTAATATAAATCGGGTTATATCTCGGGTTAGACACACAGTCTAGCGGTGGACTGTGTGCATTTGAAACATAGAGATACCGAGTTCGAGTCTGTCCTTGTTCCGATTCGTCACAATATTCAAACCTTTTTTATAAAACCCAAATACGGAACCTTTCAGTTAGTATATAAGAGAAATAAAAACCAGTATTTTAACCAGGTTAGACACACAGTCCAGCGGTGGACTGTGTGCAAAGTTAAACCACAGGTCACGGGTTCGAAACTCATCATGCACACCGGTTCGACATAATTAAAATCCTTTTTAAAATAAATGAGTTCTGAATAAATTAAATAGTATATAAATATAATTAAAAACAGAAATATTTCGGTTTAGACACGTAGCTCAGTTGGTAGAGCTGCGTGCACGCGTACGAGAGGTCATGAGTTCGAGCCTCACCCAGCGCATACATATACAAGGTCCGAACCGGTCAACAGTCAAAGTCAATGGTCAACGGTCAACCCAAAAAGTCAACATTTTTTTATATTTTTATTTATTTATTTAATTTAAAAATCAATTAAAATACTTAAAAATAATGTTTTTAAAGTTAGAAAATAACCTTAAACTCACAAACATAAATCTAAAAACCCTATTAAAATTGTTAATAAAATCCACTTATTTACCGTATCTTTTCGTTATTATTTAGGTTAGTTATTCCTCGTCGAACCCTCTAAACTCGTGCACATTCAACATCATCAAACGAACGCACCCAATGTGAGTGAATCTCTACAAATTCCCCGTTTTAATCACTTTTTGAGGTGTATCATGTGTCTTATTATTTATTACATTTAAACACTTGTGCATCCATCATATCCATGATCAAATGTGTATTCAATATGTATCAACTGTTTGTGTGGTTAATGTTTAGATTAAATTTATCATTTTCAGTACATACATCATCATAGGCCGTCTGTTCCCCATGACCTATGAGCGAAACCGTTCCCCATTACCTATGAGCGTGAACGAGGCGTTGCCAACATACGATCGGCTCCGTTTGATTGAGCCTTGATCGCACATACATCATCATAGGCCGTCCGTTCCCCATTACCTATGAGCGGAACGTGACGTTGCCAACATATACATTATCATTCATGTCATTTGCTCATGCAAGGTGGTTTGTTATTTGTTATTGTATGTTTATTTACGTTTGCTCACATATGATTATTGCACATTTTTTCCATGTTAAATATAACAAGAAATCAATAATAAATGTTTTCTAACAAGGTTCACTCGCCAACTTTTGTTGACCCAAAAACCCCCATTTTTACACATGATACAGGTGATCCAGTTGCAGCAAGAAACATATAGGACGGCTTAGAAGAATAAATCGGTTTAGGCTTTGGATTGTTTATTTAGTTACTTTTTCCTTGTAATTGTATGAACTTGTTTGGAATATTGAAGTTGTAATTTTGAATTTAATAAATATGAAACATATTAGTAAACATCATGAGCTTTGGTGATAACCCAATTATGCCCCGACTCTTATTCCGCTGCGGGTCGGGGTGTGACAGATTGGTATCAGAGCCATGACTATAGGGATATAGGATAGGTTATTAGACCCTTAGAGCCTATACTATAGTTGATTAGAATTTTAAAATTGTTTATGTGTTACATACAAAATTCATGATGTTTATATGCTTTATGTTTATTATTACATTCAATGTTATGCAAGCATGTTCATAAGTACATATTACTATACAATGCTCATCATGAATCATATCCTCATAACATATCATATCCATGAGAGCACACAACACAATTTCCATGATTTTTGCAACGATTTTTGTATTTTTTTTCAAATCACATCAAAGTGAGTTCTCATGACGGGCATGTAGTAACTGGAAGGGTATAAGTACCGGTAGTCGGAACGTCCTGTCTAGGCTTGGCATTCGTATAAATCCAAAATAAAGGACCAGTTTGCCTACCTGGGGATTAACGATGAGAGTACGAAGGACCTATTAGGACAAAGCATGCTATACCAAACGTAGTGTGAGCTAACCCCACTTTGAGTTGTCATTGTGTCTACACCTGGACACCCTCCGACCATACATCTCGCGAACATATTTCATGGTTTTCATTCGGGTGATGCGAGTGTTAAACCGCCAACACCAATGTGAATCCTACTAAGCCAATAGTCATGGGGGCCCACATGACTATACATGTGATGGTATGGGGGACATTGGAGGCCCAAACACGAGCAAACCCAAGACATCTTGTGGATGTAGTTGCATTATTGATGTTTATGTTATTTTTTTTAACGACACATGACACCTAAAGAGACTCCTTAAACTCACAATCTTCTTATGTATGTTCCTGTAGATGTCGGCTAGGCAACAACGTGGGGGTAGAAGGTCAGGAAGATCAAACGAACGCTTGGCCACCCAAATCGCAAAACAAATGGCCGCGGTGCTTCCTGACATCGTAATTCAAGTCCAACAAGCTCTCGCCACAAATCCCATCAATCCTCCCCATCAAGAAGACCAGAACGTCGACAACCCTCCCTCCAAAAAGTGCTCATACAAACACTTCAAGTCTTGCGATCCCCCGAAATTTGAAGGGACCGAAGGTGTCACTGCTCTCCTCCACTGGTTTGAGAAAATGGAAAACACCTTCCTCAATTGCGATTGTCCCGAGGATCGCAAGGTACGTTACGCAACCGGGAGACTATTTGGAGTAGCTCTTACCTGGTGGAATACAGAAAAAGGTAAGAGAGGAATCGAAGATGCAATGGCCTTAACGTGGGAGGAGTTAAGGGAAATCTTGACGAGACGCTTCTGTCCAAGAAGCGAGATCAAAAAGTTAGAGGATGAATTCCACTTGTTAAAGCAAAAGGAAGGAGATCATACTTCCTACCACAAACGGTTTTTAGAGTTGAACCAAATGGTCCCCAACTTGTTCACCCCAGTATACCGCTTAGTCGAACACTATATTCGAGGCCTTCCCTCGAAAATTCAAGACTCAGTTCTAAGCACTTCGCCTGCAACACTTGAAGATGCTATGGAACTAGCAACCGAGCTTACCGAGAATCGTATTAGCAACGGCAAGTTTAAGGACGAGAAAAAGAAAGCCCCCATTGAGGGCCAAACTTCAAACCATTCCACCTCCTCCTCAAAGTTTGCTAATAAGAGGAAACGAAACACCAGAAACTTTGCTGTCATACAAACAAATTTCCCTATCCCTGCTGCACCCATCACTCAAGTTGCCCCCTCACCTGCACCATATAAGAAGCCATACTCCGGCCCATACCCAAAATGCAACCGTTGCCAATACCATCATTTTCCTGATCATCCCTGCCAACATTGCACCGGCTGTGGCCGCGCAGGTCACACCATTCAAACCTGTCGCGCGCTTCAGCGAACGAACCGCAATCAACCCTCAACCCAAACCCACCATCAGATAGTGGGTCAAGCCTAACAACCTTTACTCCTACCACCTGCCCAACATGTAGCCCAATCCTACTACCAACCCAACTATCCCATGGTGCAACCTATGCGGGCTTGTTACAACTGTGGAGACCCGAACCACTTCAGGAACACCTGTCCACGCCTGGTGAATATCATCCATGCCCAAGCTCAAGCTAATCCAGTAAACCAGGCTAATCAAGCTCCTCCACCTGCAAGAGAAAGAGCTTTCAACATCAACGCTAATCAAGCTAGGGCGGACAACAATGTGGTGAACGGTACGTTTCTCATCAATGGTAGTTATGCATCCATGTTATTTGATACTGGCGCGGATAAGAGTTTTGTGTCCTTAGAATTTGAACCCATCCTCAACCAAACTCGAGATAAACTCATGGAATCCATAACGGTAGAAGTTGCTGAAGGAAAACCGGTCTCATTAAACTCTATTATACGCAATTGTACTCTCACCCTAAACGATCACGATTTTCCAGTTGACCTCATACCTATGAAGTTGGGAAGTTTCGACATTATAATTGGTATTGACTGGCTCAGCCAACATCATGCTGAAGTTGTATGCCGCGAAAAGTTCATTCGCATTCCTCTTGCAAACGGTCAGACTCTACGAATCTTTGGAGAAACCCCTTCGAAAGGACTCAAGTTAATGTCCTGTATTCAAGCCCGAAAATATCTCCGCAAGAATTATGTTGCATTCCTAACTCATGTCGTCAAAAAGGGAATCAAGGAGAAGAAACTCGAAGACATTCCGGTAGTAAAAGATTTTCCGCAAGTTTTTCCTGACGACATTTCAGGACTTTCTCCCGTGAGAGAAGTCGAATTCCGCATTGATATTATACCTGGAGCTACACCAATTGCAAAATCTCCTTATAGGTTAGCCCCATCCGAAATGCAAGAGCTAGCCAGTCAACTGCAAGAGCTGACTGACAAAGGATTTATACGTCCTAGCTCATTTCCTTGGGGTGCACCTGTCCTTTTTGTGAAGAAGAAAGATGGAACGTTTCGCATGTGTATCGACTACAGAGAACTCAACAAGTTATCGGTCAAGAACCTCGCATCGATGATCTTCTAGACCAACTTCAAGGCGCACCTGTTTTTCAAAAGTCGACCTTCGTTCTGGTTATCATCAACTCAGAGTACATGAAGAAGACGTCCCAAAGACCGCCTTCTGAACTCGTTATGGTCATTATGAATTCATGGTCATGCCATTTGGTTTAACCAACGCCCCAACTATCTTCATGGATCTAATGAACAGAGTCTGCAAACCTTATCTCGACCGTTTTGTTATAGTCTTCATCGACGACATCCTCATCTACTCAAAGTCTAAGTCTGATCATGAACGACACCTTCGACTAATCCTTACACTCTTAAGGACAGAAAAGTTGTACGCTAAGTTTTCGAAATTTGAATTCTGGTTAAGGGAAGTACAATTCCTTGGACACGTCGTCAATGACAAGGGAATTCATGTTGATCCCTCAAAAATCAAGGCAGTACAGGAATGGCAAGCGCCACGCACACCTACCGAAGTGTCACACCCCGACCCGCAGCGGAAAAGGTGATCGGGGCATGATTGGGTTTTCATCAAAGCTCATGACATTTATTATAACGTTTCATATTTATTATTATAATTTAAGGGAAATCATACAATCATAATTACAACATGTTCTACACATCTTTCTAGACTTCATTATTTTCTTCTAAGGCATTTTCTGTGTTTTCCTTGCTTCATCCTGTTCACCTGTATCATGTGTAAAAATGGTTTTTTTGGATCAACAAAAGTTGGCGAGTGAACCTTGTTAGAAAACATTTATTATTTATTTCTTGTTGTATTTAATATGGAAAAATTGTGCAATAATCATATATGAACAAACGTAAACAAAACATACAATAACAAACAAATAGCATACAATAACAAACCAATAGCATACAATAACAAACCAATAGCATGCAATAACAAACAAATAGCATACAATAACAAACCACCTTGCATGAATATGTAATATGAATGACAATGTAAGTGTTGGCAACGTCTCGTTCACGCTCATAGGTAATGGGGAACGGCTCACGCTCATAGGTAATGGGGAGCAGAGGGCCTATGATGAAATGTATGTGCGATCAAGGCTCAATCAAACGGAGCCGATCGTATGTTGGCAACGCCTGGTTCACGCTCATAGGTAATGGGGAACAGCTCACGCTCATAGGTAATGAGGAGCGGCGGCCTATGATAATGTATGTACTGAAAATGATAAATTTAATCTAAACAATAATCACACAAACATATGATACATGTTGAATATACATTTAATCATGAATATGATGGGTGCACAATAGTTTAAAAGTAATAAATAATAAGACACATGATACACCCCAAAAACGTGATTAAAACGGGGAATTTGTAGAGATTCACTCACATTGGGTGCTTTTGCTTGAAGATGTTGACTGCGCACGAGTTTAGAGGATTGATCCACGAGGAATAACTAACCTAATTAATAACGAAAAGGTACGGTAAGTATGTGGATTTTATTAACTATTTTAAAATAAATGATTTTCGGATTAACTTAATTAGTGTATAAATATAATTAAAAATAGAAATATTTCGGGTTAGACACGTAGCTCAGTTGGTAGAGCTGCGTGCACGTGTACGGGAGGTCACGGGTTCGAGTCTCACCCAACGCACATATATAAGCGACAGGACCGGTCAACGGTCAATGGTCAACAGTTTTGTTATAGTCTTCATCGACGACATCCTCATCTCGACCGTTTTGTTATAGTCTTCATATAAGCGACCGGACCGGTCAACGGTCAATGATCTAATGAACAGAGTCTGTAAACCTTATCTCGACCGTTTTGTTATAGTCTTCATCGACGACATCCTCATCTACTCAAAGTCTAAGTCTGATCATGAACAACACCTTCGACTCATCCTTACACTCTTAAGGACAGAAAAATTGTACGCTAAGTTTTCGAAATGTGAATTCTGGTTAAGGGAAGTACAATTCCTTGGACACGTCGTCAATGACAAGGGAATTCATGTTGATCCCTCAAAAATCAAGGCAGTACAGGAATGGCAAGCGCCATGCACACCTACCGAAGTAAGATCATTTCTTGGTTTGGCTAGTTATTATCGCCGTTTCATTGCAAATTTCTCCCGTATTGCTGTACCACTCACGGCTTTAACACATAAAGGAAAACCCTTCATATGGGGACCCAAACAAGAAGAAGCCTTCCAAAATCTAAAGCAAAAACTCTGTGATGCACCTATCCTCACACTTCCTGAGGGTAGTGATGACTTCGTGGTTTATTGCGACGCGTCAGGGCAGGGACTAGGCTGCGTACTTATGCAAAGAGGAAAAGTGATAGCTTATGCTTCTAGACAACTCAAAATTCATGAGAAGAACTACACCACCCACGACCTGGAACTTGGAGCCGTTGTGTTCGCTCTTAAGATATGGAGACATTACCTCTACGGTACTAAGTGTGAAATATACACTGACCATAAAAGCCTCCAACATATCTTCAACCAAAAGGAGTTAAACATGAGGCAACGAAGATGGGTCGAACTTCGTAATGACTACGACTGTGAAATTCGGTATCATCCTGGCAAGGCAAACGTGGTGGCTGATGCGCTCAGTCGAAAGGGTTATGCGAACTCCATTCGTCTTCTTTGTTCGCAAATCATAACCGACATCAAAGATCAAATCCGATAAGCCCAACATGTATCAGTAACGGAAAACGACGTACGCAAGGAGCTGTCTTGTGGAGCTGAACTTAAAATTGAAACTAAATCCGACGGTATTCTGTACTATCTAGATCGCATATGGATTCCCGATCACAATAACCTTCGTGATTTCCTTATGAATGAGGCGCACAAAACACGATACTCTGTACACCTAGGGGCCGACAAGATGTATCAAGACCTTCGATACACCTACTGGTGGCCTGGCATGAAGAAGGATATCGTTGTTTTTGTTTCCAAGTGCCTTACATGTTCCAAAGTAAAAGCTGAACATCAAAGACCCTCAGGACTTCTAGTCCAACCTGAAATACCTGTATGGAAGTGGGAAAACATAACCATGGACTTCATTACCGGGTTACCTCGCACCTCTAGTGGGTATGACACTATATGGGTAATCATTGATCGTCTTACAAAATCAGCTCACTTCATTCCGATTCGCGAGGACTTCAAGAACGAGAAGTTAGCTCGTATCTACATCAGCGAGATCGTAAGCCGTCATGGTGTACCTTTAAGCATTATTTCAGACCGTGATGGTCGTTTCACTTCACGAACATGGTAAGCCGTACAAGCCGCTTTGGGTACACGATTAGACCTCAGTACCGCTTATCATCCTCAAACTGATGGACAATCTGAATGCACCATTCAAATTCTTGAAGATATGCTTCGAGCATGTGTCATAGACTTCAATAGAAATTGGGACGCTCATCTACCATTAGTTGAATTTTCGTACAACAACAGCTATCATTCAAGTATCGGCATGGCACCTTTCGAAGCTTTATATGGTCGTAAGTGCCGATCTCCAGTATGTTGGCACGAAATTGGAGAAGCTCAAATCACCGGTCCAGAATTGATTCAGGAAACAACAGACAAGATCCATCAGATTCGAAACAATCTTCTAGCGGCACAAAGTCGTCAAAAGAGTTATGCAGACAAACGACGAAAGCCCTTGGAGTTTAACATTGGTGATCATGTACTTTTAAAAGTATCACCGTGGAAGGGAGTAGTTCGTTTTGGTCAGAAGGGCAAGCTAGCACCACGCTACGTAGGACCTTTCAAGATACTCGAAAGAGTAGGACCTGTAGCATACAAGCTTGACCTACCAGAAGAACTCAACAGAATTCACCCCTCGTTCCACATATCAAACTTAAAGAAGTGCCTCGCCGATGAAAACCTCCATATTCCCCTGGAAGATATTCAGATCGATGAATCTATGCATTTCATTGAAAGACCAGTAGAGATCATGGACTTCGGAGAAAAACGTTTAAGACGGAGTCGTATTCCAATTGTTAGGGTACGCTGGGAGTCGAAAGGAGGACCTGAGTTTACTTGGGAACGTGAAGACTCAATGCGCGAAAAATACCCGCATCTTTTTCCTGTTACCACTACTACTTAAATTTCGGGACGAAATTTCTAAAAGTAGGGGATATTGTAACATCCGTCGAAAAACGGGTTTCCAAACCCGCTTCGTTTGTTAATCGAATATCAAGTTTAAAATTTTGTTGCGTATTTATGGTTAATTTTAATTTTAAATTATACATAATTAATAAACATTTTAGAATTTAAAAACTATAATTATTAAAATGTAAAATAAATTAAATAAAAAAGAAAAGGGGCTGCCGGGTTTCGAACCCGGGCCAGCCGGAAGATTTAAACATCAAACACTTAACCACTCCGCCACTTGCTGTTTTTGTGTAATCAAGGAAGCAAATAAAACCTTAAGTTCACCGTGAATCTATCTGTTTGCGCCAAAACTGAAACCGATCATCGGCTTTCAACTTTCCAGACGTTTGAGTGATCATGAGTTACTGATTATAACCGATGAAGCATTTGCAACCCACGTTTTAATCAATTCAGTCTTCAATTGAATTCGATTCATATGATTTTCGGGTTTGATAACCGAAATCAATTTCTTCCAATTTTCGCTAACAATATCATCATCTCATAACTTGGAAACACTCACAGAACCTCCAATTTCACTTTCGCTCTATTTTCTGTTCGTCGGAAACGCTTTCTGAAATCGCCGGACTTTCGCCGGAAAACCGTGACATTCATCGAATCGGTAAATTTCTCAATTCTTCCATCTTCTATCTATTGTTAGACTTATACTAACTCAAATCCTTCAACCAGAATCGGTCCCAGACGACGGTACCAGATAATCTGCATTCGCCGGAAAGTCTCTGAAAATTCCGAAATCACGTTGTGAATCGG
Source organism: Scalesia atractyloides (assembly GCA_947069175.1). NCBI lineage: Eukaryota > Viridiplantae > Streptophyta > Magnoliopsida > Asterales > Asteraceae > Scalesia > Scalesia atractyloides. Next base: position 41,440,979 of record CAMTDV010001634.1, read on the forward strand.
TACGAGCATCTAAACTCTCTGATAATTCTTGTTTAGTCACTTAATTTCACAATTAGTTAATCAAAACTGTTAATTGGTCCGCTCAGACGGAATTCGTAAACAGAGCCGACGACCTTTGCCGTAGTTCTGAGAAAAATCATCTTTCCGGTACATTCATTTCCAAAACCTTCTCTATCCGTTACATTTCAATCATTTATAAGTTTCGTTAATTGAATTAAACAAGAACAGTCGAATATCAATTGTCTGGTTGTTTTAACGAAGAAGATGAAGTTTAGGTTGTGTATATATTTAATATAAATCGGGTTATATCTCGGGTTAGACACACAGTCCAGCGGTGGACTGTGTGCATTTGAAACATAGAGATACCGAGTTCGAGTCTGTCCTTGTTCCGATTCGTCACAATATTCAAACCTTTTTTATAAAACCCAAATACGGAACCTTTCAGTTAGTATATAAGAGAAATAAAAACCAGTATTTTAACCAGGTTAGACACACAGTCCAGCGGTGGACTTTGTGCAAAGTTAAACCACAGGTCACGGGTTCGAAACTCATCATGCACACCGGTTCGACATAATTAAAATCCTTTTTAAAATAAATGAGTTCTGAATAAATTAAACAGTATATAAATATAATTAAAAACAGAAATATTTCGGGTTAGACACGTAGCTCAGTTGGTAGAGCTGCGTGCACGCGTACGGGAGGTCATGAGTTCGAGCCTCACCCAGCGCATACATATACAAGGTCCGAACTGGTCAACAGTCAAAGTCAATGGTCAACGGTCAACCCAAAAAGTCAACATTTTTTTATATTTTTATTTATTTATTTAATTTAAAAATCAATTAAAAATACTTAAAAATAATCTTTTTAAAGTTAGAAAATAACCTTAAAGTCACAAAAATAAATCTAAAAACCCTATTAAAATTGTTAATAAAATCCACTTATTTACTGTATATTTTCGTTATTATTTAGGTTAGTTATTCCTCGTCGATCAACCCTCTAAACTCGTGCGCATTCAACATCATCAAACGAACGCACCCAATGTGAGTGAATCTCTACAAATTCCCCGTTTTAACCACTTTTTGGGGTGTATCATGTGTCTTATTATTTATTACATTTAAACACTTGTGCATCCATCATATCCATGATCAAATGTGTATTCAATATGTATCAACTGTTTGTGTGGTTAATGTTTAGATTAAATTTATCATTTTCAGTACATACATCATCATAGGCCGTCTGTTCCCCATGACCTATGAGCGGAACCGTTCCCCATTACCTATGAGCGTGAACGAGGCGTTGCCAACATACGATCGGCTCCGTTTGATTGAGCCTTGATCGCACATACATCATCATAGGCCGTCCGTTCCCCATTACCTATGAGCGGAACGTGACGTTGCCAACATATACATTATCATTCATGTCATTTGCTCATGCAAGGTGGTTTGTTATTTGTTATTGTATGTTTATTTACGTTTGCTCACATATGATTATTGCACAATTTTTCCATGTTAAATATAACAAGAAATCAATAATAAATGTTTTCTAACAAGGTTCACTCGCCAACTTTTGTTGACCCAAAAACCCCATTTTTACACATGATACAGGTGATCCAGTTGCAGCAAGAAACATATAGGACGGCTTAGAAGAATAAATCGGTTTAGGCTTTGGATTGTTTATTTAGTTACTTTTTCCTTGTAATTGTATGAACTTGTTTGGAATATTGAAGTTGTAATTTTGAATTTAATAAATATGAAACATATTAGTAAACATCATGAGCTTTGGTGATAACCCAATTATGCCCCGACTCTTATTCCGCTGCAGGTAGGGGTGTGACATATATTTGCTCACATGTGATTTATGCACGAATTTTCGTTATTAAATAAAACAAGCAATTATTTAAAATGTTTTATCAAGGTTCACTCGCCAACTTTTGTTGACCCAAAATCTCCCATGTTTTACACATGATACAGGTGATCCAGTTGAGGAAAGAAACACTTAGGATGGCCTAGAAGAATAAACAAGTTATTGCGTTGGAATAAACATTTATTTTTGTTTTTTTTTGTATTTGTATATTGGATATTTGAATTTGTAATATGAATTTAATAAATATGAAACTTCGTAGTAAACATCATGAGCTTTGGTGATAACCCAATCATGCCCCGACTTTTATTCCGCTGTGGGTCGGGGTGTGACACGGAATTTGTCGAAGAAATGATACATATGCACATGTGCATAGTAATGTATTATGGATGGAATGATAGATGAAAGAGAAAGTGTATTCAAAGTAGTGCACCAAAACATCTTATTTCATGTTTATACATGTAGATGCACATGTGCATTTCTAATATTGGTAAGATAAAAAGTAGTGTATTACACGTGGTAGTGTAATGAAAGTACAATTGTCCAATGTTTGTAATGTATTATGGAATTTGTCAAATAAATGATAAAAATGCACATGTGCATAAATAATTGTTACTCATTTTTTATTGTTGACGGAATATAGCGATTTTTTCAAAAAAAATATTAAAAAATAAAATTTTGGGTGGTTTTTCGATTATTTTAGGTATTACTGTTTGTTTTCACACTGGTTCTCACAATAAAGGTGGTTCGTAACGGATCCTTATCCTATATATATATATATATATATATGTGTGTGTGTTTGTGTGTGTGTGAGTGTATGGGAGGGTTCATTGGGGAACACTAAAAAAGTGGGGAACGGGGAAACTCTCTTAAAAATTAACTTAACATGTTAAAAATTATTTTTTTCTAAATTTTTTTCTGCGTTTTTTCTTATAAATACATGTAGAAACATTTTTAATAAAAAATAAAAACTAAAAATATAAAAGAATGGTTTAATAAACTGTTAAAAAATATATATCGTATAAAATTAACTTAACAGGTTAAAAATCAATTTTTTTCAAAAAAAATTCAGCGCTTTTTATTTTAAAAATGGGTAGAACCTATTCAAATAAAAAAATAAATTTTCTAAAAAAATAAATTTTAGCCTTTTTTAACTGTTTTTTTATATTTTTAGTTTTCAATTTTTTTATGCAAGTAATTATAAGGAGAAGCGTCAAAAAAAAATTTTAAAAATTGATTTTTAACATGTTAAGTTAAATGTTTAAGAGTGTTCTCCGGTTCCCCACTTTTTAGTGTTCCCTAATGAACCTCACGATATATATGTACATATATATATATAGGATTCGGTTCAAGAGAGAATCAATCTTAATTGCGAGAACCATGAGAACTCATATTATCCAATAGCATATTTACACATCACCCATAAACAAATTAAATCAAAAGGGTATTTTAGTCTTTTACTTTCCATGTCACATATTTTCTTTATCTTCTATTTAAAAGTCAACATGTCACATATTTTCTTTATCTTCTATTTAAAACTCAACATGTCATATCTTTTATCTCACTTCTATTTAAAATTCAACATTAGACACGATTGAGTCGTGATTTTAGGTGAGTTCGTTTGGTAAGATTCTCAAATTTCGTAAACCCGAAATCGAGGTGTCGGGGGCGTGAAAAGGTGTTTGGCGTAAAAAAATTGTAAAAAAGTTTATGTAAAAATAAAATATTTTTTGTTTTTTGTAAAGTTTAAAACCACGCGTAAAAATTTTTTTAACCCGCGCGTAAAAAAAGTTTGAAACCGGCGCGTAAAAAACTTTCTAAAATGGCGCGTAAAAAAAGTTTGAACCCGCGCGTAAAAAAAATTAAACCGCGCGTAAAAAAAGTTTGAAACCGCGCGTAAAAAAAATTTAAAACTGGCTCGCAAAGAGAAGTTTTAAACCGGCGCGTAAAAAAAAGTTTAAAACCGGCACGTAAATAAAAGTTTAAAACACGCACGTAAAAAAAGTCTGAACCCGCACGTAAAAATGTTTAAAACCAGCGCGCAAAAAAATTGAACTCCTACGTAAAATAATTTTTTTACTGCATGATTCAAAAATAACATTAATTAAATCACAAAGATTAATTAAAGCATAATGATTACAACTTTAATTACCAATCATTAAATAGCTTAGTAAAAATACCAATTTACCCTTATCTCATTAAAAACAAAAACTCATTAATTAAAACACAATAATTACAACTACTTTATTGTCTTTTAATTTAATCTATTAAAACATTTTTTATCAATGACTTATATTGGTTCCTACGGTTATCACAACTCAAGATTGTTCTCATTTTACTCATCCCTATATATATATATAATAGGGAATGTTCATTGGGGAACACTAAAAAAGTGGGGAACAGTGGGGAACCGACTCAAACAAACTCCGATTAGACTCATTCCAGCGGCGTTGGAACCGGCTAGTCGAACCCTAACTAGGATCTCTTAACCCTAAACCTTAAATCCTAACCCTTAAACCCTAAACCCTAAAGCTAAAAAACAAGGCTAAAACCTAAGCTAAATCGTAAAATCTAAGGTATAAACCTAAAGGCTAAACCCTAAAGCTAAACCCTAAAACCATAAACCCTAAAGCTAAACCCTAAATACTAATGATTAACCCTAAAACTAAACCGTAAAGCTAAATCCTAAGGCTAAACCCTAATATAAGATCCTAAATCCGAACCCTAATATATTTAGGGTTTAGGGGTTAGGATTTAGGGTTTAGGGTTAAGAGATCATAGTTAGGGTTCGACGAGCCAGTTCCAACGCCGCTGGAATGAGTCTAATCAGAGTTCGTTTGAGTCGGTTCCCCACTTTTTTAGTGTTTCCCAATGAACCTCACACTATACATACATACATATATATATATATACATATATATATATATATATATATATATATATTATATATAAAATGATAATAATAGATGTATTGTAAGATAGAAGTAAGTTTTTTTATTAAAAAAAATATGATGAAAATATTTTTTTTAAATCCCGGGGTCTTCGCTACAAGTCGTCCTAAAAAGTGACGGGAACAGGAGAAAGTGGCCCTTTTTCTTATGCTAATAGATTAGAGACAACTGTTAAATAAAAGAAACTTTCATGTATAGTCTAAAAAGATATATCATTACACTTATATAATTGTTTAAAAGATGAAATCATGGTATAACCCAAAACTCCAAATGACAAACTATGACCTTCATTTTCACTAGGTTGCGTGACAAATAATTCTATATATTAATAACTATATCGACACAGAAATTTTACCAAAAGAAGTTTTTTTGCAATTGAAATGATAGTCTACCGATTATTATACTCTTTCATAGTTATACTCATTACTCCACACAAATTTTTAATTATACTTCACATCTTCGAACTCCCACCCATTTCCATGTAATCCCATAAATAAGTAATTATTCCTTACAACATCACCAAAATGACGAAAGGAGACAACATAAATGCTTCATTATTCTATTATATCTAGATAGGTAAATGACACCAACATTTTTTAACAGCCAACGCCAGGCGACTCCATACGCCCGCGATCGCAGATAGCGCTTGGTAGCCCAAGCCCACCTTCTCCAGTTCTAGGGAAAAACCGTCACCCGAAGACCCTCTGTGGTAAAACTCGGTTGGGATCGAATTCGAACTTACGTACGACTACTTGGATATGTATATAGAATAGCTAAAAGTTAATAAACTTAGATCAACATTACTTTTGATCCATCGGAGGTTATCAACACATAAGATACGGATAAAAATGTCTGAAAAATACGGTAGATCGTTTGCTTAACTCTCAAATCTTGCAAATTCTTTGCATTAATAGTGTGATTCTAACTTTAAAGATTTGTTTCCGGTTTTTTTGGTGATACACGTGATTGCACATTTCATTAGTTTAAAGTGTTATTGTAATTCAACTTGTATTTTCTTAATGTATGAATATTAATATAAGGTGTAAGAATTTGAGTTGGGTTTTGGTTTAAAAAATATATATATTCAAAACTAAATCCACTTTTAAAAAGAGACTTTGGTGTTGAATTTATAAATAAGGTCACTTTTCGTGGATCACGCAAGAAACGTTGTGGATTATATTAAGAAAGAAAGCTATTTTTTACCGGCTAACTCAGTTATCCTCTAATATACTCTTAAATTCACAGTTTTTGTCTATAATTGGACGTTGAACGCTTAATATTTTAAGTATGGATACCTTTCTTACACACCTTGTATAATTTCTATGTTAAAGTTTAATGACTTCAGTTTTCATTAAAATATCAAAGTAACAGATTGCAAACAAGTGACAGTTAAACGGGTAACAAGGTGTGCCGCGACACCTTTTGAATTGCAAAACCAATCCTACTAAAGACGAAACGACCCTTAAAGGTTAAGAGATTACCATTCACAACCTGTTGGACCTGTTTAGGAATTCCACGGCCTCTGGGGCCAGGGAACCAAATGTATCAAAAGCGAATGGGATAAACACGTGTTGATTCTCTAAACAAGTATTCTCGTGTTTATCGACCTTGCTTGATTCCGCCTTCAATGCAGTCTGACCAGCAACAAAACCATTATCCTTGAGCTCAACAAGAGGGGACACTCTTGTAAAGTTTATGCATAGAAAATGAAAATGAACTTATTATACCGGTAAATCTAAAATGGTAAACCAAGATGTGAATGTTTGAAAGTAGTCAAAAGCAATCAATTTTATGGGATCCACTTTAACAAACTTGATTCAACTTCAGCTAAAGGTGTTCCAACGAAAGTAGTGCAAGAAAAGCTAGCTATAATTATGAAACGTCTAGGAACGGTACTAGATCTTTGTTGAATCATTTGCAAAGAATATGCAAGTTTAATCTAATTAAATGTCATGAGATAAAAACAAGTATTGATTACCATGATGTGTTCGATTTCTTAATAGGGTTTATTTAGACTACAACCAAGGAGGTGTTTGTTTAGCTCTAATGATTCAGGCCTCTTACTCTTTTAACACTTAATGAGTGAGACTGTTTGTTTCGCGAGCAAATGTCTGAATGCCTCTGAATGGTTAAGCATTATACTGAGTCCGAATGGTTAAGACCTCTAATCTGAATTGATCAGACATTGCCTCTGAACGGTTAAACATTATACTGGCTCTTAATGGTTCAGAACTCTTACTAGTTCAACACTTAATGGTTCAAACCTCTTACTAGTTTAGCACTTAACCATTCAAAAGTTACCAAACAACCCCTAATTAACTTCTTTATTAGGATTTATTTATCCATTTTGATGTATTTGGACATTTATTTTTAGGTATTTGGATTGTTGTGTTATTTTCAACGATTTCTTTAACGTATTATGGGATAGCTTGTTTTATGAATTTTTGACAATTTTATTTATTTTATAATAACTAATTACATGAATGGTCCTTGTTATAATTTTATATTATGGTTTTGTTGCTTAATTACGTATTATGGGATAGCTTGTTTTATGCATTTTTGACAGTTTTTTAATTTGATAATAATTAATTACATGAATGGTCCTTGTAATAATTTATATTATGGTTTTGTTACTTAAGTTTCGGAAATTACACACTTGGATCAAAAGTATGCTCAAACGTACCAGGGTTTCGTACAAAGAGGTTCAATCGAAATGAATTCCATGTTCAATTTCTTTTCAGGCCAATAAAACATGTTTGATCGGAACTAATTCTAGGTTAATTATATTACATCATAATTTAGTGAACCAAACATGCTACTCCTAATATCTTTTGCTACTTTTGTAGCGCGGGTAGAGGTGAACAAAACTGGGTTTTTCAGTACCCGGTTCCGGTATGACCACAGATATTGACCATAATCGGGTCGTGTTCAGATCTGGGTATATTTGAATTGAAAAACCATATCTGGTGTCATCGGTTTCGAGTAGCGTATGGAACCAGATACCCTATACCTGGGTATTGTAACACCCTATTTTCGGGAATATTAAAAAAACCTGTTTTGGGGTATTTTTCGGGTATAGATTCTTTAAGGGGCTGCACATATTTTTTAGTTCCGGGTCCTTTTTTTTTGCATAAAAACTTCAAAATTACTATGTTAAATATAAATAAATAAAATAAAGTGCATGTACATTAGAAAGTAAAAATATTACAAAGATAAAAAGGAAATCAAAAAACATAAGAACATAGCTTTATATATCGAGTATTGAAAATATCTTGTTCGGGTATAAAAAAAGCAGTTTTGGGTATGGACCCGGGACCGGTTTTAAGGTATGATCGGGTATGGATCGGAGCCGGTTCCGGGTACGGGTTTTTGAATTGAAATGCATACTCTATGGGTAGGGTCGGTACGGGGGTTCAGTACCCATACCCATCTATGAAAAAAATATGGTTCCTAGTTTTTTATCGGGTCTTGAGTTCAGGTTTTTTGTGCACCACTAAACGAGTAAACAGGGTAATGGATAATTATGAATATGTTACAACAATACACTTGTAAGTTGTACATTAGTTCCAGACTTCCAGCCATCCCAAAAGCCCATTACTAAGACAAGCCCACCAGCGGATGACTTGTAGTACACATGCCCAATACTTGCAGCCCATGAGTTCTTTTGTAGTCGAGTTAATTAGTTAAGTCGTGGCCTGCGAACGAGCCCGAGCTCTATCAAGTTGAGTTCAAACTGAAATCTGAGATTTGTTCAAACTGAAATTTTTAGTTGAAACCGGCTTTGCTCGACTCACTCGTTATGCAGCTCTTGCCCTAGCCAGGGCGGCCTTTAGCGAAGGCAAGGTGCATGATGTCCAGAGCCCACTTTTTTTGGGTCTAAAGTTTACAAAAACTTTTTTATATTTATATAATTCTTAAAAAATAAACGCCTAAAATTTTTAAAACCCAAAAATATTATAGCCCAATATGATTTGTAAACCCATTAGCTTATTTTTTAAGCCCGTCTAAACCCAATTTATAATCCAAGTAACCCTATTTATATTTTAGGAACCTACTTTTCTAATCGCACAGTGCCCTCAAATTCTGAGAGACAACTATAATCGTAGCCCTCGCTTTGAACCACCAATACTAGCTAGCCAAGAATCGATCTCTTGGGGCTCTTCATTGAGATGAATGCATTTTTTTATCCTGGATTCTAGGAGTGCCTTAATCCCATGTGAATATTTAACTGTAATATCCTTTCATGCTATGTGGAACTAGTATGCAAGCTGCCGGGTCAATGAAGCACCCCGTTTCTTTATAAGAGTACATGTAGTGTAGTCGAACGGGGTATCACGCTAATGGTGCAGGTAACGCCCTATTGCGTTGCGCAACACCGCCAAGAGGGGCGCCATACGGCGGAATCTGGCGAGCTCGCGGAAATCATCACGGCGCTACACTAAGGTTTCACACACACGCACACACCACACACACACACACACACACACACACAACACACACACACACACACAACAACATATATATATATATATATATATATATATATATATATATATGTGGTGGGGTTCTAGAGTAAACACTCGTGTATTTGTGAACTGAGTGAACAAATCTTGGCAATTAATTGACATCATCAAATCGTAAAATACACTATTGTATTTTCATCACCAAGTCCTGCCATTGATTTACACTTGTGTATTATTGATAATCAAGGGTTAGGATTAGTTCACTAGATGTTCACAATCAGGGGTTGTTCATAATTATTACACAACACACACATATATATATATATATATATATATATATATATATGGTTTGGTTCTAGAGTGAACAAGGATTAACTTGTGAACAAAGTGAACAGATCATGACTCTTCATTTGTTAGATGATTAGATTTAATGGACAATGGCAATTCTGTAATTATTTAATAAAATATAATAAACATAAATTACAAATAGGGATAATAATGTAAAATTATAACTAGTTTAATTTTGAGAACTGGGAAATCTAATTGATTTTATAGATTCTTTCAAATACCTTCTTCCACAATCATAGTTATTCTTGTTATATGTACCAATCTCTCTCTAAAAATAGCAACAGAAATACGATCTTTCTTATTTGTAGCACACCGACGATTGGAAATACGACACACGGTGCGACATTCTGGCGAAGAAAATCAACAATATCTTAACTGTAACGCCCAGCGTTTTCATACTTTCCATATTTAGAAAGCTCGTGTTGTATTTCTATTTTTGGAAACCTTTGTATCTTATATTCGTCATTTCGTTGTAATCTTTATAATCATTGTAAACCGAGACTTGAATCATAATGAAAACTCATATTGTTATTCTCATTCGTTTATATGCTTATTCGTAATCATTTTATACATATACACATTCAAACGTTCATGCTTGATACTTGGGAACGTGACAAACTTTGCAAATACGTGACATACATGCAGCATACGATACTTATACACGATTCACATACTTGATGACACCTGTTAACACTTATTATTATGCTTGCATTACATAAATAGCCCTTATACTATGCCTTTTATGCTTAAAACACCCTAAAACCCAACAAACACAAACTACAGGGACCAAAAGTGACAAAAATTAACAAACTTTGGGTTTTTACCCTCTCGCGGGCCGCGAGCGCCAAACCCAATTCTTCTCGCTCCCCGCCAGAAGGCATAATCCATAGAATAATGTTTTCAGCTCATGGATTGGTCATTAGTGTGTTTGTTTGATGTGTTTCTTGCATTAAACATCACCTACTTAACCCTAATCCACCTCCTATAAAACCCAACTCATTCCCACACTTCCTCCACTTTACAAACTCACTAACCTCACTCTCAAACACTCAAGAACTCAGCTGGAAATCAGTAACTTGGCAGATTCATCTCAAGTTACTAAAGTGAACATAACCTCACTTATACTTCATCTTTTTCACTCATTCTTGCTTCTTAGCACTTGGAACAACCTTAGGTATGTATCCACATGTTGTCCATGGAAAACCAAGGTTGGAACATCAACCAAATAAGGCCCAAAGTGCAAGAAAACTTTCTGTTTTCATTCAAACTTTGTTAAACTTGTTTAACTTGAGTCTAGCTCATCTCAAACCTACGTCCGTATGCTTACAACACTACTAGTGGTTGGTTAGGTTAAAAACAAGGTTGAGACATGTCAAACTAGAGGTTAAAACCTCACAAACTTTCTGTTTTTAACTAGGGTTTACACCCACAAGCAGTGTCCAAGTTAATCTTGTTGAATGTGTGATATTTGGACTAGCTTGAGCTATCTCTCATAGAAATCCACACACTACTTGATGTTTTTCCCAGATTAGTTATACTTTTATTTCATTCTTATTGTATATTCTTGACCCTCCGTGTTGTCAATGACAACATGTGTAGTGGTGAATACCCAAGAGGTACCTAAATGGAAGATTCATCTTCCTACCTCATGCATGACTTAAATGAATCTAAACGAGGTCTTAAGTGGACGATTAATCCTCCCACCTTCTACTTGACTATATGATATATATACTTGTGCTATATAAACTATATAAAATCCCTAAAACCGAACCCTTGATGATGACTAAATAGTTATTCGTCAAGCTACTAAGTTAGATCACCAAAGTGTTTAATTCCTCGTTGCGCTTCTAATAGGTGTTGACCTATGGAATCATATAAACCTAAATGGGTCCTCATAGTGTCAAAACGAGTGCTAGCCTTAGTGATTATTTTCGTGTATATTATTTTGTTATACTTTATTTCAAATTCCAAATCTTCCATCAACATCCAACACTCACACTTAAGTTTCCTCTTGTAGGATAACTTGGTGTTCCCCCGTCAACTTACAACTCTTCACGAACTTTGCTAAATCGGAAATGCTTGCAAAACCGTGAGTATACTTGAACCCCCTTTTAAGTTTACCACTTTTGGGTGTAACATGTTTACATTATCATAAAACAACACAAAACTTATGCTTATTTACTTCCACGAACAATCCATTATACATGAACGTTTTTTATACGTATGTTATGCTTATACTAGGACCGAACGTATGTGATACCATAGTCATTAGCTTATTGTGAGCCTCCATTTGACATGTATAACGTATAGGAGTAACGCACCGCCCGTGAACGAGTGGTCATGTTTAATTATTTATAATAGTTGCGTAAACAGAGGGTTGACTAGAAATATCGCATGCCTTGTATATGCTTGTATGTAAACTTAGTTGCCATGTGGATTTGTTTAAACTTATTGCTTGTACGTATGCTATGCTCAAACTTGTATACTCGTCTTTGCTTTTGTATTGCACTCGTATTTTAAAACATGTTACAGGTTGATGAAGATGATGCTATGAAAATGAAGTAGCGTCGAGACTAGATACACACATAGACGTTATATTTATTATTGTTGCATCAAATTTTGTCATTTATATGGTTGTATTTGAATTTCTCTTGTAATGTATGACAGTTTAAGTATGAAATGAAATCCGGTTTAATTAATTATTGTCACTGTTAGTTTTATGAGCAATGAGCAATCTATTTCGTCCCGCCTTGATGTTTCCGCCATCGGTTGGGGTGTGACAGATTGGTATCAGAGCCATAACTATAGGGAATTAGCTAGAATTGCCATGTTTGACCTAGTCTATAGTTTAAGCGTCCCGTTTTGACCATTCTATTATCATGCTTAAAACTTTATTCTTCCTTATTGCTTCTTTCCTTATCTTTTGGTCTTAGTACATACATAATGTCTTTCCTAAGACATTTTACACAATACCCTTGAAGACTTGAAGACACTCGTGATGCAAAAGAGGCGATTTGCACCAAAATAGGTCCAATGACTTACAATTTTTGGTGAAATCCCTCATTCCGCGTATTCGATTTTTCACGAAGTTACACCATCAAGTTAGGAGTGACATCCACACCTTGATGGAAAACTTCCATTTCATACTCTAGTGGATTTTACAAACGAGTCGGAATATGCTCCGTTTAGTAAGAAGCAAACCACACTTAGGGTACGATGTTGTCAAGTTAGGGGTGAAACCGCACCTTGTCAACTAGTCCCTTCCTCGATTTTCAATCTCGCTAAAGTCTCGAATTTTCGATCGACTAGGGACATGTAGTAACTGGAAGGGTAAAAAACCGTTAATCTCTTCTCGACGAGAGTGTTTTACCTATTAGGCCAAAGCATGTTCCCTAACTCGAAAGATCTTACGAACCACTTTGGAATAGTCAACGTTTCTCTACCCGAAACAATCCTATGTTTTATTCAGCCAATCTTTTATGTTATCTCAATTTTTATGTGATTTTAAACTTGCTACCTTATTCATTTGAAACTGTTACACAATTCGCACGTTTATCACAATCAAAAACAATAATAATCCTCGTGAACCAACTAAATTTATACTCTTTATACGCATTCATACGTGATTATGCTTATTGAATACATGTTGAATACCCGTTAAATACATGCAACATACGTGAACTATCCATGCTTATACATGCAAAACTTATTTTTACATTATGATCATGTCTCATCCTTTTCCTTTCTATTTCAACCCTAAATGTCTTCTCCAAACTCATCCAATGACCACAAGAAGGCTAAGAAGGGTTCCCGCTCTATCTCCAAGCAAGAACTCGTGAACCTCTTCGCTGAACAAATGGCCGACCAAATGGCCCGAGTTATACCCGACATAGTCACCAAGATCCAATCCAACACCGAATCGCTACACGGCTCTGTGGACTCCAAGGTTGAAAAGCCTAAGTCATTCCTTTTCAAACAATTCGTTGCCTGCAAACCTCTGGAGTTTACAGGTAACGATGGCGCGACCACTTTGTTGACTTGGTTTGAAGCCATGGAGATCACCTTACGCCAAAGTGGCTGCCCCGATGACTTGCGCACCCAAAACACCACGGGGTGTTCCGCTCGAGGGCTCTCGAGTGGTGGACCTCCGAACGTAGCACAAGAGAGGATGATGCCGCCCACGCGTTACCATGGGCTAAATTGAAGAAGATCATGAGGGACAAGTTCTGCCCTCCACATGAGCTTAGGAAGCTAGAACAAGAGTTTTGGTACCTCAAGCAAATGGGGATGATAATGATGGTTTAACCCAACGCTTCAAGCAGCTTAGCATCTTTTGTCCTAGCCAAGTTGATACCACCGAAAAGGCTGTCAACAAATACATCCATTTCCTACCCGATTCTTTCATGAACCTCGTGGAAACCTACCGCTTGGTTGTTCGCCTTAACAGCAACTAGGTCGAGCGCAAGAATGTCGCAAAGGCCTCGCTGAAAAGCGCGCACCAAGCCACCGCCGAACCTGCCACCGTTGAAACCTCACCCAAAAATACCATAAAAAACAACCCCAAGAACAAGAAGCGGAAGGCTTCTAGGCAAAATTGCGTGGTTGTTACTCCGCCGAACCCTCAACCCATCCAAACCGTTGCAGCCATCACTCCTGCTAACCCTGATCAGCCAAGGCAGGGCTACGCTGGGTCTCATCCCCAGTGTACGACCTGTTTACGCCATCACCCCACTGGTACCCCATGCCGCAAGTGTGCCCAATGTCAAAGGTTTGGGCACTTTGCTAATCGTTGCCGCAACTTCCCGCAACCCCAGAACACCCAACCTCAAGCCCTCATGCCTAACCCTGCTCAACCTCAAACCCAACCTCAAAATGATCCTGTGCGAGCATGTTTCAAGTGCGGTGACCCGAGCCATCTTGCCAACGTTTTCCCTCAGCGCAACGTCAACCAGCAGCAACAGCCTCAACCGGCACGCGGAAGAGCATTTTCCCTCACCAACGCTCAGGCTCAAAGTTCAAACGACGTTATCACTGGTACGTTCCTTGTTAACCATGTTTATGCTTCATGTCTATTTGATACTGGCGCTGATAAAAGTTTTGTTTCGACTAAATTTGAACCTTTACTTAAGTGCGTACGTCCCAAATTGCCTAATCCTTTCGCTGTCAAACTCGCAAATGGTAAAATTGTCCCTGTTGATTATTCTTTCTAATTTCTCCTTGATTCTAAACGATCATACATTTTCGATCGACCTCATACCTATGCAAATGGGTAGTTTCGATGTCATAGTAGGCATGGATTGGCTTAAGCGAGTTCGTGCCGAAGTTGTTTGCTCGGAAAAGTTCACTCGCCTTCCCCTTCCTAACAACGATTCCTTACACGTCTATGGCGAGAAACCTTCTAAGGGTCTTAAGCTTATGTCGTGTATCCAAGCAAACAAAATTTGCGCAAGGAGTACTTTGCCTTTCTGGCCCATGTTGTGGAAAAGAAAGACAAAGGCCCGCGCGTGAGCGACGTTCCTGTTGTTTGCGATTTCCCTGATGTCTTTCCAGAGGATCTTCATGGTCCTCCGCCTCCTCGATCTATTGACTTTCATATTGACCTCATCCTGGCGCAACTCCTGTTGCGAAAGCTCCTTATCGTTTAGCACCCTCGGAGATGCAAGAGCTATCTAGCTAACTTCAAGAGCTTCTTGATAAAGGCTTTATACGCCCTAGTACTTCCCCTTGGGGCACTTCCGTTTTGTTCGTCAAGAAGAAAGATGGGTCTTTTCGGATGTGCATTAACTATCATGAACTCAATACACTTACAGTCAAGAACCGATACCCACTTCCTCGTATCGACGATCTCTTTGATCAACTTCAAGGTGCGACTTGTTTCTCGAAAATCGACCTCCGTTCTGGCTACCATCAACTTTGAGTTTTCGAGGGAGATGTACTTAAGACTGCCTTTCGCACACGTTATGGATACTACGAGTTCGTGGTCATGCCTTTTGGTTTGACTAACGCGCCTGCAGTGTTTATGGATCTCATGAACCGCATGTGTAAAACCCTTCCTCGATCATTTCGTAATCGTATTCATCGATGATATTCTCATCTATTCCAAAACGAAAGAACATGGGCGACATTTTCAACTTATCCTTCAGCTTTTGCGTACCGAACGTCTTTACGCCAAATTCTCCAAGTGTGAATTTTGGCTAAAAGAGGTTCAATTTCTTGGTCACACCGTCAATGAACTCGGTATTCATGTTGACCCCGCAAAGATAGAAGCTGTGAAGAATTGGATTGCACCTAAATCGCCTTCTGAAATTCGTTCGTTTCTTGGTTTAGCTGGCTATTATCGTCGCTTCATCTCGAACTTCTCCAAGATTGCCGTTCCTTTAACGTCGTTGACTCAGAAAGATAAACCTTTTGTTTGGGGTCCGAGCAAATTCAAACCCTCAAGGACATGCTCTGTAATGCTCCTATCCTTGCACTTCCCGATGGAAAAAACGATTTCGTCGAGTATTGTGATGCCTTAAACCAAGGTCTTGGTTGCGTTCTTATGCAACGGGACAAGGTTATCGCTTACGCGTCGAGACAAATCAAGATTCATGAGAAAAACTATACTACGCACGACCTTGAACTTGGTGCAGTTGTTTTTGCATTAAAGATTTGGCGACACTACCTTTATGGTACTAAGTGTACGGTCTTCACCGACCACAAAAACATATCTTTAATCAAAAGGAACTCAACATGCGTCAATGTAGTTTGGTAGAATTGTTAAACGACTACGACTGTGACATTCGCTACCACCCTGGTAAGGCAAATGTTGTAGCCGGTGCACTTAGTCGTAAAACTCATGTCAAGAGTATTCGTTGTCACCAAATCGTGGGAAAACTTCACGAGATAATTTGCCAAGCACAATTCTCAGTCATTAACAAGGGTAACCTTGATAACGAGTTGAATTGTGGAGTCAAAAACCCACTCGCAGCTAAACTCGATGGTATCCTATACTACCATGATCGCATTTGGATTCCCAATCGTCTTAACCTTCGAAGCACCTTGATGAATGAAGCCCACAAATCCCGATACTCCATACATCCTGGCGCTGACAAAATGTACCATGACCTTTGTGCATCTTATTGGTGGTCTGGGATGAAGAAAGATATCGCTCTCTACGTCTTGAAATGTCTTACTTGTTCCAAGGTAAAAGCCGAACATCAACGCCCTTCTGGCTTACTCGAACAACCAGAAATTTCCGTATGGAAATGGGAGAGTATTGCTATGGATTTCATTACCAAGCTTCCTCATACTTCGTCTGGTCATGACAATATAAGGGTTATTATTGACCGATTGACCAAATCTGCTCATTTCCTTGCCATTGGTGAAGATTACAAAGTCGAGAAATTGGCTCGTATCTACACGGATGAAATTATTAGTCATCATGGTACTCCCGTTGATATATTTCCGATCGATGCTCGTTTCACCTCCTGCCTTTGGCAAACATTTCAATCTGCCCTTGGCACTCGTCTTAACCTTAGCACCGCTTTCCATCCTCAATCTGACGGTCAAACTGGGCGTACTATCCAAACCTTAGAGGATATGCTTCGGTCCTGCGTAATCGATTTTGGCGGCAATGGGATTCGCACTTACCATTGGTGGAATTCTCGTACAATAATAGTTATCACAAGTATTCAGATGGCTCCATTTGAAGCATTGTATGGTCGTAAGCGTCGTTCGCCTATTTGTTGGCACGAGATCGGAGACTCTCAAATCACCGGTCCCGAACTGATACAAGAGACAACAGACAAGATCTTACAAATCGGTGATAACCTCCTCAAAGCTCAAAGCCGACAAAAGAGTTACGCCGACAGAAGACGCAAACCATTGGAATTCAACGTGGGTGATAACGTACTTCTCAAGGTATCCCTTGGAAAGGTGTTGTTCGATTTGGTAAGAAAGGCAAGCTCGCTCCTCGCTATGTAGGTCCTTTCAAGATTCTCGAGAGGATTTGCTAGGTAGGGTATCATCTGGATCTGCCTCAAGCGCTCAACAACGTTCATCCTGTCTTTCATGTTTCAAACCTAAATAAGTGTCTAGTTGAAGGACTTCAAGTTCCACTCGAAGATCTTCAAATCAATGAGACCTTGCATTTTGTGGAAAACCAGTTGAAATCATGGACTGAGGAATCAAGCAATTAAGGCGCAGTCGAATTCCTATCTTTCAAGGTTCGATGGGAAGGTAAGCGTGGCACTGAATTTACATGGGAACTCGAGAGTGATATGAAGACTAAGTATCTGCATTTCTTCGTTGCATCTTCCTAAATTTCGGGACGAAATTTCCTAAAGGAGGGGAGACTGTAACGCCCAGCATTTTCATACTTTCCATATTTAGAAAGCTCATGTTGTATTTCTAGTATTCGTCCTTTCGTTGTAATCTTTGTAATCATTGTAAACCGAGACTTGAATTATAATGAAAACTCATATTGGTATTCTCATTCGTGTTATGCTTATTCGTAATCATTTTATATATATACACATTCAAACGTTCATGCTTGATACTTGGGAACGTGACAAACTTGCAAATACGTGACATACATGCAGCATACGATACTTATACACGATTCATATACTTGATCACACTTGTTAACACTTATTATTATGCTTGCATTACATAAATAGCCCTTATATTATGCCTTTTATGCTTAAAACACCCTAAAACCCAACAAACACAAACTACAGGGACCAAAAGTGACAAAATTAACAAACTTTGGGTTTTTACCCTCTCGCTGGCCGCGAGAGCCAAACCCAATTCTTCTCGCTCCCCGCCAGAAGGCATAATCCGCATAATAATGTTTTCAGCTCATGGATTGGTCATTAGTGTGTTTGTTTGATGTGTTTCGTGCATTAAACATCACCTACTTAACCCTAATCCACCTCCTATAAAACCCAACTCATTCACACACTTCTTCCACTTTACAAACTCACTAACCTCACTCTCAAACACTCAAGAACTCAGCTGGAAATCAGTAACTTGGCAGATTCATCTCAAGTTACTAAAGTGAGCATAACCTCACTTACACTTCATCTTTTTCACTCATTCTTTCTTCTTAGCACTTGGAACAACCTTAGGTATGTATCCACATGTTTTCCATGGAAAACCAAGGTTGGAACATCAACCAAATAAGGCCCAAAGTGCAAGAAAACTTTATGTTTTCATTCAAACTTTGTTAAACTTGTTTAACTTGAGTCTAACTCATCTCAAACCTACGTCCGTATGCTTACAACACTACTAGTGGTTGGTTAGGCTTAAAAACAAGGTTGAGACATGTCAAACTAGAGGTTAAAACCTCACAAACTTTCTGTTTTTAACTAGGGTTTACACCCACAAGTAGTGTCCAAGTTAATCTTGTTGAATGTGTGATATTTGGACTAGCTTGAGCTATCTCTCATAGAAATCCACACACTACTTGATGTTTTTCCCATATTAGTTATACTTCTATTTCATTCTTATTGTATATTCTTGACCCTCCGTGTTGTCAATGACAACATGTGTAGTGGTGAATACCCAAGAGGTACCTAAATGGAAGATTCATCTTCCTACCTCATGCATGACTTAAATGAATCTAAACGAGGTCTTAAGTGGACGATTAATCCTCCCACCTCCTACTTAACTATATAATATATATACTTATACTATATAAACTATATAAAATCCCTAAAAACCGAACCCTTGATGATGACTAAATAGTTATTCGTCAAGCTACTAAGTTAGATCACCAAAGTGTTTAGTTCCTCGTTGCGATTCTAATAGGTGTTGACCTATGAAATCATATAAACCCAAATGGGTCCTCATAGTGTTAAAACGAGTGCTAGACTTAGTGATTATTTTCTTGTATATTATTTTGTTATACTTTAGTTCAAATTCCGAATCTTCCATCAACATCCAACACTCACACTTATGTTTCCTCTTGTAGGATAACTTGGTGTTCCCCCGTAAACTTACAACTCTTCATGGACTTTGCTAAATTGAAACGCTTGCAAAACCGTGAGTATACTTGAACCCCCTTTTAAGTTTACCACTTTTGGGGTGTAACATGTTTACATTATCATAAAACAACACAAAACTTATGCTTATTTACTTGCACAAACAATCCATTATACATGAACGTTTTTATACGTATGTTATGCTTATACTAGGACCGAACGTATGTGATACCATAGTCATTAGCTTATTGTGAGCCTCCATTTGACATGTATAGCGCTAACGCACCGCCCGTGAATGAGTGGTCATGTTGAATTATTTATACTAGTTGCATAAATAGAGGGTTGACTAGAAATATCGCATGCCTTGTATATGCTTGTATGTAAACTTAGTTGCCATGTGGATTTGTTTAAACTTTTGCTTGTAGTATGCTATGCTCAAACTTGTATGCTCGCCTTTGCTTTTTCATTGCACTCGTATTTAAAACATGTTACAGGTTGATGAAGATGATGCTATGAAAATGAAGTAGCGTCGAGACTAGATACACACATAGACGTTATATTTATTATTGTTGTATCAAATTTTGTCATTTATATGGTTGTATTTGAATTTCTCTTGTAATGTATGACAGTTTAAGTATGAAATGAAATCCGGTTTAATTAATTATTGTCACTGTTAGTTTTATGAGCAATGAGCAATCTATTTCGTCCCGCCTTGATGTTTCCGCCATCGGTTGGGGTGTGACATTAATAGAGCTAAGTAAATATGCAGTACTCGATTCCGATTGTGTATGATTGGTATTTCTTTAATTTTTTGAAATCGGTAAGTTAGGGTTTCGTTCAATCGTTGTGTCTGAGATCATTTTGAAGTTGTAATAGTTGTTTAATCACAAGTTTATGGTACGATGTTGCATTTTGATTATTGTGTATTCGATTACAGTAGTACTTGATATGTAGGCTAAGGTTATGTGAATAAGGGTGTTGTTGTTGCTCTGTTTTTCTTGCATTGTAATCGTCACGATGGGAAGCACGATTTGTTTTTGTTGTGTTAGGTGGTCTAATTTTGTTGATGTACACCTGTGTATATAGTTCACAATAGTTATAAATAATATGTGTATACACATATGTATGGCGGGTTTGTTTTAATGTTAAGGTGAATTTTGTTCTTTGACGGAAATTGGACATTATCTGGTTTGTTTTATTGTTAATGTGATATTTGGCTTTGTTTTTGGGACATGAAGTACAATGTTTTTGTAAATGCAGATGGTATGGTATAAAGTTTTATGATTTAACAAACTATGCAACCTAGATTGAGTTGACAAATGTTATTGTATGAACATACACAAATGTACATGTAAGGATGAATACACAAGTGTGCACAGATGTATAACGATGAATACACAAGTGTCGCTAGCTACATGAATCGTCCAGGTTTGTTTTAGTGTGCACAGATGTATAACGATGAATACACAAGTATATATGTAGGGATTTTTCTATGTGTAAATGATGAAATAGTGGTGTATGTTGGATAAAACAAATAGTTAGTCTGTTCATTATTTTGTAAAATTTTGTGTATGAATATACACAAATGTACATGGGTAAGGCTTCAACTTTATGTTTATGTTTTCGAATGAGTTGATTAAAAACAGACCGTTGGTTTGTACTTTAAATACACCAGTGTATTTATGTATGTACATGGAAGATTTAATGTGTGTACACCGATGTAAAAAGGGTAAAGAAGAGCTAAAAATGGTCGGGATGAAAAAGAAGTCAACAGGTTGTAGCTACAAATGCGTAGGGAAAAATTAATTCCCCAAAAATTATTAATTTTCGTTTCTTGATATGTTTTGAAGGTTGTGTACTTTAAGGATTGTATGGCATTTAGTGTAGGTTATATCGGTCGGATAAAGGTTTTTTTTTTTTTTTGAAAACCAGTGTCTGAAATTTTCCGTTGTACACATGTGTATTTTGAGCAGAATAGAGTTTTAAGAATACAGTTAATATTTAGAATGTTAAAGTTAATACTTTATGGTTAGGCTATTTTGGGAACAAGGACAAAAATAATTTAAGTTAATGTAAAGTTTTAGTATTTTTTTTAGTATAGTCCGTTGTACACACGTGTATTTTCTGTGATACACATGTGTACTCTTATGTTACATATGTGTATGTTCATAAATGTATAGATATCTAATGTGGTTGATATAGCTAATTCTTTATTGATCAGGCAATTTGTGTTCGAAACCGCATCTGGTGTTGGTGTGTATCATTTCCAAATGAAGGATTTACAACCAAGTAAGTGGATTAATGCTGGACTCGTCAATTGCTTTGCGTCCATGCTAAACTATGATGAAACTGAGCGAACAAATGAAGCAAATATTTTTGGAAAATGTGGCCCCAAGAAAGCAACCTTGACACGTTTAAGGAAGAAATACGCGGTGAAGTTGGTAACTTCAAGCGTTAACAAGCATCGCGACCGCATATTGGCCGAAGCCAAAGAATGCGGAAAGGCGTGCAATTTGGGTTAATTAGTACATTTTATTGTTGTTGACAATAATATACGTTTGACGGTAGATTTTGTGGTGTTTTTTGGGTTTGTTATGGAATGTTTGTTTGCTTGGTGTGATACACGTTATGGCACGTGGAAATATATTCTAGATTATTGGTACCTATCATATGTATGTATGCAGTTCTTAGTTTTGGTACACATATTTAACGAACTGTAGAATATGTTATTCACAAATTAGCAGACATTATTGTATGCTGTAAATAATTAGTACACCTGTGTACAGTTCATTACAAAGCTAGGTGCACATGTATGTAATAATAGTAGATTACAGTTTTTGTACACATGTGCTAAAAACCTGGACGATTCATGTAGCTAGCGACACATAAAATAAAAAATAATCCAAAACCTGGATGATTCATGGTTGTGTAAGAAACGGGATTGAATTCTGCTTATGGTCTTGCGTCTTGGCGAATAGAATTGCTACTATTAGCATCCTCCATATTGATCGCCGTAAGTTAGAAAAAAAGAGGACGATAAACAATAATTTTGGATAAATTGGATGAAGATATAATATGGCCTTTTATTTGTATCAATGGAGATTTCTAATTTAGCATCATGCGTTCGCAAAAAAGAGGATTACAAACAATTTTTTCGAATACACAGTATTTGAGATATAATATAATCTTTGATATAATCAAAGGAAATCTTCAAAATTCCGAAAATAAAGGAGAAGTAACTGCTATTCATTAAAGAAAATAAATTAAAAAAAAAGATTAAATGTAGAATTACAATCCTAACCTTTGCATCATCTAATCAAATTAATGGTTGAGACTGGTTCACTTTGTTCACAAATAAGGATGTTGTTCACTCATGAATGTGCGTGTGTGTGTGTGTGAAGGGGTTAACCATTACACACTCAGGTTATATAACCTCATTTCTTACACTTTTGTCATGTGTCGTATAACCCCACATCGCAAGGGGTTATGAGAGGTTACCACTACGCATGGCTTAAGTAATATGTATTATTGGTTTCTTTATCGACACCCAAGTTTTTTGAATTTACATAGAAAAGATAAATCTTTACTTGTTTCATTTGAGAAACAAAACGAAAAAAATGAGTATCGAATTAGATTAAGTACTTTGGTTAAGTTTAATGGTGTGATAAACAAAGGAATTAAATAGAGATAAAACTTATTCAATTCATTCATTCATCTAACATATACGTCGTATATATAAACTAGTACAATAGAATCCCTAAAACCTAAAGCCCATAAACTTTGGGTTGGGCCATAAAATGGCTACATTCATAACACTCCCCTTCAGGCATTTTATATTATACACTATGAACATTATACTATTGAAAAATATTGGCTCAGTTATTGAGGACCGATATTAACTGACACTTCAAGATCAATTATACTGCATCATTAAAACCTTACTAAGAAAACCAAATGGGACAAAACTTAGTTAAGGAAAAAGAGTACACATGTATATTACTCTCCCTCAATTTTACACATAACTCTTAGTCTATGGATTTCAATCTTCAAGAATAACTATAACCGCTTGACTTGATCTTTGATGTAGTTTCCTTTGCTTAGGCTTCTTTTGATTCAGCTTGCATTGTCTTCAGACAGATAGCACAATTGGGCTTCCTTTTATTAACTCCAGTCTTCACCCGTCTTGAATGTGTTGAAACCATTGACTTCTATTAGTAAAATATTTAGATTAATATAGAGTTTTGTGGTGGTCTAACATATATCCTTCATTATCATAGTCTGATAGTTGGGACTCTATATTTTCTCATTAAAAATATCATATCTTAAATCCCATATCATTTAGTACGCTTTGTATTTATGCCTCATTAAAAACCTTGCTAGGAAAATCCAGTGGGATAAAATCGTAGCTAAGGGAAAAATAGTGCACTACGCATTAGACATAATTAACAAAATGCTCCAGGATGATGTTAAGTCAGTACTTTAGTACCTACAAGATAAACTGATGCTACTGGATCATTTATGTTGCTTCATCAAAAACCTTACTAAGAAAATCTAATAGAAAAACTTAGTAAAGGGAAAAAGTGTGCAACATGTTAATTTGGAACTGTAATCTTGCCAATACATCTATCAAGAACGCAATATCAGGTATCGTCTTGTTTACAAGATACATCAATGTTCCGATCGCAATTAAGTATGGTACTTCTGGACCAATATTTTATCCATCCTTTTCTTAGGGACAATAAAATCCTTTCCATATGTCAAACAATTCGACAGCCATTAACGTACTCAACAAATAAATTTTATCTATATAACATCTTATGGATGTAGTTTGATAGATGAGCAAAAATAGTACATATATACTCGAATTGTGATATACTCGAACTATGGGTCAAGAATAACTATACTATATAAAGGTCTTTTCAGAATTTTCCTTCTATAGTTTGACAGTTCCTTTCGATAGTGTTTACATCATTACTGTAAACTCCAATTACAATGAACATTAAGAGTGAAATAATGCTTTGAGCATTTTTTAACCGTTCAGGGATTTCATGCAGATGTCATTTGTAATTGTCTCGTACATGCATACAGTAACGACATCCATAAGTTTTATCTGAAGTCATTATGAGATTGCGAGGCCGCTTAAACATCTAAAGATTATCGCAAAGGGGTATACGTTCCCTCATAATCAACTACTGGGATTTTGGAAAAAATCTTTATGTTAAAAATCACGCCTTACATCGCAAAACTCATTATTTACGTTTCTTTTTATCTAAAGACACCCATTTATAACCTACTGGTTTGACGTCTATGGATGTTCCAACTGCTGGTTCGAAAATGTGTAGTTTGTCGAGCGAATTTAATTGGCATTTAAGTCATCTAGCCATTTTGGCTATTTTTGTGCGTACACTCTTGCACAATTTCTATATACGTTATATTTTTCATCGATTACATCTATTGCTATAGCATATTCAAATATATCATTTTACATGTGTTCCATTATGGTTCCATATTGTACAATTTTGTACATAATAATTCATTTGAGATCTCATATTTGCTTAATATCCGAGTTTCTATCCTCTTCCAAAGAGTTTATCAATAACCTATTATAAGGTTTTTTTATGCAACCACTTTTGGGGTTTTGTATGCAAACAACTTCTGGGGTTTTATATGCAACCTCTTTTGGGTTACCCCAACTGCGTTACTCTGCTCTTTTTGTGTTTGTGGGTTTTATCTTTTGGAACTAATTTACCACTCACATTTGATAATCATTTTGTAAGTACTTCAATTCGAGCAGATAAGTTTAAGCTGGTATATGTGCTTTGTCACCTTGTTTGTGTTTGCGAATGCATCTGGTATTTCATTTGCTATTATTTGCAAATTCATGCTCTTTTGGACTTCAGATTTATATTGACCACTTCAAGGGTTTCAATAACGATGATGCATTCGATAATTTCTTATGTTACCAGTCTTTCATTTTATAGCTTCTCTCCCCCTAAGACTTGGAATACTGTGTACATATCCCATTTAATGTAGTATGGTGGTGCTATTGGTACATAGGCTGCACAAGCAATTATTTTTAATTAAAACTTAGTTCTCTTAGAAAGACCAGTTGTAATGGGGGGTATATCTAATTAGCAGTTGGTTTTAGATTGATCAATGCAGTAGCATGAAGAAAAAGATGACATACTAGATATCATAATGAGCAGTCTAACTATAGATGTGAATCCACCTAAACTCTCATATAGGATTTGGGTTAATAGTTGGGAAAATGCTACACTTTAGGTAGCTAAAATATTTACATGTGACCAGATAGTTTTGAAAAATGGTTCACATGAAAATGGATAGAACAACATTTATCCAATTGGATTTTTATTTTTTTTTTTGAATAAAGGAATTGTTGTTGGAATTTATCTTAGGAGGGCATAAGATAGATTTGTTGAGAGAACCCACTGCATGTGCTTAACTGGGTCACCTTTGATTATTCTCTTCCTCATTATTCTACTGTAACGCCATGCGTTTCTATACTTTCTATATTTGGAAATCTTGTACCGTACTTCTATTTTTAGTAAGCGTTGTATCTTGTATTCGTCTTTCGTTGTAAATGTTGTAAACCGAGACTTGGATCATAATGAGAAACTCGTATTTTATCCATATTATGTTAATCATAGTCATGTTACACTTATACTTGTTCATACTTTAAACATGTAACCATATTTGTGGTACTCTCAATCGTAAACGTGTCATAACTTGCAAACATGGTATGTATGCGTAATCGAGACTTAAACGTGAAACTCGTTATCGTTAAACTAAATTCGCTACGAAAATATAATACATATTCATTTATTAAGTTAATTAATTAAATTAATTAATTAAATTGATTAATTAAATTAGTTAATAAAATTTAGTTGTGTTATTTTACAAAAATTAAAATGCTAATTTTCTTTTGTAAATATATTAACATTTAGAATATAATGTTAATCTTTCTCTAAATAAGTCCAAGGTCTAAAGGCAATTAATGAAATCTTGAACTATAGGAACTTTTCCTGCCAATTATGAAACTAAATTATAGAGTTTTTAATTAAAAAAATAATAAACAAACAAACCGGGATCCGCGAGACTCGAACTCGGGATCCCCGGTTCAAACAAACAACGCCTAACCACTCGGCCACACACCCATATCCGGAATAAACCCGGACAACAAAGCTTTTAAGCTTTGTTTCCGACTGAGCTGGGCGCAAACAAGGGGGCGGACAGCAGGTTTGTGGGCGGGATTTGGGTTGGGTTTTGCATTTTTAAACACATTTGAACCATTAATTATCCACCTAAACTTCACCTAACTAACCCTAATCCTTATCCTATAAAACCCAAGTGTTCCACACATTTTACACTTTCTAAACTCCATCTAATCCCTCTCAAATCACCTCAAGATCCTTGCAACATCAGATTTTCGAGCAGAATTACCCACCTTCACAAAAGTGAGTGTAACTCACTCATTTCTTGACAAAATCCTTCCATTATTTTTCCCACTTGCTTGGATTAACCTAAGTACCATTTGCATTGGTTTTCCATGGAAAACCAAGCTCTGGAATGACCAGAAAAAGGTTCCAAAGTGGACTGTTTCACTTTATGTTCTCATAAACTTGTTTAATCTCATACTTTTCTCATTCATCCTAGTGTTCTTGAACTCTTAATCACATGTATGATTATGGGGACTAACCTAGGTTGTTAAACTTGTAAATAGGAGTGTTTAATCACTCCAAACTTTCTGTTTTTGAAGAGCATTGAGCTCACAAGTGATGCAAGTTCTTAAACTTGTTCATGTGTGTCCACCAAGGAAGCTTGGGCTATCCTAACTTGAGACCACACATCACTTGATGATTTTCATCAAGATCCCAAGATAGTTTGCTAGACTTAAAGTGTCACAACTCCGCCTAGCCGTTGACGATTGTCCTCGTGTGCTCACCGGGTTGTTCTACACTTGGCTACTTGTTATCTAAATGTCACCTTATTATTCTTGTATACCATGTTCTTGAACCCTCCTTGTTACCAATGGTAACTTGTGTAGTGGTGAACACAATCCGAGGTTCAAAGTGGATGGTTTATCCTCCCACCTCCTACTTGACTTACATGATACTAAGAGGTTCCAAAGTGGATGGTTCATCCTCCCACCTCCTACATGATTATATAACTATATGGAACTATATTATAATCCTAAAACCGAAACCTTGATAATGACCTTATAATCAACTATCAAGTTATTAAGTTTAACACTAAAGTATGTAATTCCTTGTCACGATTCTAATAGGTCCCGAGCCTATGAAATCACATCCAACTCGTAAGAGTTACTATAGTGTCAAGAACGAGTGTTACATCTTAGTGAATACTTTCGTATCATAATACTTTATCAAACTTATTTTTAATCATGCTCGAATACTCCTAATCCCCCGTTGAAACTCTATACTCATATGCCTCGTTTCCTCTTGTATGATAATTGAGCATCATCCTCGAACCAACGTCTTCACGGATTGTCAAGTGTAGAAAAGACTTAGCAAAACCGTGAGTACACTCGACCCACTTTTGTTTATAACACTTTTCGGGTGTAACATGTTTCCATATACAAAATCACGAACACTTAAACTTTATGAAACACACAAACGATCCCATATACATGAAAACTTGAATCTTATACTTGATGCTTGTCTTGGATATTCGTTATGCTATGCTTTAGTCATTAACTATTTTTAGCCTTTGTTTGACATGCTTAGCGCTATAGGAATTCACGCATCCACCTCCATCGTGTTATTCGTGAGGTCATGTTAAAACATCGTGATTGCGTTAAGGGTTTGATTATCAGTATTGCATGCCTTGATATTGCTCTTGTATAGATTTGGTTGCCATGAGGATTATTTAAACTTATTCGTATACGTATGCTATGCCTAAACTTGTGTACTCGCCTTTGCTTTCGCATTGACATTATTTTAAAACATGTTACAGGTTGAAGGAGATGATGCTATGAAAACAATATAGCAAGGACTAGATACACACAAATTAGACATTAGGTTTAATGTCGATGTATCAATTTTGTTATGACTTTGCAAATGTTATGTTGTTTCTTTGTTTTGTTACATTAATGTATTTGACAATTCTTATGAAACGAAATATGGTTCACTTATTAATGTTGTGAGCAATGAGCAATCTCGTTTTCGTCTCATCCCGATGTTTCCGCCATCGGTTGGGGTGTGACATCTACTATGATGATTTATTTCTTCACGCCATATGATGAAATTTTAGTTAACTAGTAACTTCTGGTTATTGATCGTATTTGACTTTATGTGGTTTATTTTGTGTAATATAATATTGGTTTGCCTAACCTTCAAATTTCGAATATGGTCTTCAAGCCATATTGTCATATGCTTTGAGATATTCAATATCATCTTCTTTGTCACCATTCTAGTGTGATGACTATGTATCCAAATAGACTCGATGCTATTCCAGATCATTTGGTATGCTACTAACACGTGTATTAGTATTTATACTGTCTTGTTCGGACAACTAATAAAAATATTTCTTATGTTTTGTGATAGTGTTAGTTGTGTTTATGTATACTTGACATTTGTCACCCATATTTGTGATAGCTCATTGGGTGCTTTATTTCCCTGTTACAGACCTCCCCCTTAGTAACTAACTCATGTTATGTTAGTTTGTGTCACTGAATTTGAATATGATCTTCCACACAAATGGTCTCTACTAGGGCAAATATTTCTTTTTCCTCCATCGGTACCAAAATATTTTCACATTCACTTCTAGGAATGACTGATCCCGGTTGATCGTATTGAATGGTATTTATGTAAGAGCTTGCAATTTTGCTCTACGATTTAGAAGATGTGATATGGCCTCCGAGTAATTTGTGAAAATATGTACTCTATATTTTTGTGACAGAGCATCTGATGAGTGTGAGACGTAAGAAAAAAATATGTCTTTATTGATGTTTTCTCAACGTTTCTAATTCAGAGGTAATAAGGGTTTTCCTCGTAAATTGTCTTAAAATTTTTTATTTTAAAATGGTGAGTTGTATCAAGCTTTTGGGAGGACAACAAAAGGATGACCAACTTCTGGTGGCCAAACATTTCTTTGATGTTCCTCCACACATCTAGAACATATCCTAAAGGGTAAAAAAAATCTAAAAGAGGAACATCATGACTTTTACTCTTGCTTGTATGGAACTCTTGTTCCCGTTAGGGATTTCCACTCCAAAACTATTTGTCACTATGCGGATTTTGAAAAATAAAATCTAAGGGGACAATTTTGTCTAAATATGGCTAGTGCAATGAACTAAAGTTATGAAAGTTTTGAAATTGTATCGCTAATAATATATTCAATTTGGTTTTAAAATATACTTTGGTATACATTGGTACGAACTTTAGTCTCCTGATAAATAGAACTTCTTGCATTTATATTTTCTCACCATTTTGTGATTACTTGTGTCTAAATTTAAACAAGGAACTTTCGGTGAAATCTCTTAAGGATCACGAAGTGAAATTTGCCTTTTTATCTAAAGAAACTTAAAGCCCATCTTCATGCATATAGTATTGACTTCCAAGCCTATGGTTCATCATCTATTAATTTAGTTAACTAGTTTAAGTATAGTTTGTTAAGTAAGAAGCAACTAGCTATACATAAATAGTAACTATCCTAAATAATAAACAATATATATATATATATATATATATATATATATATATATATATATATATATATATATATATATATATAAATGATAAACCTTGCGATACTAGAAGTATATCCATAGATACTGTCGTTAACCATGTAAAAGATATATCTTCATTAAACTTGGCATTGAAAAATCAATATTATATATCTTTATTAAACAATATTATATTTTATATCTTTATTAAACAATATATATATATATATATATATATATATATATAAGATATATTTTTAATACAATGATAAACGTTGTGATACTAGAACTATATCCATAGATACACATTTTTGACATAAAAAAGCCCTAACGTGATGGAACATGTTGTTGAAACTATAAACTTAATTAGTTTACCATTACTTCAAGCGGTGTTAGAAATGCGTAGCAATTTACTACGCATTCGTAATGGAACTATTATTTTTATAAAAAAACGTGTAACTTAAAAACTGCAGTTCAGAATTCGAAAGTCGCTGTTTCTTTACACTTATGACCTTAAACTTGCAAACTTTCAAACCTTTATATAAATCATACCTCCTGTCACATTACGTTTTCCAAATTGAGATACAAAACCCTAAATCCCCAAATTTTCACCACTTATGTTCAAATCGCTAAATTCATCCATCAATTCACCAAAATTTGGATCATGTTGCCAGAAACACAAAATCCGGTATATATCCTGTATAATCCTAGAGTAGTGAGTAAATTTTGCTTATATATTTGGTATGTCATTTATCTTTTTCTTTAAAAAAAGCTACAAATTGATCGAATATGAAATCTGATGGAAGCGTTATTACTTATTAGGTCATCAACATGAGAGTTTGAGGAGGAGCTGCGGATCTAAATCAGAAGCAAGGATGTTGGTGTTGGCTGTGAATTATGTGCAAGTGAAACATCCTAAAATACTAAATACTACTTGGGTTGATTGTAGTCTATACTTTATATCGCTGAGTACGATGCCATTGCACGTGTTTATTTTATGTACGTTTATGTTTCGAGGCGGCATATGGTGCCGCGTTGCGGCGGGTAAAGAAACTAGTATATTTAATATTGCAAAATTTTTATGGCATGTGCTTGTTATTATCTATTGTAGATTTCTGAAAATTTCTTTACTGGAGAATCGCCTGCATCATTTGCAAATCTGACTAATATGATGGAGTCGTGAGTTCTACTCCCCGAGTACTCTCCACCTAGGCCGAGTACTCTCAACTCTCCGGTCGACCAACTAGGGAACGCCTAGCGACTTTTGCAACCATGTTTATAAGTTTTAGAATTTTAAAATATTTAAAAAAGTTTACGTAAACATGTAATGAATATTGATTGACAATTTTGGTTTTAATTTGAATCTTTAATATAGACATATTGCTTAATTAGTGTGTAATCGATTGTATAGGAATAAAGGAAAGTGCAATTGTGAAATTGATTAAAAAATCGGTCATAATATAAATTTCAATGATACAAATGAATTATATCATAAATAAAAGAAATTATATAGGGAAAAGTTGAAAACGAAAATTAAATAAGGAAATAATTGTAATTGTAGATGAAAAAAAAATTATAATAAAAATTGGTGACTTTTAAATTTGAAAAAAATAAGTATACAATTACTTTATTAAAATAATGCCTCATTATTTTCCCGTCAAAAACCAAATGTAGAGGCTCTAAAAACATAACACGTGTCTCACACTTATTTTCATTAATTATATAAAAATAGAAATAGATTTCTTTGTACTATAACTCAACCCGTCATTTAAGTTATTATTCGTAGTTGCCTAGATGTTGTCTGAAAAAACATATCTAGTTATTTGCTCGATATAGAACATGGTTTGAAAACTAATTATACACTTTATTTGTGGTCGGTCTAAAACTAACATGTGTAAGTATAAATAAATACAACTATATTTATGTGAGTAAATTACAAAAATCGTTTTTTATGTTGACATTAGATTGCAACCTATATTCTTTGTTTTTAAAAACGTATAAAAAGATACTTGATGTTTGCAAACCTCTTGCAAGTCACGTCTTTTAGCCCTAACCAGGGCCGTCTTCGAAAATCACAAGAATATTTTTGGCCCTGTGCGGGATAAAAAAATTGGGCCATATACCCAAATCTTCATACATTTAAATAATTAAAATATAAACATTAATTTCTATACATTGGCTAATTGGGTCACAAAGAAAAGGAAAAAAAGAAAAAAAAAGGTACTGTGAAATAGAAAAAATTGGTTAAAACCTAAAAGAATGGGCTGATCAAAGCCCAAACACAAGCAAACAAGGAGTTAAAACAAAGAAACGGAAAGAATAATGTGCAGAACATGACTTGAACTCGGGCCTATTCTATGGAATAATTGTGGTAAGCTACCAGACTATTAATCCTTTTGTGTTAAGATTGCTGCTCAAAAACTATATATAAACAAAATATACATATAAAAAATAAATTTGTGAGCCCTTTGGGTGTGCGGGCCGCCCACTCTACACCTGGCCAAGCCAGTCCTGAGCTTTAACTCAATTAGTTTTTTTCAAGTATAATAGTTTTTTTTCTTAAACTACTACGCAAAATACTTAATGCTAAAATCATATAAATATAAAATACTCTTATCTATTTTACTATAAAACAATTTAATAATTCTTGAAATAAATGAATCCAAATCATGGAGCCAAATATGCAAAAGCAAAATATCCTCAACATATTTAACATTTTCAAAAGGCGCGTAATTTAACCTCTAAAGCAAGTCTCAAAATTCCAAAATTATATTTTAGTTAAAAACTTTCAAAACCCCTAAAAAACAGCCGCCAGCGCACAAATCCTGAAATCCAAAACATTTCAGTATTTCACTAATTTTCAACCCTGGAGCCGAATCCTATGTGTCAACTTCCCATTGGTTCCTTCAAAATTTTCAACTAAAAAAAACCACTCTCACAGACCCTCAAGTTTTTTAAAAATGGCGGCAATCTTTACCACATAAATAACTCACACTCTCACCCATTTCCACATCCCCAATAGATCAATCTTCCTGTTTGTCTCCTGGGTTCGTTGATTCAAACTAATAATATTAATATCATTATCATTATTATTATTGTTCAATGGCGAACCAGGAGAACAACAACTGTGGGGTGAGAGTCACACGATTAGCGAAGAAGAGAGCAATGGAAGCAATTGGGTGTCAGTTGCAACCGGCGAACAAGAAGATGATCGTGTTAGGAGAGTTATCGAATAATATTATTCAATGGGTGGGATCTGATCTTGTTGGGATGAAGAAATGTGGGTCGAAGAAGGTGAAGAAAGAGGTGAAAGAACGTGATTTGGATGTGTTTGCTAGTGCGAGTGATCCCCAGACGTGTGAAGAATATGCCGGTGATATCGATGAGTATCTTCGTAATATGGAGGTTTGTAACATCCCTAGTTTTCGACTTTTCAGTTTGATTTGGGGTCGGACAACAAGGCTCTCTTATTTTAGGAGTGCGGTGACCTAATACAAGAAAGTCGTCTTTCTAAAAAAACTTTGAGTTTAATGAAATGATCTTACGTTAGTTTGTTTGGGTTTAAATGAGCTAGTCTAGGCTTGACTTTTAGGATTAATTTCTAAAGCTTAAGCTCGAGTTGTGAATAGGTTTTCAAGCTAGGACTCAGTTGGTTTAATATTTATTATATACATTTATAATTATTTTTATGTATATACTTATAATTTATGATTTTTTTATAAATAATCTAATATATATTACTCAGTAATTTTTCTTATAGTTTTACATATAGTAATAATTACTATATAGTACATTATAAAATTATATAAATGTAAGATTGTGATTCTACTTGAGCTTGATAATTGAAGCTTGTGCTAGGGCTCTTTTTATTAAAAAAAACTCATTTTTAGGCTTTAGCTTGGACTAAATTCGAGATTTTATCGAGCCGAACTTGGGTCGCTCATGAGTTGCTTGATTAATTTGGATTGTAATTGGCTTTTAGTGTTTAATTGATGGGTTTATTTTGGAACTAAAGTTTTTTTTTTGTTTTTTTTTTAATCCAGATGGAGGTAAAGAGAAGACCATTAGCAAATTACATTGAGAAAGTTCAAAAAGATATAACAATGAACATGAGGGGTGTATTGGTTGATTGGTTAGTAGAAGTTGCAGAAGAATACAAGCTTCTTCCAGACACTTTGTACCTCACAGTTTCCTACATTGATAGATATCTATCAGTAAATGTTCTCAACAGACAAAGACTTCAACTTCTTGGTGTTTCTTCAATGCTCATCGCATCGTAAGTGTTGCGATTTGTCTGTTTGATCGGTTTTTTAGCCATTTTTTTTATTATATAATGTAGTTAACTGAATTGGGTATTTTTTTATTAACAGAAAATATGAAGAAATTAGCCCTCCACATACCGAAGATTTCTGTTACATCACGGATAATACGTACACAAAACAAGAAGTTGTAAAGATGGAAGCCGAGGTGCTTAAAACGCTTAAATTCGAAATGGGAAATCCCACAGTGAAAACATTTGTTAGAAGATTCACTAGATTAGCTCAAGAAGATTATGATGTAAGCTCTAACCCCTTTTGTTTTTAATTCTTGATTTATGGGTCATTTTTCATCATGTAACTGATCATTAATATGTTGTTTTACGCGTTTGACAGACACCCAATTTGCAGTTGGAGTTCTTGGGATATTATTTAGCGGAATTGAGCTTGTTAGAATACAATTGCATCAAGTTTTTGCCGTCAATGGTAGCTGCATCGGTTACATTTCTTTCAAGATTTATGCTCAGACCCGAGTCACATCCATGGGTAAGAAACTAAAAATCATAAATACATAGATTTTTTATATATTTTTATTTAAGTAAAACAGTGGTTCTTAACCGTTTATAATAACTGTTATGCAGAATTTGGCTCTGGAACAACTCTCTGGATACAAGCCATCGGATTTAAAAGAATGTGTCGAAATTTTACATGATTTGCAATCAAGTCGAAGAGCTGCAAATTTGGTAGCAATAAGAGAAAAATACAATCAACATAAGGTTTGTGCAACATTGTATATAACAAATGTGCATGATTCTTGTTTCTTGTTGCCATTGTTCTAAAATCTGACTGGATTTTATTGTTTTGTGCAGTTTAAAAGTGTGTGGGGATTGTCTTCGCCTTCTGTGATCCCAACATCATTCTTTGAAGACATCAGGAAATTGTAATTTTTGGTGGAATTTATTGACTATACACCATATTGATGATGATTAAAGATGAAAACAAAGAATGTTTGGAGTCAAAGATGAATCGTTTGACTTTGACTTTGACTTGATTGGTGCTTCTTGGAATGACAAGTGGCTGGTTTGATCCTACTAACACAAGCTATGAGCCCATGTTAATTTTGGATAGAAAGAGAGGTTGATTAGTTGTTTAGATCAAAGGTATACATGTTAATTGTCTTGTTAGAATGTTAGCAACATGTAATAAAAAAAAGCTTATAGATATGATCAAAGTCTGAGTGCCTTCCTATTCTTCATTAGTAAGTTATAGATGATTTATGTTTTATACATTATGCCACTTCAAGAGGTGGTAATTGTTAGGTGGCAATTATTGATGACCCGTTTAAAATGGGTTGAATTGTTAACTCATTTAAAAGCATTCATATTGATTTTTTTTTCTTTATTCATATAATTATACTAAAGTTTTTTTGTTTTTCTTTTTCAGTTTTTATTAAATAATATTTTTTATACTTTTATCATAACATTTTCTCTCTTTTCCACTTATAACCACTTTAAAATTATAATGGTTGAACAATGTTATCATATGTTACGTATGAACATTAACGTTTTCTCTATTTTTCACTCATAACACTCGTAAACATTCCTTATAATATGACTAACCCACTCGTATATATATAAGAAATCCATTGTGAATGCTTTAAGAAGAGTAACTTTTATTGTTATTGATATACTTATTGTGGTTATCAACTGTTGTATAGATAGACTTTATCATGTTATTCAAATGGTTGTTAGAGTTATATATTGATAATGATTCTTACTCGTCAGTGTTTGTAAAAATCGCAACTAGTCAACGATTAATCGCTAGTTAGTCAGTAACTGAGTAATTTTTCGCTAATCAGTCCATTAGTCGCTAACCAGGCCTAGTCGAACCTAGTCGGCTTGCTAAAAATCGGCAATTCTGGCAAAAAACATGTATATACCGGTTAAAACCTCTAAATCCTGCCATTTTCTACCAAACCATATGAATTCCAACAATTAATCTTGTATACTTAAAAAATGGGTTGAGTAAGAGTTAAACCTAGCTACTTAAAATGTTTACCTATAAAAATGTGTATATGTATACATAAAACTGAAAATTACATATAAAAAAACCCGATCCGATTAATCCCGAGTAGTCGTTAGTCCCCACCTCACTCGCCGACTAGCGAGTTCTCCAACCTTGATATATACCATAGTTAAGTGCCATTTACGTCTATGAGGTTTGTCCACTTTTACCATTTCAGACCAAATTATTATTCTAGACAAATTTCAAAATTATATCATTTTCCTCATTGAAATTCTTGAAACGTGTCACTTTAGACCAAAAAATTAACCCGAGTTAAAAAAAAACTCATAACTTAGTTAGCATAGGGACGTAATGGCACTTAAAATCTAGGGAAGTAAATCACACTTAAAGTCTAGGGACGTAAATGACACTTAACTCCTAGATTTTTGTTTTTTTAATATTTTTAAAGTTGTTGTAGTTGTTGTTATTATTATTATATTAATAATAATAATAATAATTATATTATTTTATTATTTTTATATTATTATTATTATTATATACACACCATCTCTTTCACTTCTCCCCTCACCCCCTCTACGTCACCACCACCATAGCCACTGCCCGCCGCCCACACACCAGACACCTACACCAACACCTGTTAAATATGTTTTCAAACATCAAAACATTAGGGCCGGCCATGTGTATTCGTGTGTAAATCCTTAATAGCCGTCTAAACAACTACCATCGCCATAGAAACAGAAGAATCCATGCTCAAATCCCAAAAGATTGTAGAGATTTATGTTTTCTCAACACCCTTGGAGCCTGCAATAGATCTAATAAATGGTTTCTAAGTGGCGGTGGCTGGCAGTGTTAGACCCAGCAGAGGACGGCGGCGCGTTCGCGTGGTGAGCGGAGGAGATGACGACACAAGGGTTTTGTGGTTGTTCAAGTCTTCAGCGATGGTATGAGCGATAGGCGATGGTGAGGTTGGTTGTCAGAAGTATGTGTTGTGGTGATGATACAGTGTTAGAGAGAGAGAGAGAGAGGAGAAGATGGAGGAGGGAGTTGTGGTGGGTGGTGGTAACGGTGGTTGTGGATGGTGGTGATGTAGTGAAAGGGGGAAGTGAAAGAGGCTGTGTAATAATGATAATAAAATAACAACAACAACAATAATAATAATAATAAACAACAACAACAAGAAGAAGTTTATAAAAAAATCTAGAAGTTTAGTGTCATTTACGTGTTGGCGTAAGCTTCCACTCACGTGCATACAAAACCAAACACAAATAATTTAGAGACTAACACGTCTCATACCCCTTGTATTATTAAACTCAACTCGACCAATAAAACTAAATACATAACCATGTATTTATACTAAACATAAACTTATCATTAACCTACTCAAACTCTATTTAAATAATCAAATAAACTAACTAGATAAACATATCTAATAATCAGATAATTCAAACTAATAAATAAATAAACCAAAGTATTTTTTTTTATCTCAAACTGATCCTTCAAGTCAAAATTATCTCTTCATTCACCCCTTAATTCTGATTTGCACCCACTTCACATCCGATCTTGTCCGAAAATCTGATCAAAACAACCACATGATGTGAGTAAATCTGTGTTGAATGATTAAACTACACATGTTGACCCACTGTTCTTCGACTATGAACTCTTCATTGATGGTAAAAGCTGTTTGTGGTAGTAACATGTTTCTATAACAGAAGACACTTTTCACAAAATACCACTTATGTGTAACTGATCTTGTCAGATTCGATCACACCTTAATCGAATTCCAAGATTTCACACTTTCTTAATTACTCGCACGGATATTATGAAATTCGATCACATATTGATTAAATTACAAGATTTTGCGCCTCTTCAGATTTTTCACCCTGGTCTTTTTGGATTCAATCACACCTTGATGAATT
Source organism: Scalesia atractyloides (assembly GCA_947069175.1). NCBI lineage: Eukaryota > Viridiplantae > Streptophyta > Magnoliopsida > Asterales > Asteraceae > Scalesia > Scalesia atractyloides. The sequence continues at coordinate 41,479,468 of CAMTDV010001634.1, forward strand.
ATAAGATTACCACACCTGTTTTGATCACTTAAACAAAGTGATTATCGTCTTCGGTTTCGATGAGATTAGCCGCTTTCAGACAACCTAAAACGGTCTTGTCTACCTGATACTTTTCTAATCTTGATAGGACTTAGTTCTGATCTGATTCTTGTTCACTGAGTCAGATTTTCATTCGGTTGATACTTACTTCATATTGAGTTAATGGAAGATTGGCAGGAGCGTGCAGGAAAATAAATTACTAAAAGTTGAGATAAAGTAGAGGTGTATTTTCTTTTCCGTGTTTCTAATTGTCGGCTTCAGTATTTTGAGAATAGGAAGTAAAGGTACAAATTACTTAGATTTTCTCTAATTATTTAATTATATCTGATAAGTACCAAAGGTCCATATGTATTTTTACATAAATTATGTCAGTCACTCATCCTATTGTTCTTTCTTATTCGTTTGTTCTCAACCATACATTGCATGTCTGCATTTTCCGCCGGAGTCCATAGTGCCGTCGTTGGATCGCCGCTTGCCGGCTGGAAAAATTTCCAGCTTTTCTACTTTTTTTCTTTAACTCTAATACTCTTTGGAGACGAACAACAGGGTCCAAGCTATAAACAACTTTCGTCGACTACTGTGTTTTACAGAAAACTTCATTGGCGGACTGTGGGCATGTGCCCCTCGGAATCACGGGCCTTGCTAGTGGTCCTCCTCGCACACCCCCAGAGCTGCCTCTGGTTGTATGTGTACGCAAATGAACTAGTTGGCCAAGGATGTTTGTTTCTTTTTATGAAATAAATTGTATTCAACCAGACTGTTCATCTGGATCAAAAGTTGTAAGAGTTAATGATCATTTCCTTTTATTATTAAAATGGTGCGCTTCTGTAGGTTTACAACGTAGATACATAGGGGGTTGTACGTGTACGCAAGTGAACTACTAGGCCAAGGACATTGTTTGTTTCTTTTATGAAAGAAATTGTATCCTAACCAAACAAAAGTGACAGATCACATTGCGATGGGTAACGTAGATAAAAATACAGTGTAACAGTTTATTTGAAGATGAGCGTTGAAATGTTTAAAACCAAACTGTTGAAAAGACGTTTAAAACAAATGGTCGGTTTACAATGATGTTAATTATTAAAATTCACGTCTAAACGTAGATAAAAATAGAAACGTTGCAACTTTAAATTTGAAATTTCATTAAAAAAATCATATTTTTAAAGTTGTAAGAAGAAAACAAAAAAACTATGAAAAAACCAAAACCTTGGAGCATCTTTGACGACTCGTACATTCATGATTTAATGTCTTGTACGTTATTGCGAATTTCTCAACAAAACGTAGATAAAAATAACCACCTGGTAACGAAGTTTTACAAACATCTTATTTTTAAACGTAATGGGAAAACCAAAATAACTATACAATTAATTATAATGATAATAAATGACAAAAATGTTGACATCAATGCTCACACAAGCGTGTTTTGAGATCTTTTTTTTATTATAAACTTTAATCTTTTAATCAAAGTACATTTCATTAATATAAAAACTAGCCGAGTTACATCAAAATCGCAGGTAAGCGAGCAATAAGCTGCGCCACTACCCCTTTCTGAATAGCAAACCATAGCCTATTAAAGACAAACCTTGCCGAGGCAACTGTTGTGGACAACCTTTTGGATCCTAGTTAACAAACAGATAGCTTCTGGAGCTAGGGAGCCAAATGTGTCAAAGGCGAAAGGGACAAAGGTATGTTGATTATCAGTATAAGTTTTAGCGTGTTTATCCACCTTTTTTGATTCCGCTTTCCTTATAACTTGTCCTGCTACAAACCCACTATCCCTTAAACTAGCTAAGGGGGAGACTCCTGTGAGATCCACTCCTGTGAGATTCCACCCAACCAAAGATGAGCAGATCCGCTGGTCTCAATTAGATTGTAGATCTCCCTTCCATAAGATCTGTAAGGAAATTCACAAGGGCCTCATTCTTGGCAGAAATCCCCGCTCTCCTCAAGATGTCCCCAAAACATCCCTCACTCAGTCATGTCGATATTTGAAACCAGGGAGCTCCTTACAATGGACATCATGCTCCCCGTATTTATCCAAGCAGGCTTTCCGACAGATTGGGCAGGTTTCGCCTTCTGGATACATAGGGATCATCACTCGGTATTTGAGGATAGCCCTGTACTCAACCGCCGACATGCATTGGCCCAGCCCCTCGATCGGGATAACAGTCAAAAAGCCTGCGCATGGGGCCTTTCAAACACTCAATCACCGCCTTCTGGCGGGGAGACAAATCAAACGCTTCTCCCAGGCTCCGAGCGATTTTGCCAAATAGAGCATTTGCCAAATTTTTTGTGGCTTTGAGGGGGCGGTGTCCATATTAGAAAAAAATGCCAATATCAAAGTCTGGAAGAGAGACACGTAAGTGCTCAAGGGCTTGCTGGTAGTCTACGTCAAGCTTAGCAACCCCACTGTTACGAAGGATATGGTCTTGCAATACACATGACTGAGCTCTAGACGCCACAAAAGCATAAACTCCAACATCCCAAGCTGAGAGGATGCCCAAACCACCCAGATGCATCGGCAACGATGCCAAATGCCACTGGAGGTCCCCGAAGTAGGACCCCCCCGCAAACAACAATGTCTTCGATAGCGTCTCGGAGGCCATCGTCAAAACAGGATGCCGCATTTGCCATCAAGTTGGGTTGACAAGTCTGCAGCCCAAACAATACCTTAGCTACCCCATGCATGACCTTAAAAGAAGAAACTCGCACTAGGGGTCCTGGAGGCAGGGCAAGAGTTTCATTAGGTCAACCGCTGTCGATGCCCGCCGCCCTGCTAATTCCTCGATAAAACTAGAATCTCGACTAACTCGCCCCCCCAAAGAGCTTAACCCCCCTCTCAGGTTTACCTATCCCTCTCGGGAAAAGGTCGTCCTGAACCTTGAGGCCGTCGCACGATGGCCAGTAAACTTCCGTTTTCTTAATATTGAGAGGAACCCTAGGGATGGTCCCTCTATGTTGATGGTGTCCAAGGCTTTAGCTACTTCCGATGAATTACCTAAAATCGTCCCATCATCCAAATACCAAGCATAAAAGGGGAGGTTACAGTGCTCCTGGACACGGAGGATAAAGGGGTGTAAGACTAGGGCAAAGAGAAGGGGCCCCAAGGGATCTCCTTGTTGCACTCCGGTGGTGGCCCAAATACACTCACTGCCAACATACAACCTAGCGGGTTGGGAGTATAGGAACTGGACCCACCGATAGATAGATGGGCAACCGTTGGTGGACTTGTTGGAGGAACGCTGAGCAGTCAACCATGTTGAAAGCATTGGTGAAGTCCACCGTAAGTAAGGTCAGAGACCCATCTTCATGAAAAGAGTTCAGGAACCTGTTCGCACTATGAACCACCGCCTCCGCCCAATTTGGTGTACCAACCCCGAATTGAAAATCCCCCAAATATTGGGCCATGTCCTTCCTAACCTTCTTCATAGCCACCTTAGAGACCAACCTACGCCAGATTCCCCCCACAGCAATGGGACTGATACCATCATCAGGTTTCAATAATGAGGTGAGGGGGGCTGAGGCCACAAACTCGGCCAACACCTTAGGGCAAAGCCCCTCAAGCCATAGGTTGACGACTCCATAATAGCTGTGAGCAGACCTGAGGAACTTACTGAACCCTCACAACCAATAGCGTCCAACAAGTGTTGGGCCCACATCCATCTCTACTATAAGATTCCCTTTATGGAAGGATCGGATACATTTAATCACGCAGTCTCCTGCTGCAATAATTGTGGGTTGGGCAATAGGGTTGGAAGGCAGAGATGGTTGTGGGACCACAGGGTGTTTATCAATAAGAGCTTTCATGGTTGATTCTCCAAAGGGGGCAACCCCACTGGAACATAAAACTTTGACCGCCGCCGTAAAATGACCATCCCTGACCTTCCGCAGGCATTTCTTGATATTGGGGTCCTTTTTATTGTCTTCGCCCCTTCCGGAATCCCTCCCAGGAACCCCAACGCCCCCCACTATTCAAGAGAGAAGAGACCAAATCTGCGAAACCAGACCCATCTTTCACAATGCAAGCGCCTGCAAAGATGTTGTTGCACTGCAGGGATTTTCTATTTCCTGATCTCCGCTCTTGCCTGGAAGAAGTTATGACGACCCTCAGGGTACAACTTGGCAACAAAGCAACTGAATCCTAGTTGTCAACCGAGCTTGGAGACGCCACCACCTTACGTAGGGCATCCTTAAGACCTGAGCGAACGCCAGCCGACAACTGGGGGGTGCATTTAACGGTTTGAATACGGGGGAAAAACACGCTCGAGAAGGGCGATATTGTCGCACCCCAACCGATGGCGGAAACATCGGGGCGCAGCACTTGGCAAACCAGATTGTCTCACGAGAAATTCCATAAATTATTTAAGCGATAATATTCAAAGTTAATATCCACATACTATCAACATACAATCTTAAACAAGTTACAAAATGCTAAGTAACCTCATAAAACAATTCGAGTTTGATCTTCCCTAGATTTTATTACAACGAGATTCTAAAAGAAATCCTAAACTAAGCATCCATAGCTAATGTCCTCAACCTGCCACATATGTTAAAATAAAACGTCAATACAATTAAGTAAAGGTGAGCATACAGGTTTGCGTACATAATAGATATAAAAGCGTTTAGCATACACCGCATGACATACGTAGAGTTGTGAACTATGTTACTACTTAGATTCAAGCAAACCAACAAACCGCGATTGATCGAGGCATGCGAACAAGTGTCCACATCCTAAAAGAGAAAATAAATGAGAAATGAAAATGCGAGCCTTAACAACCCAGGCCTCGGGGTGGCGGGTCAACCTCTAGTATACTATCATGTTAAGGGTGGCGTATGTCACACCCCATAATTCAGAGCTGGCATGACTGGACTGGTATCTTCATTGCACAGCGGAAGTGTTATGGTACTAAGACTTCTATAAAGTGAACGCCTGTTAAATACTCGAATCCCAATGGGTTCTCCTATTCCAACCGTGCCATAGTTTGTATATGTAACCTGAGAAAGAAACATGCGAAAAATCAACATAAAGTTGAGCGAGTTCATAGTTTGATTGAAAAAGATTTAAAATAAATCTTTTTGATAACCGGTTTAAATATAAGTTGAGAAAGCATAATAAAACCATTTTCTTTTTCGGCATGTTAATTGAAAACCTTGTTTTTGTAATGTTTGAATAACCGTCGATGTCCTCGTACGACAAAGACAACATGCCCCCGCATGAGCCTATAATCCACCCCAAGCTAGTAAGTGCCTCGCCAACCGTTTACTCAAGACGGTAGACTAGCAGGCGGTTATAGTTCTAGTATGTGGCGAGGACTTCACTGTACAGTTTTAAGCGACCCTACGGCCCTTAGTGTTGAGTAGTGGACAATCCAGTCCTTGTGTTTGTATCCAGGACAATCCAGTCCCTAAGTTGTATTCCCGGACAATCCAGTCCCTAAGTTGTACCAGGACAATCCAGTCCCTAAGTTGTATCCAGGACAATCCAGTCCTTAAGTTGTAATGCAGGACAATCCAGTCCCTAAGTTGTAGCTTTAACAGTCCCGTCACTAGCCATGAAACTCATGCACATTCTGAAAATACGTGTGTGTTTTGTAAAACGGTATGTTTAGTATAAACCATTCGTGTAGTTGGAGTTCATTCATAACATGGTTTAGAAATCTGTTGTTTTCGCTATCTCGTAATATTATGTACTTTTGCAAAACATGCATGTCTTTCTACCCCCGAAAACTTTTATTAAAATATAAAACTGTAAAAAGTGAGGGTTATGAACTCACCTTGTTATCCTTGTGCATAGCTAGCTTAACGTGATTCCATAGTGTCATTCCAAGGATGTGAACTCGCTAGCGTGAAACTATAGCCTTCCTATTAAGAAATCGAGCTTATAAGATTCTAATAAGACAACGTAGGGTTGAACTACGTGTCCGAGCTCTACCGAATCGTTAACAATGATCCTAAAAGGGTGTTGTTATCTTGTCTTGAAATAAGCCATCTACAGTTGTTTTGATCCCACTAATAGTCGGGATGAATACTAAATCTTGGAAACGAATTAGTTTTCGAGATATTTGAAATATATATTTATATATAAATATAAATATTTTTATGAAATCGTAGTGTTCGTCTTGAATAGAAGGGCGTAGATGAATAGTAGTACGACTCGTGGTTTTCGTAAGATGTAGATAGATATATGTATGTGTGTATATATATACGTTAATATACCCATATATGTAAAACGTGGCGTACTTAAAATGATAGTCTCGCGTATCGTTTATAATTAATAAACTAATTATATAATAGTACGTTTGCTAACTCGACTTTCGTATGTTCGTTAGTGTAGTAACTCGATCAATGTCGTTCGTTAAAACCTTACGGTAATATGTCGTACTTCCTTATAAGTTCGAAATAAATATAAATAATTATATTTTTTTATGAAATCTTCAAATTATCGGCATTTGAAATAAATATAAACCATTATGATTATTTAACCAGAAATATCCGAATCGTCCACATGTGAAAAATATAATACTTTTTACTTGTTTTCTAAACTAATCCGAATCGTTAACATGTTATAAACTCATGTCGTAAGTCGGAAAAGGTCGCCAAAAATAAATATAAGTTTATATTTATTTTTATAACAGTATTTGAACCTCGATGGATGTCGTTTATAAAATATAAACATTTTCGTATTACGGATTTGAAACTAGAATTATATATATATATATATATATATTTAAACGAAAATCGGGCAGAGTTTCCTCTGATTTTGAAATAACCCGATAATACAAGTTGTCGATATAAGTTTTCAAAACACGACAAACAATGTACATAGATATAAAATATTTTTGTCATATGCCACAAGTAATTTTTGTCGTGTTTAAGTCTAACAAAAATATATATATTTATTATGTCACGCCACGTCGGTTTGTATTCAACTAGTATATATTCATGATTTATACACAAACTCTATGGTACAAAATACGATTAATCTTTTATGATGTCGTGTTTACTAATCGGTTCGGTGTAGAGCTCGGGTTCGCGCTAAAATGAAACGATATTAAAGTATATATAAACGTTTAAACGCGTCGTTAAAAGTTTACCAAGTCGCGTGTCGACTAGTTGATCCGACTGTTGACCGAGTTTGACCGGTTGACCTGTTGACCATGTTTGACTGAGTTGATCGGGTTTGATTGAGTTGACCGAAGGTTGACCAGTTTGACCACGTTTGACCCGTGTTGACTAGGTTTGACAAAACCCGAAACTGAACCGAGGCACCAAAAATGACCCAAAACTGCCCTTGACCAGTTTTGACCACGTTTGACCTGTTGACCACGTTGAACCGAGCCTGAGAGTGTCCCGAACTTTAATTTTTCACCCGAGACAAAAGTGGTTCGAATGACTCTACGGGTCACTAGAACCATGTCATTCGAAAACGGATACCCGGAACCTCGCCAGAACCATGTCAGAAGTGGAATTTTGCTGGAGAACAAAATTTCCCGAAAACTTGCAGAAATGCTCCTAAAGTCCCGATCTAAGCATCCCCAAAGTCAAAAGTTCAAAACGGAATCGTTGGAATTTGACCGGAAGGTCGCCGGAGTTGCCATATAGCTCACACCACTTCGATTAGCTAAAACTAACATCACCACGCGATCCGGAACGTCGAAGATAGTCGAAAAAGTATATTTTTGGTCGGAAAAACGCCGCCGAATCGCCGAAAATCGCCGGACCACCGATACCTGCGGTGGCTCTACCGTCGCATCGCCGCGGTCACCGGCCGGCTCCGCCGTGTTCTTGCTGGATGCCGACTTCTAGAGAGAGAAAGTGAGAGAGATTGGGGTTTTAGAGAGAGAGTGGTGTGTAAAGAATGGTGTGTAGTGTGTGTAGAAAACCCTTATATAGCTACGGTTTTGGGTGATTGGGCCCAAGGCCCACAAGCCCGTTTCTAGCGTTTTGAGCGGCACGATAGCATTTTTGAAGCTCGTTTTCGCACCCGAATGTCGTATAACGTCGTTTATTAGAGTTTTAGGGTCAAAACTATGTAAAATAGCGTCGTAGTCGTCGTTTGACGTGTTTGTTCGTCGGTAGCATTAAAATCGCGAAATATGCTTCGGAGGTCATTTCTAATCCGTTTTTTCGATCCGATTTCAACTACGAATATTAAAATTCGATTAAGAAGCTAAATTTTAATAATATTTCAGTTTTGAAGGTGATACATGCGCCCGATGTTTCCGTTTCGTTGCCGGTGCGTTCCTGTCGCGTTTTTCGTTCCCGTATGCGTTTGTGTCATTCGAAAGCACCGTAAATTCGCAAACCAAGTTCATATGCATAAATTATACGTATAAATTCGTATTTTGTCGGCATTGTCAGTATTTTGTCCAGTGTCAGTTCGTTGCCGCTTATCGTTCAACAGTATTTCCGCAACTCAACATTCGCGCACTGTAAGGCCGGGTAGACGTTCCTAGGTATACTAAAGGCCTCATAAGTTAATTTACGTCTAATTATGCTACGTGTTAATGTCTTAATGCTTGTTATACGCGTAATTATAAACCCGAAAGTACCGGTTGTCACAGCGTACAAGCAATCAAGTAATACATACAATTCAGCAGATTTCACGTATAGTCATGTAATAGCGGGATTGCGAATAAAAGTTGAGTTATATAATGTGTTTTGATATACGAACATATGTGACACCCAAAAGTGCGTTTAAGCGTAAAGGGGTTCAAGTATACTCACAGTCGGTGGGAATTGGGAGATGAGATGGGATCTGAGATGAGTTTCGGAGAGCGCCGAATCAGCCTGTAAGCGAACAGAAGTGCATCAGTTTTCCGAATTGCTGAAACGGTTAACGAGTGGAGGAGCAGTATCGAGCGAACTTGACTAACTAACTTACTGAATGTACAAGTTCGGGCGAACTTGTCATGTTTCCTGAGAAACTAGACAAGTTCGGGTGAACTTGTCCTGTTTGATGAAGGGGGATACAAGTTCTGGCGAACTTGTGTGATTTCTGACAAATGTTGATCAAGTTCGGGCGAACTTGGTCACCAATCTGGTGATGTATTCAAAGCGAACTTGACTGTTTTGGCATCCAAATCGTACGTTTTCGCATCTTTTGTTGAGGAAATCAAGTGTCCACCCTCCAACCTTAGGCTACTGAGCCAAACCAAGGCAGAGGTCTTTTGGAGCGAGTTTTAGCCATTTTACAAAAAACTCGGACTAATCCGGGCGAACTTGAAGGTTCGAACGGTTTAGTCTAGTTTGTGCAAAGTGACGATTTCGTCCTTGTGCTTCCGGATCTGAGATTTAGCTTGACAACGCCTCGTTCCACTTCAAAGTGAACGAAACATACATTATTTAGTCCGAATAATGTGTAAAACCGATGTTTCAAAGGTTTTACTTAGATCTAAGCATAGATCTAAGTGAAAAAACAGAAGTTTTGCATAAAAAGATGAAGATTTTCGTAAACAGAAGAGATTTGATGAAAACGAAGGCAAGGCTTGTGCAAAATCGTTGTAAAACGTTGTTGTAGCTTGAAAACGTGTTGAATCTTACTTAGAAAACAAAGGGTTTCGGTTTTGGGAGCTCCGGGCGAACTTGCAGCAAGTTCAAATGAGAAGAGGAGCTGGGTATTTATCGGTGAGGTGAAAAAGGTGGGCTGAAACATCAAGTTCGGGCGAACTTGCTACAAGTTCGGGCGAACTTGCTTGTTTCTTGTGTTTAAGGGACAAGTCCGGGCGGACTTGTTGGGTTCTGAAGCGTTATGAAGGCTTAGACAAGTTCGGGCAAACTTGTGATACACAAGTTCGGCCGAACTTGACCTAGTGGCCAAGTTTTATTCGATTATTTCGCGTAAAGAGTTCGTTTGACGATTCGGTTCGTATTAGATAATTATATTAAGCGCTAAGTGTTATATTACCATTGGATTGCGAGAGAGCGTGCGAGCGTTTTAGCGATATTAAACCATAATGTAAACAAGTATAACACACATAAAACATAATTACACATAATTAACTGCATTTTGCGATGTGATGAGATGAGCGATGCGATGGCACAAGTGTTTATTAAACAATAACACACTCGGCTTGTATAGTAGCATAACTACTTGTGATTGCGTTGAATTAGCGATTAAATGTGATATAGATGTGACAAAAAATATTTCCATTAACGTAAACTTTTCATCATCCAAATCCCGGAGTACAAATGATTGAGATAAACAAATTACAAGAAAAAGGAAATAATTAAATAACAACGAATGAGTTATTACAAACATCGGTTATCACCCCTTCCCGGGAGAATGTAAAAGTGTCGGCTACAACTTGGCATGGCTTCCTAATCCCAATAATGAAATTGTCCACATCCCCGAGAGCTTGTACATTATGCTTAATACTTAGCGATTTGCCTTTTAATATATATATATATATATATATATATTATATAGTTTTATAAGAATTTCACTATCTAATTATTATTTTCTGATTAATCCGGCTGGTTAATGGAGTATTTGAAATTGAAAATACATCCAAAATTTATACCAATTTTGACATATAGTTGAAATCTTTGGTGTCAATTTGCAGCAACACATCTAATTTGCATTTAAACACTGCCAATGTTGACATAAAAAACTGAAGGGCATACAACTATGCTCACTAAAAGTGAACTCAAATCAAATACACCAATAAAAGCACAATTGTCTAACAATAAGCTAGAACTTAATATAAAAGTTTGACATTTGTATTAGTTTTAGCATAAAAGTATACCCATTTGAACAATAGCTTGATGATTCAACGGATATCCTTTACAAATGAACCATATCCCCCAAACCTTGCCCCTGCAAATAAGTACAAGTGTTAGAATCAGCATTCCGGAATCACCAACAATATGTTACTTCTTTTAACTTACCCAAGTTTTCAGCCAAAACACCACCTAGAAAATCTTTCTGAAAATGCCCTAACAGATGTTGAAGTCTCCTTAAAAGATTGCATGCGTGAGTAAAAGAAGCACATGTTTTGATAGGGCATAAAGAAAACAAAATTCACTATAGAAAAACCATTTGATGAGAGTTAAATGGTAAATCACATAACTCCCAAATAATAATTGATACAAATTGTTACTTACAAGATAATAGAGATCAACATCAGGGTCAATTGTTGAAGCATCATCATAGTTGTCCTGAAACACGCGTCTCCCAAATTAACACGATTTCAGAATGATTAAGAGATGGGGACGGGCATGCAAGGACTCTATTGTGAGTGCTCTTAGTAACGATATCTTGACCGTAGCTTTTGTATTGTGAAAATCGACAAGAACTTACTACCATTGTTTTTATTTTTCTAAATTGCTTTTTATTGATTTGGAATGAAATGGAAGGGTATTCATACCAAACACCATTAATTTTATGGTTTCAGAAATTACAGACCTTAGATGTATACGTAGATGCCGAATTGCTGTCCATTCCATTGGACCCGCCTACACATTGCAAGAAACTTATTAACAAAAATAAATAAATAAAGAAATTGCATAAAGATGAAACAGCCTACCATTATATATATAGGGGAAGGTTTATTTGAAAAGAAAAAATTATGGAGAACAAAAAGAACAAAGGGTATAATTATAAAATATTAAATAGTTTTTTTTGCCATCTCATTATTATTATATTTGACTAATTAATTAGTCATAAATATTGTCAACCTCTACACTAAAATTTTTTGCATATACACATCAAAAGTTATTTTACACATTTAGAAATTTATCCTACACATATGGAAATTTATCTTACACAACTCGTAATTTATCCTACACACCCCGTTATTTATCCTACACTATAAATAAATTTTTATTTTTATTTTTTGAGAAAATATATATCTTAAAAATAAGTTACAAATTTAATATAGTTAGTTATTAAAGAAGAAATTACCAATTAATGATGTATGTAAGTTTACCAATACACCCTTATAATTACATTAAGTACAAATATTAAATGAAGTCTAATGAAGCATTCCTATTGGTTGAAATTTCTTATTTTTTCTTACAAAGAATTTCTTCTCATTTGAACCCTCCACTATATATATATATATATATATATATATATATATATATATATATATATATATATATTTATATCTTAGGGTAAGCATCTTAAGAGAAGTTTACTCTATTTGAGAAACTTGAGTTACATTCTGGACCATACATTTCCCCAAGCCTTTCCTAATATATACATATGTATAGTTTAGAATTGAGTATTTACATATATGTATATAGAATTATACACATGTGTATTGACTATAGTCAATTTTAAACTATACATATGTGTATATTACGAAAAACTTTGGGAAAATGTGTGGTCTAGAATGCTTCTCAAGTTTCTCAATTAGCCTAGTGCTAATCACGTGATTCTAACCCTATATATATACAGGGTTAGGTTCATATAGGGTTAAATTAAAAATTCTTTATGTGCTTTTATTTTTTTAGGTATTTTCGGTTGTGTTCGCATTGGTTCTTGTGGTTCTCGCAATAAAGGGTGGTTCCTAACGGATCCTTGTCCTATATATATATAGGTAGAGGATCCTGTAAAAAAGGCCAAAGTGTGAGAATGGTAAGAAAGAATCTAAACCATTAGATTTTTAATCTAATGGTTGAGATCTTGATGACAATCTTGTAAATAGTATAACAATTAAAATAATTAATTTTCTAGATTAAGGGTACACAAGTAAAATTAAAATTTTTAATTTTAGAAAGTCACATGCGATCCACATGCAAGTTCCCCTTTTATTTTTTAAACGGCAATAACTTTTTACACGTAACTCGTTTTTTTTTATAAATACACCATAATAACGAGTGTTTTTTAATTTTTAATATGAGTACCACTTATATACAGAAAAAAGAATACGTTCAATCGAATGTTTCAGTTAATGGTTTTTTGTTTTAGTTCAGGGTGTTATATAATTATTGAATGGTGTTATATAATTATTGAATGGTGTTATATATGCGCTGAATGTGTTGCCTGTTGATGTTATTTGTAGTGTTTTATAGAGATCTTTAAAATGTTTTATATACTTATTGAATGGTGTTATATACTTATTGAAGGGTGTTATATAATTACTGAATGGTGTTATATACGTGTTGAATGGTGTTTGTAGTGTTATTCGGTATTCCTATAAATTAGGGTGGCGGTTTATGGAAGCTTTTGAATTAATTAAATCAATGATAAAATTACTTGATTACCCTTTTCAATTAATTTAGATCTAATGGCTGAGATTCTTTCTTACATTTCTCACACTTTTGGTCTTTTTTACAATAACCTTACCCATATATATATATATATATATATATATATATATATATATATATATATAAATGGGAAGGTTCACTGGGGAACACTAAAAAAGTGGGGAACAGTGGGGAACCGACTCAAACGAACTCTGATTGGAATCATTCCAGCAGCGTTAGAAACGGCTCGTCGAACCCTAACTAGGATCTCTTAACACTAAACCCTAAATCCTAACACCTGAACCCTAAAGCTAAAAAATAAGGCTAAAACCTAAGCTAAATCGTAAAATCTAAGCTGTAAAACCTAAAAGCTAAACCCTAAAGCTAAACCCTAGAGCTAAACCCTAAAACCCTAAAACCTAAAGCTAAACCCTAAATACTAATGATTAACCCTAAAACTAAACCCTAAAGCTAAACCCTAATATAAGACCCTAAATCCAAACCCTAATATATTTAGGGTTTTGAGGTTAGAATTTAGGGTTTAGGGTTAAAAGATCCTAGTTAGAGTTCAACGAGCTGGTTCCAACGCCGCTGGAATGAGTCCAATCGGAGTTCGTTTGAGTTGGTTCCCCACTTTTTTGGTGTTCCCCAATGAACCTCACACTATATATATATATATTAACAAGAATATGTTCACCTGAAAAAGATTCATCACGGCCAGCTACATCAGTGAGTGACGTCGGCCGGTCATTGTAACTGAAACCGTCGCTGGCAGATTTAGAGACCCCTTTTTCGTATCCCATAGATGGAGCTTGTTCATAGCTATAAGAGGTGTCTGTGAGCTGATCTGAAACCTGGAGTCGTCCCACTGCCATCAATCCCACAGAGGCCGCTTGCTCGTTGTTGTTGTTGTAAGAGGTGTCTGAAAGTTGGAGTTGTGCCATTGCAACCGATCCCACAGAGGGTGGCCCATGCTCGTTGTTATAAGAGGTGTCAGAAAGCTGGACATCTTGCCTCGCCACCACGGACGTAAACGATGGAGGTCCTTCCATTTGTTTAAACAAAAATCATAAATGAGGTGATTGAGTTATGAGGAGAATATGGTGAACATGTAGACAAATATACAGAGCTAAAGTTGGAGGCCCAAAGAAACTTCCCTCCACATTCCCCTTCATTGCTCAGAAGATGCGGAATATACATACAAATAAAAATTCTGAGATAAAGTTGGATGGCATGGAAACTTCTCTCTATTGGAGATTCTGATTGCACAAAAACTTGCTTTATACATTAATCAAAATGCACTAACTATTAAATAGTGCCACTAACCCATTAACCCACTATCTAAGACTTGTTAATCAGACAAAAACATGTGATTAAAATAATCAAACTAACCACTATAAGCCACCGTTGCAAAATTCACTGGGCGCTCCTTAGTCTGTTGACCAAGGAGTTGAGAGTACTCGGCCTAGGCAGAGAATACTCGGGGAGTACTCGGAATTATAAGGAAATTAGTTTTTGGAATTAAATATATGTCAAATAACATAAATTTACTAATATTTATAACAAAATACATGTTTAATATGATAGACATAGATAATATGTTTTACTTTTTTTAAGTCAAACTCGGCCCGAGTTGATTTACTAGATCCGATTCTCGCCGAGGTTGACCACGTTTCGATTCTTAGTAATTAGGCGGAGTTGAAGAAAGTCGTCTCGCCAACCTACCTTTTAATGACTACTCGGGAGTAATCGGCCTTAGAGACCTTGTTTTACAACCATGCTATAAGCCATAAACTTTGCTGGCCCAAATTTACCATGCTGATGATCCGTTCTCATCATCTAAACCGCAACACTCTTAACATCCTCCTTCATTACTCACAACTCATTACTCCCTCCGTCCCATTAAATATGTCTTATTTTGAATTTTCAAAGTCTTTATTTATAAACTTTGACTTTAATTATATATTTTTTTGTGTTATATAAAACTTGATAAAAATTAACCCGATAAAACACTTGTAAAACACACTCAAATCATATAACTTTCATCAAGTATTATCTAACGCAAACAAAATTATTTTAGGTCAAAGTTTATAAATAAAGACTTTGAAAATTCAAAATATGACACTTTTAATGGGACGGAGGAGTATTAGACATGGACTATTTGTAATCAATTATGTAAGAGTACACTGCTATTTTAGTCCTGCAATACTTGTAATCATTTATATAAGAGTAAAGTGCAGTATGGTTCAATTTGCGGTTTTGATCATAGTTTGAATTTTGAAAAGTTGTCAAAAACACACTGGTTTAAAATTCTGGCTGTTTCAACCCATCTTGCTAACTATGTTTATTTTCTCCTTTAACTCAAATGACAATCTGTCCTTTTCACTTAGGTAACTCAAATGACAATACATCTCGTAAACTAGAGATTATTTACCTTGTATCACAAGCAGCATGCTCACAAGCATTACTAAAAAATCACAAATGCATGTCAAATCAAATTATCATTCAATGTTCAAACGTTTTGGTGTGTACATGTTCTAAGGAGTTCATGAATATATAATTAGAATATATAGTATTATATTGTAAAAACTTATGAATCAAAGATAGTAATACACAAGAACAACAAGATGTAGCGACAAAACAGGTGCCCAAAAATATTATTAGTTACCCAAACCAGAAAAATACCCCCAAAACCCTAGATCTCACAATATTTGAGATCTGTAACAATACAAGGTACAAAATACAGAGATGATCACAAACAACAACAGAACAATCTCTCAGATACAGAAATGAGAGATTGCTGATACAATCTTCAAGATCTCCATCTCAAACCCTAATAATGCAGAGAACCACAACAACCAAGAGAGAGAAAGAGATAAACACTCAAAATATCTCAGTCTCTCTTATATACAAAAGAGAAACAAAATGTTACAATAGAACCCTCAACAACCGTTGGAGATGATCGCAGTCCTCGCAATATTGCACAACAGCCCCTGAAGATATATACTCTGCACACTTGCAACTTGTTAGCCCAACATATATAAAACACAGACAACAAGCCCAATAAGAACAATTACATCGGCCCAATAAAAGGATAAATGAATGAATAGGCCCAACATTAATTTTAACACCACCCATCATTCATTTGTCCTGAACATATCTAACAAACCCAGTTTTTTACACAAAGTTTCATGCTGAACAGCATTGAGACCTTTAGTAAAAACATCAGCAAGTTGACTATCTGAGTCAACCTTTTTTGGACTAATAACACCATCTGCAACTTTCTCTCTAAGAAAATGCAAGTCCAACTCAAAATGTTTAGTGCGCTCATGAAAAACCGGATTTGCTGCTATAGACAAGGCAGCTTGACTATCACGAAACAAGTCTATAGGTAAATTACAATCAATATTCAACTACGACAACAAATTTTTTAGCCACTTTATTTCACAAGTTGCAGAACACATAGCTCTATATTCGGCTTCAGCAGTAGACCTAGATACAGTTCCTTGTTTCTTGTTTTTCCAAGAAACAAGACAACTTCCCAAAAAAATATAGTATCCAGTAACAGATTTCCGAGTGGACAAGCACTTTGTGTAACATCCGTCAAAAACGGATTTACCAAACCCGCTCCGTTTATCAACCGAACAGTCAGTCAAAATTTTCGTTTCGAATTAAATGTCCAAAACATTTAATAACGATCCGTAATCAATTATTATACGTGAACATATATTTAGTTTTTGAAAAACTGTCAAAAAACGCAAAATAAAAATGATTTGTTTCAGCCGGGTTTCGAACCCGGGTCTGTACCGAGTCAGGCAATGACTTAACAACTCACACACAAACCACTGCGCCAACTGCTTTGTTTGTTATATATTTCAAACATTTAATTGATATAATAACTTTACAAATTCAAAACCGGCGCCCAATCGTTTCAGTCGTCGGAATCCCGGAATTTCCGCGAATCTTAACTACAATTTACGTTATAACGTAAACCTTTAATCACTTATCGGTTATAACCGATGTTTGAAGTCCGCGACCAAAACCAAAACCGCCGGAAAAATTTAAATATCGAACATAGTCCGAAATCAGACCAAATACATCTCATTTTTCCCCTATAAATTCAACCACAACCGTCTACAAACACTTTCGCACAAAAATCACATCTTTTCACGGCGTATTTTCACTCGCCGGAATTTTCCTGTTTTTCGCCGGAAAACCGTGTTTTAATCCCTGAGCTTTATTGAATCCCCTAAACCTTCACCGAAGTCACCCTTACCTTTTTCCAAGTTTTCTGGAGACTAGCTACTATAAGGAACACGTCGCCGGAGTTGAATTCAGTCGCCGGATTTTCTGCCGGAAAACAGAGAGTTCAGTCGGTATATTTCTCCGCTCAGTTTCCTTTCCTTTTCACTTTTATCTTATCTTAATCGACGGTAAAACACTAATAAAACGGATAAAATCTTGAACCAGTCTGTCACCGATTTCTGGTTATTCTTTCGGTGAAGAAGATGAAGACTTGTTATCATATAAGTTTAATTAAAATCATGAAATTAATCGGGTTAGACACACAGTCCAGCGGTGGACTGTGTGCACATATAAAACGCAAAACGTCTCGAGTTCGATTCCCGTCTCACACACGCTGCCTTAATAAAATGCATTTTTTTGTTACTGAACCGGATCGCCTTAGTTATATGTTAAGTATATTGATAACCAGAATAATAACCAAGTTAGACACACAGTCCAGCGGTGGACTGTGTGTTTGTTTATATCACAGGTCACGAGTTCGAGTCCGGTCATCAGCACCGACTCGGACAATTATCTATTTTTTTTAAAGAAGGCAGAAAAAGGAAACAACTAAATTGTCTTTAAGTATAATAAAAATCAAGTTATATAACATGTTGAACACACAGTCCAGCGGTGGACTGTGTGTTATATTAACCCACAGGTCCCGGGTTCGAGACCTGTGGAGCGCACCGCCGAGCCGCTTAAATTGTTTTTAAAATAAAAATGATTTTCTGTTAATGTTAATTAATGTATATATGTAATTAAAATCGGATATATAACGGGTTAGACACGTAGCTCAGTTGGTAGAGCTGCGTGCACGCGTACGAGAGGTCTCGGGTTCGAGCCTCACTCAGCGCACAACAATATGCCTCAAAACCGGTCAACGACCAGTCAAAGTCAACTGGTCAATGTTACTGTAGCAGAAAAAAATAAAATATTTTTATTATTTTTATTTAATTATTTTAAGTAAAAATCAATTATAAATACTTAAAAATAACATTTTTAAGATTTGAAAATAGCCTCAAACTCACAAAAATACACCCAACAATCCTACTAAAATAGTTTAATAAAATCCGTTTACTCACCAAACCATAATGCGAT
Organism: Scalesia atractyloides; assembly: GCA_947069175.1. Classification (NCBI taxonomy): domain Eukaryota; kingdom Viridiplantae; phylum Streptophyta; class Magnoliopsida; order Asterales; family Asteraceae; genus Scalesia; species Scalesia atractyloides. Next base: position 41,498,089 of record CAMTDV010001634.1, read on the forward strand.
TTATCTAGGTTAAATCTCACTCGTGGTTAAAACCACTTCGCGTGCATTCATCATCATCAACCGAACGCACCCACTGTGAGTGAATCTTACAATTCCCCCTTTTAAATTACACGTTTTGGGGTGTGTCATGTGTTATGAATTAATTAATTTATTTATTTAAACTTGTGCCATACCACATCATGACTTAATCTTAGATTGATTTATTGTTGTGATTTATTTTCCGTTTGTCAAATTACATGAAACTCATACAATAAGCCCATCAGTTCCTCGTGGGAAACGAGTAGAACATCGCGTGCTTCAATTCAAATTCATTATTGTTCATGTGTGTTTTCATTGAGTTTATATTGTTTGTAGTTGTGTTATTCATATTATCATGTTTATGCAATTCATTCATCAGGCCCCTCAGTTCCTCGTGAGAGACGAGTTGAGCATCGCGTGCCTTTAATTGTTCCATTATTGTTCATGAGTGTTTTCATTTAACATCTTATGATTATTGATCAAGTTACATCTAATTTTACTCATGTTTGGTTGTGCACATTTTTCATAATCAATTTAAATAAATTGTTCAAATGTTTTCCATAGGATTCACTCGCCAACATTATGTTGATCCAAAAACCTTTTTACACATGATACAGGTGAACAGGTTGAAGCAGGATAGCATAGGATATGCCTTAGAAGAGAAACAAAGGAGTTAGATTGTTAGTTAGATCATGTTGTAGCAATCATTGTAAACTTTCATTTAATTTGTATTAATGAATATGAAACATTTAATAAATGTCATGAGCTTTGATGATAACCCAATCATGCCCCGATCACCTTATCCGCTGCGGGTTGGGGTGTGACAGATTGGTATCAGAGCCATGACTATAGGGATATAGGATAGGTTATTAGACCCTTAGAGCCTATACTATAGTCTGCCTAAATTTTAAATTGATTAGGTGGTTACATACAAACTTGTGATATTTATTTGTTTCATATTTGTTTACATTTCAGTCAAACATACATGCTCATATACATGTTCATTATACATATATACATATTCATTATACATGTATCGATGTTCATGTGTTCAATTTATTTTCATACTCTCGCTATCCAAAGATTTTATGCAATTTTCAATTCTCATCAAAGTAAGTTCTGCGACGGGCATGTAGTAACTGGAAGGGTACAAGTACCGGTAGTCGGAACGTCCTGTCTAGGCTGGCATTCGTATAAATCCAATATAACGGACCAGTTTGCCTACCTGGGGACCAACGATGAGAGTACGAAGGACCTATTAGGCCAAAGCATGCCACACCAAACGTCGTTCGAACTAACCCTACTTTGAGGTGTCACCGTGTCTACACCTGGACACATTCCAAACATCACACGTTGTATACATATTTCTCGATTTTCACCGGGTTTTGTGTACGCAACCAGGCAGAAACCGTGCGAACCATATGAAAAACCGGTAATTCATGGGGGCCCACATGATTACATAAGGTAAAGTATGGCGGCACGACGGGCCTAACAGCGAGCAAAGCCCAAGACATCCTATGGATGTAGTATTTTTGGTATAATTATTTTATGAATGTTCATTCTTGAATGCGACCCATGATCTCAAAAGCATCCAACTCATACCCTTGTCATGTATTCATTGTAGATGTCTTCTAACCTCGCCCGTAGGAAGATGAGAGCAGGAAAAGCCCGCGAACGCATGGCTACCTTAATCGCTCAACAAATGGCTGCCGTAATACCCAACATTGTAATCCAAGTTCAACAAGCACTTACCAATAATCCTGTCAATCAAGTAAACCAAAACATTTTCAACTCTTCCCCAAACACCACTAAATGCACCTACAAGCATTTCAAATCATGTGACCCTCCGAAATATAAAGGGACTGAAGGTGTCACCACACTCCTCCATTGGTTTGAAGAAATGGAGAATACTTTTCTAAATTGCGATTGCCCTGATGATCGCAAAGTGCGTTATGCTACCGGTCGACTATATGGGATAGCACTTACTTGGTGGAACACAGAGAAGGCCAAACGAGGTGTGGAAGATGCTATGTCCTTAACTTGGAACGAATTGAAGGAAATCATGACCAGACGATTTTGTCCAAGGAGCGAAATCAAGAAGCTAGAAGATGAATTTTACTCATTGAAGCAAGTGGAAGGAGACCACACCACCTACAACAAAAGGTTCCTCGAATTTCATCAAATGGTTCCCAACATGTTTACTCCCCTCTACCGTTTGATCGAGCACTACATTCGTGGTCTTCCGTCAAAGATTCAAGACCCCGTGATAAGTACCAAGCCTGCAACTTTGGAAGCAGCAATGGAGCTAGCAATAGAGCTCACCGAGAACCGAATCCGAAACAAAGACTTCGAGGAAGAGAAGAAGAAGGATAAAGAATCAACTGAAACCTCCGAATCCTCTTCTCAACCCGAATCCCCTTCTCAACCCAAACCTAAGAGAAGAAGAGTCGGGCGACTTTTCGCTGCTACTCAACGAAATCAACCAGTTTTTCACGCTATACCCATCCGAGCTGTCCCAATCACCCAAGTGGCACCCAACTCAGCTTACCCAAATAAGAAACCATATCTTGGACCTCACCCTCAATGCAACCACTGTTTTTATCACCATCCCCTTACTTTACCTTGCCGGCTATGTACAACTTGTGGACGTTATGGTCATTTGAGCAATGTTTGTCGCACCTTTCAAGACCAAACCTTTTCCCCTACTCAAAACATGGCCCAAGCTTATCACCAACCTCAATACCCCATGTTTCCATATGCTCGAGCTTGCTTCAATTGTGGCGACCCTACCCACTTTAGAAACACATGCCCTCAATTGGTAAACGTTATCAACACTCAAGCCCAATCAAACCCAGTTAACCAAGTAAACCAAGAAAACCCAACCACTATGCCACCAGCAAGAGGAAGAGTCTTCAATATCAACGCCAACCCTGTCGAAGATAATGACGGCCCTGATGAAGATACTCAGCTAGTCCTCTTCGCCGAAGATCCAGATCCAACTCCTGTTGTTTAGTCTTATGTTTTCTTTATCACATGTGTAGACTGTTAGAGTAATTATGGTATATTATACATTATATATTGTTTTCAGTATACGATTTTGCCGAGGCCGTGGCTCCCCATCCATCGAGGTTGAGTTGGATCCCCATTTTATTATGTGGTTGATCTTGGCGTGCCCGCACGATCGGCTCCGTTTGTTGAGCCTTGATCGGTTACGTAATATTTATTCTCATTTCAGTACATGCAATATGCTCGGCTCCGTTTGATTGAGCCTTGAGTACACATATTTATTCTCATTTCCAGTTCATGCAATATGCTCGGCTCCGTTTGATTGAGCCTTGAGTACACATATTTATTCTCATTTCCAGTTCATGCAATATGCTCGGCTCCGTTTGATTGAGCCTTGAGTACACAGATTTATTCTCATTTCCAGTTCATGCAATACGCTCGGCTCCGTTTGATTGAGCCTTGAGCACACATACAATTTCATTATCAGTATCTTGTGGTTGTGGTGTTGTAGTAGAGTCGCATCGAACTAACCATAACTTGCGGATAAAGTCAATGAAAATTTGACAAGGATATGGTGGATACGCCGATGGTACTTCCTATATATAAGTATTCTTGTCAAATAATCGGAGGCATTATCAGGCGGTTATGAGAGGTTCCATGCATAGGCTGTTTGTGTGGTTAAGTTATTCATATACAGTACATGCAATATGTTCGGCTCCGTTTGATTGAGCCTTGAGCACACAATTTCAATTTCAGTACATTCAATATGTTCGGCTCCGTTTGATTGAGCCTTGAGCACACAATTTCATTTTCAGTACATGCAATACGATCGGCTCCGTTCGATTGAGCCTTGATCGCACAGATATGTTTCATTTCAGTAATTTATGTTTGTTGTATTGATTGTAGAGTTATAGGACTAATCATAATTCACTGTTAAAACCAATGAAAATTTGACAAGAATATGGTGGATACGCCGCTGGTACTTCCTATATATAAGTATTCTTGTCAAAGGATCAGAGGCATTAACGGATGGTTATGAGAAGTTCTATGTAGGATTTATTAGTTTCTTGGTAACCAATCATAACTTGTGGATAAAACTAATGAAAATTTGGCAAGAATATGGTGGATACGCCGCTGGTACTTCCTATATATAAGTATTCTTGCCAAAGGATCAGAGGCATTATCAGGCGGTTATGAGAAGTTCCAGGTAGGATTTATTATTTGCCTTGGTTGGAATTTGTGATACATTTATATCATCATGTTATTTAAAGAGATTGGATTGTGTTCCATTTCTACATAAATTAACCTCTCCATCGTAACAAACGAGAGAGGAACTTCCATCATTCAAACATATATGGATTCAAATATTTGCTGTTGTGTTTATTCATGTTCAAATATTCGCTGATGTGTCTATTCATGTTCGAATATTGGCTATTGTGTTTATTCATTCGCTGATGTGTCTATTCATGTTCGAATTTTTGCTGTTGTGTTTATTCATGTTCAAATACTTGCTGTTGTGTTTATTCATGTTCAAATATTTGCTGATGTGTTCATTCATGTTCGAATATTTGCTGTTATGTTTATTCATGTTCAAATATTTGCTGATGTGTTCATTCATGTTTTGGATATCAGCTGTTGTGTTTTTATTTATGTTCCATGTAGATTGTAGTGTTAGAAGTTTTGCCTTAGGATATAACCATATTTTTCCCAAACGTATCTAAACTCTTATGCATGATATCATTTTTTAGAGAATCATTCCTCTTTATCAATATTCATACAGTAGGCAACAAAAAGCGATTCCTGAATAGGGTACTTAACCTTTACAAGGAACGTTACCGCCTCGAACAAAAACTTAAACCCTCATTTTTGCTAAGCATACAACTGTCAAACAAAACATCATCATTTTTTATAGTCAAAATATATCATTATTTAAATTTCGGGACGAAATTTCTAAAAAGCAGGGGATACTGTAACATCCGTCAAAAACGGATTTACCAAACCCGCTCCGTTTATCAACCGAACAGTCAGTCAAAATTTTCGTTTCGAATTAAATGTCCAAAACATTTAATAACGATCCGTAATCAATTATTATACGTGAACATATATTTAGTTTTTGAAAAACTGTCAAAAAACGCAAAATAAAAATGATTTGTTTCAGCCGGGTTTCGAACCCGGGTCTGTACCGAGTCAGGCAATGACTTAACAACTCACACACAAACCACTGCGCCAACTGCTTTGTTTGTTATATATTTCAAACATTTAATTGATATAATAACTTTACAAATTCAAAACCGGCGCCCAATCGTTTCAGTCGTCGGAATCCCGGAATTTCCGCGAATCTTAACTACAATTTACGTTATAACGTAAACCTTTAATCACTTATCGGTTATAACCGATGTTTGAAGTCCGCGACCAAAACCAAAACCGCCGGAAAAATTTAAATATCGAACATAGTCCGAAATCAGACCAAATACATCTCATTTTTCCCCTATAAATTCAACCACAACCGTCTACAAACACTTTCGCACAAAAATCACATCTTTTCACGGCGTATTTTCACTCGCCGGAATTTTCCTGTTTTTCGCCGGAAAACCGTGTTTTAATCCCTGAGCTTTATTGAATCCCCTAAACCTTCACCGAAGTCACCCTTACCTTTTTCCAAGTTTTCTGGAGACTAGCTACTATAAGGAACACGTCGCCGGAGTTGAATTCAGTCGCCGGATTTTCTGCCGGAAAACAGAGAGTTCAGTCGGTATATTTCTCCGCTCAGTTTCCTTTCCTTTTCACTTTTATCTTATCTTAATCGACGGTAAAACACTAATAAAAACGGATAAAATCTTGAACCAGTCTGTCACCGATTTCTGGTTATTCTTTCGGTGAAGAAGATGAAGACTTGTTATCATATAAGTTTAATTAAAATCATGAAATTAATCGGGTTAGACACACAGTCCAGCGGTGGACTGTGTGCACATATAAAACGCAAAACGTCTCGAGTTCGATTCCCGTCTCACACACGCTGCCTTAATAAAATGCATTTTTTTGTTACTGAACCGGATCGCCTTAGTTATATGTTAAGTATATTGATAACCAGAATAATAACCAAGTTAGACACACAGTCCAGCGGTGGACTGTGTGTTTGTTTATATCACAGGTCACGAGTTCGAGTCCGGTCATCAGCACCGACTCGGACAATTATCTATTTTTTTTAAAGAAGGCAGAAAAAGGAAACAACTAAATTGTCTTTAAGTATAATAAAAATCAAGTTATATAACATGTTGAACACACAGTCCAGCGGTGGACTGTGTGTTATATTAACCCACAGGTCCCGGGTTCGAGACCTGTGGAGCGCACCGCCGAGCCGCTTAAATTGTTTTTAAAATAAAAATGATTTTCTGTTAATGTTAATTAATGTATATATGTAATTAAAATCGGATATATAACGGGTTAGACACGTAGCTCAGTTGGTAGAGCTGCGTGCACGCGTACGAGAGGTCTCGGGTTCGAGCCTCACTCAGCGCACAACAATATGCCTCAAAACCGGTCAACGACCAGTCAAAGTCAACTGGTCAATGTTACTGTAGCAGAAAAAAATAAAATATTTTTATTATTTTTATTTAATTATTTTAAGTAAAAATCAATTATAAATACTTAAAAATAACATTTTTAAGATTTGAAAATAGCCTCAAACTCACAAAAATACACCCAACAATCCTACTAAAATAGTTTAATAAAAATCCGTTTACTCACCAAACCATAATGCGATTTATCTAGGTTAAATCTCACTCGTGGTTAAAACCACTTCGCGTGCATTCATCATCATCAACCGAACGCACCCACTGTGAGTGAATCTTACAATTCCCCCTTTTAAATTACACGTTTTGGGGTGTGTCATGTGTTATGAATTAATTAATTTATTTATTTAAACTTGTGCCATACCACATCATGACTTAATCTTAGATTGATTTATTGTTGTGATTTATTTTCCGTTTGTCAAATTACATGAAACTCATACAATAAGCCCATCAGTTCCTCGTGGGAAACGAGTAGAACATCGCGTGCTTCAATTCAAATTCATTATTGTTCATGTGTGTTTTCATTGAGTTTATATTGTTTGTAGTTGTGTTATTCATATTATCATGTTTATGCAATTCATTCATCAGGCCCCTCAGTTCCTCGTGAGAGACGAGTTGAGCATCGCGTGCCTTTAATTGTTCCATTATTGTTCATGAGTGTTTTCATTTAACATCTTATGATTATTGATCAAGTTACATCTAATTTTACTCATGTTTGGTTGTGCACATTTTTCATAATCAATTTAAATAAATTGTTCAAATGTTTTCCATAGGATTCACTCGCCAACATTATGTTGATCCAAAAACCTTTTTACACATGATACAGGTGAACAGGTTGAAGCAGGATAGCATAGGATATGCCTTAGAAGAGAAACAAAGGAGTTAGATTGTTAGTTAGATCATGTTGTAGCAATCATTGTAAACTTTCATTTAATTTGTATTAATGAATATGAAACATTTAATAAATGTCATGAGCTTTGATGATAACCCAATCATGCCCCGATCACCTTATCCGCTGCGGGTTGGGGTGTGACAGATTGGTATCAGAGCCATGACTATAGGGATATAGGATAGGTTATTAGACCCTTAGAGCCTATACTATAGTCTGCCTAAATTTTAAATTGATTAGGTGGTTACATACAAACTTGTGATATTTATTTGTTTCATATTTGTTTACATTTCAGTCAAACATACATGCTCATATACATGTTCATTATACATATATACATATTCATTATACATGTATCGATGTTCATGTGTTCAATTTATTTTCATACTCTCGCTATCCAAAGATTTTATGCAATTTTCAATTCTCATCAAAGTAAGTTCTGCGACGGGCATGTAGTAACTGGAAGGGTACAAGTACCGGTAGTCGGAACGTCCTGTCTAGGCTGGCATTCGTATAAATCCAATATAACGGACCAGTTTGCCTACCTGGGGACCAACGATGAGAGTACGAAGGACCTATTAGGCCAAAGCATGCCACACCAAACGTCGTTCGAACTAACCCTACTTTGAGGTGTCACCGTGTCTACACCTGGACACATTCCAAACATCACACGTTGTATACATATTTCTCGATTTTCACCGGGTTTTGTGTACGCAACCAGGCAGAAACCGTGCGAACCATATGAAAAACCGGTAATTCATGGGGGCCCACATGATTACATAAGGTAAAGTATGGCGGCACGACGGGCCTAACAGCGAGCAAAGCCCAAGACATCCTATGGATGTAGTATTTTTGGTATAATTATTTTATGAATGTTCATTCTTGAATGCGACCCATGATCTCAAAAGCATCCAACTCATACCCTTGTCATGTATTCATTGTAGATGTCTTCTAACCTCGCCCGTAGGAAGATGAGAGCAGGAAAAGCCCGCGAACGCATGGCTACCTTAATCGCTCAACAAATGGCTGCCGTAATACCCAACATTGTAATCCAAGTTCAACAAGCACTTACCAATAATCCTGTCAATCAAGTAAACCAAAACATTTTCAACTCTTCCCCAAACACCACTAAATGCACCTACAAGCATTTCAAATCATGTGACCCTCCGAAATATAAAGGGACTGAAGGTGTCACCACACTCCTCCATTGGTTTGAAGAAATGGAGAATACTTTTCTAAATTGCGATTGCCCTGATGATCGCAAAGTGCGTTATGCTACCGGTCGACTATATGGGATAGCACTTACTTGGTGGAACACAGAGAAGGCCAAACGAGGTGTGGAAGATGCTATGTCCTTAACTTGGAACGAATTGAAGGAAATCATGACCAGACGATTTTGTCCAAGGAGCGAAATCAAGAAGCTAGAAGATGAATTTTACTCATTGAAGCAAGTGGAAGGAGACCACACCACCTACAACAAAAGGTTCCTCGAATTTCATCAAATGGTTCCCAACATGTTTACTCCCCTCTACCGTTTGATCGAGCACTACATTCGTGGTCTTCCGTCAAAGATTCAAGACCCCGTGATAAGTACCAAGCCTGCAACTTTGGAAGCAGCAATGGAGCTAGCAATAGAGCTCACCGAGAACCGAATCCGAAACAAAGACTTCGAGGAAGAGAAGAAGAAGGATAAAGAATCAACTGAAACCTCCGAATCCTCTTCTCAACCCGAATCCCCTTCTCAACCCAAACCTAAGAGAAGAAGAGTCGGGCGACTTTTCGCTGCTACTCAACGAAATCAACCAGTTTTTCACGCTATAACCCATCCGAGCTGTCCCAATCACCCAAGTGGCACCCAACTCAGCTTACCCAAATAAGAAACCATATCTTGGACCTCACCCTCAATGCAACCACTGTTTTTATCACCATCCCCTTACTTTACCTTGCCGGCTATGTACAACTTGTGGACGTTATGGTCATTTGAGCAATGTTTGTCGCACCTTTCAAGACCAAACCTTTTCCCCTACTCAAAACATGGCCCAAGCTTATCACCAACCTCAATACCCCATGTTTCCATATGCTCGAGCTTGCTTCAATTGTGGCGACCCTACCCACTTTAGAAACACATGCCCTCAATTGGTAAACGTTATCAACACTCAAGCCCAATCAAACCCAGTTAACCAAGTAAACCAAGAAAACCCAACCACTATGCCACCAGCAAGAGGAAGAGTCTTCAATATCAACGCCAACCCTGTCGAAGATAATGACGGCCCTGATGAAGATACTCAGCTAGTCCTCTTCGCCGAAGATCCAGATCCAACTCCTGTTGTTTAGTCTTATGTTTTCTTTATCACATGTGTAGACTGTTAGAGTAATTATGGTATATTATACATTATATATTGTTTTCAGTATACGATTTTGCCGAGGCCGTGGCTCCCCATCCATCGAGGTTGAGTTGGATCCCCATTTTATTATGTGGTTGATCTTGGCGTGCCCGCACGATCGGCTCCGTTTGTTGAGCCTTGATCGGTTACGTAATATTTATTCTCATTTCAGTACATGCAATATGCTCGGCTCCGTTTGATTGAGCCTTGAGTACACATATTTATTCTCATTTCCAGTTCATGCAATATGCTCGGCTCCGTTTGATTGAGCCTTGAGTACACATATTTATTCTCATTTCCAGTTCATGCAATATGCTCGGCTCCGTTTGATTGAGCCTTGAGTACACAGATTTATTCTCATTTCCAGTTCATGCAATACGCTCGGCTCCGTTTGATTGAGCCTTGAGCACACATACAATTTCATTATCAGTATCTTGTGGTTGTGGTGTTGTAGTAGAGTCGCATCGAACTAACCATAACTTGCGGATAAAGTCAATGAAAATTTGACAAGGATATGGTGGATACGCCGATGGTACTTCCTATATATAAGTATTCTTGTCAAATAATCGGAGGCATTATCAGGCGGTTATGAGAGGTTCCATGCATAGGCTGTTTGTGTGGTTAAGTTATTCATATACAGTACATGCAATATGTTCGGCTCCGTTTGATTGAGCCTTGAGCACACAATTTCAATTTCAGTACATTCAATATGTTCGGCTCCGTTTGATTGAGCCTTGAGCACACAATTTCATTTTCAGTACATGCAATACGATCGGCTCCGTTCGATTGAGCCTTGATCGCACAGATATGTTTCATTTCAGTAATTTATGTTTGTTGTATTGATTGTAGAGTTATAGGACTAATCATAATTCACTGTTAAAACCAATGAAAATTTGACAAGAATATGGTGGATACGCCGCTGGTACTTCCTATATATAAGTATTCTTGTCAAAGGATCAGAGGCATTAACGGATGGTTATGAGAAGTTCTATGTAGGATTTATTAGTTTCTTGGTAACCAATCATAACTTGTGGATAAAACTAATGAAAATTTGGCAAGAATATGGTGGATACGCCGCTGGTACTTCCTATATATAAGTATTCTTGCCAAAGGATCAGAGGCATTATCAGGCGGTTATGAGAAGTTCCAGGTAGGATTTATTATTTGCCTTGGTTGGAATTTGTGATACATTTATATCATCATGTTATTTAAAGAGATTGGATTGTGTTCCATTTCTACATAAATTAACCTCTCCATCGTAACAAACGAGAGAGGAACTTCCATCATTCAAACATATATGGATTCAAATATTTGCTGTTGTGTTTATTCATGTTCAAATATTCGCTGATGTGTCTATTCATGTTCGAATATTGGCTATTGTGTTTATTCATTCGCTGATGTGTCTATTCATGTTCGAATTTTTGCTGTTGTGTTTATTCATGTTCAAATACTTGCTGTTGTGTTTATTCATGTTCAAATATTTGCTGATGTGTTCATTCATGTTCGAATATTTGCTGTTATGTTTATTCATGTTCAAATATTTGCTGATGTGTTCATTCATGTTTGGATATCAGCTGTTGTGTTTTTATTTATGTTCCATGTAGATTGTAGTGTTAGAAGTTTTGCCTTAGGATATAACCATATTTTTCCCAAACGTATCTAAACTCTTATGCATGATATCATTTTTTAGAGAATCATTCCTCTTTATCAATATTCATACAGTAGGCAACAAAAAGCGATTCCTGAATAGGGTACTTAACCTTTACAAGGAACGTTACCGCCTCGAACAAAAACTTAAACCCTCATTTTTGCTAAGCATACAACTGTCAAACAAAACATCATCATTTTTTATAGTCAAAATATATCATTATTTAAATTTCGGGACGAAATTTCTAAAAAGCAGGGGATACTGTAACATCCGTCAAAAACGGATTTACCAAACCCGCTCCGTTTATCAACCGAACAGTCAGTCAAAATTTTCGTTTCGAATTAAATGTCCAAAACATTTAATAACGATCCGTAATCAATTATTATACGTGAACATATATTTAGTTTTTGAAAAACTGTCAAAAAACGCAAAATAAAAATGATTTGTTTCAGCCGGGTTTCGAACCCGGGTCTGTACCGAGTCAGGCAATGACTTAACAACTCACACACAAACCACTGCGCCAACTGCTTTGTTTGTTATATATTTCAAACATTTAATTGATATAATAACTTTACAAATTCAAAACCGGCGCCCAATCGTTTCAGTCGTCGGAATCCCGGAATTTCCGCGAATCTTAACTACAATTTACGTTATAACGTAAACCTTTAATCACTTATCGGTTATAACCGATGTTTGAAGTCCGCGACCAAAACCAAAACCGCCGGAAAAATTTAAATATCGAACATAGTCCGAAATCAGACCAAATACATCTCATTTTTCCCCTATAAATTCAACCACAACCGTCTACAAACACTTTCGCACAAAAATCACATCTTTTCACGGCGTATTTTCACTCGCCGGAATTTTCCTGTTTTTCGCCGGAAAACCGTGTTTTAATCCCTGAGCTTTATTGAATCCCCTAAACCTTCACCGAAGTCACCCTTACCTTTTTCCAAGTTTTCTGGAGACTAGCTACTATAAGGAACACGTCGCCGGAGTTGAATTCAGTCGCCGGATTTTCTGCCGGAAAACAGAGAGTTCAGTCGGTATATTTCTCCGCTCAGTTTCCTTTCCTTTTCACTTTTATCTTATCTTAATCGACGGTAAAACACTAATAAAACGGATAAAATCTTGAACCAGTCTGTCACCGATTTCTGGTTATTCTTTCGGTGAAGAAGATGAAGACTTGTTATCATATAAGTTTAATTAAAATCATGAAATTAATCGGGTTAGACACACAGTCCAGCGGTGGACTGTGTGCACATATAAAACGCAAAACGTCTCGAGTTCGATTCCCGTCTCACACACGCTGCCTTAATAAAATGCATTTTTTTGTTACTGAACCGGATCGCCTTAGTTATATGTTAAGTATATTGATAACCAGAATAATAACCAAGTTAGACACACAGTCCAGCGGTGGACTGTGTGTTTGTTTATATCACAGGTCACGAGTTCGAGTCCGGTCATCAGCACCGACTCGGACAATTATCTATTTTTTTTAAAGAAGGCAGAAAAAGGAAACAACTAAATTGTCTTTAAGTATAATAAAAATCAAGTTATATAACATGTTGAACACACAGTCCAGCGGTGGACTGTGTGTTATATTAACCCACAGGTCCCGGGTTCGAGACCTGTGGAGCGCACCGCCGAGCCGCTTAAATTGTTTTTAAAATAAAAATGATTTTCTGTTAATGTTAATTAATGTATATATGTAATTAAAATCGGATATATAACGGGTTAGACACGTAGCTCAGTTGGTAGAGCTGCGTGCACGCGTACGAGAGGTCTCGGGTTCGAGCCTCACTCAGCGCACAACAATATGCCTCAAAACCGGTCAACGACCAGTCAAAGTCAACTGGTCAATGTTACTGTAGCAGAAAAAAATAAAATATTTTTATTATTTTTATTTAATTATTTTAAGTAAAAATCAATTATAAATACTTAAAAATAACATTTTTAAGATTTGAAAATAGCCTCAAACTCACAAAAATACACCCAACAATCCTACTAAAATAGTTTAATAAAATCCGTTTACTCACCAAACCATAATGCGATTTATCTAGGTTAAATCTCACTCGTGGTTAAAACCACTTCGCGTGCATTCATCATCATCAACCGAACGCACCCACTGTGAGTGAATCTTACAATTCCCCCTTTTAAATTACACGTTTTGGGGTGTGTCATGTGTTATGAATTAATTAATTTATTTATTTAAACTTGTGCCATACCACATCATGACTTAATCTTAGATTGATTTATTGTTGTGATTTATTTTCCGTTTGTCAAATTACATGAAACTCATACAATAAGCCCATCAGTTCCTCGTGGGAAACGAGTAGAACATCGCGTGCTTCAATTCAAATTCATTATTGTTCATGTGTGTTTTCATTGAGTTTATATTGTTTGTAGTTGTGTTATTCATATTATCATGTTTATGCAATTCATTCATCAGGCCCCTCAGTTCCTCGTGAGAGACGAGTTGAGCATCGCGTGCCTTTAATTGTTCCATTATTGTTCATGAGTGTTTTCATTTAACATCTTATGATTATTGATCAAGTTACATCTAATTTTACTCATGTTTGGTTGTGCACATTTTTCATAATCAATTTAAATAAATTGTTCAAATGTTTTCCATAGGATTCACTCGCCAACATTATGTTGATCCAAAAACCTTTTTACACATGATACAGGTGAACAGGTTGAAGCAGGATAGCATAGGATATGCCTTAGAAGAGAAACAAAGGAGTTAGATTGTTAGTTAGATCATGTTGTAGCAATCATTGTAAACTTTCATTTAATTTGTATTAATGAATATGAAACATTTAATAAATGTCATGAGCTTTGATGATAACCCAATCATGCCCCGATCACCTTATCCGCTGCGGGTTGGGGTGTGACACTTTGCCCAGTCAGAATCAGCAAACCCACACAGATTTAAACTATTGCATTTATTAAAATTCAACCCTTTACCAGGAATTAATTTTAAGTGTTTCAATAGTCTTAAAGCAATATCAAGATGTATATCTTTAGGACTATACATAAACTGACTTAGAAACTGCATAGCGTAGCTTATATCAGGCCTAGTCAAAGACAAGTATATCAACTTCCCAATAAGTTTTTGAAACCCAGTTACATCTTTTAATAAATTTGACTGTTTATCAATTTTAGAATTAACAACATGACTTTGTTCTATAGGAGTTTTCACAGGCTTACTACCCAAATATCCATATTCAGTTAGCAACTCTAAGCAATACTTAAGCTGATTTAGACATATGCTATCTTTATCATACAAGACTTCTATCCCTAAGAAATAGTTTAACAAACCCAAACCTTTCATTTTAAAACTATCACTCAAAAACCTTTAACATTGTTAATTTCATCAACAGAGTTCCCAGTTATTATTATATCATCAACATATACTAACAAGAAAATACTAACATGTTTTTTTAACAAGATAAATAAGGAATGATCACATTCGCTTTGAATAAATCCAATACTAAGCAAAACAGCAGTTAACTTTTCATTCCATTTTCTGGGTGCCTGTTTAAGGCCATACAGTGATTTGACTAACTTGCAAACCTTAGTTTCATCCTTAGATTAGTAACCTTGAGGAAGTTTCATGTACACATCCTCAGAGATACTGCCATACAAAAATGCATTATCTATGTCCAATTAAAATAGAGACCAACTATTTGTTACAGCGAAAGTTATTATACATCTTATGGTAACCATTTTAACCACCGGTGAGAAGGTTTCCCCAAAGTCAAGACCTTCCTTTTGATTGAACCCTTTAGCAACCAATCTGGCCTTAAACCTTTCTATCTCACCATTCGACTTATATTTGACTCTATACACCCATTTACAACCTATGGCCTTTCTATCAGACGGAAGTTCAGTTAAGACCATGTGTTATTCCTAAACAAAGCCATCTCTTTGTTCATAGCTTCTACCCACCCAGGATCCCTAACAGCCTCCTCATAACAAGAAGGCTTAACAACTTTATTCAAAGCAGAAACAAAACACATATTCTCAACAGACAAACAGGAATAATTAACCACCTTATTCAAATCATGCTTAGTTTTACTATTTAGCACAAAATTTTCAAACCTTTTAGGTAATACAACATTCCTATTAGATCTTCTAAGTTCAGTATTTACTCCTCAGATGGGTTGGTCTCATCATTTGAGGGACCTGTGTCCTCTGCCCTACCAGATCCTACAATACTACTACTCTCACTTCTAGCATTAGGAGGTTGATTAACAACCATACTAGAAGGGGCAGATGTAGAGGGGACTGGTTGCTGATCCTCACAAGTACCCTCCTGAGATCTAGAAATCCCCTCTTCATCATTGGGACCTACAGAACCGTTAGGTGTTAACACTTCAGTACTATTAAAGAAATTTAAATGATCTAGATTTTCAAAAGCATTAGCACTTTGATAATTTAAGAGTTTAGATTTAAATGGAAAAACAGTTTCATAGAATTTAACATATCTAGAGTATAACTCTCTTTGATTATCTAAACTCCATAATCTATATCCTTTTTTAACATTGGAATAACCAATCAAAACACATTTTTCAGCATTAGAAGAAAGTTTATCAGAATCATTCAAGATAGTACTAAAACTTAAAACACCCAAAGACTCTAAGATGACTAAAAAGGGGTTTGAATCCAAACATTAATTCATACGGACTTTAACCTAACAAAACAGATGATGGCAACCTGTTAATCAGGTACACAACAGTTAATATACAATCTGACCAGAAGCAAAGAGGAAGATTACTTTGAAACAACAGAGACCTTGCTAAGTTTAAAAGATGTCGATGTTTTCTCTCAACTACACCATTCTGCTGTGGTGTATAAGAGCATGATGTCTGATGTATAATACCCTTTGTTTTACAAAAACAGACATTTTATTATTTACAAATTCAGTTCCATTATCACTTCTAAAAATTTTAACCTTTTGTTTAAACTGAGTTAAGACCAATTCATAAAACCCTTCTATATTTTCAAAAACTCCATTTTACTTTTTAAAAGATAACACCAAACAGATCTAGAATAATCATCAACAATTGTTAAAAAGTACTTATAACCATCCCTACTGGTGACTTTATAGGGACCCCAAACATCTAAATGAATAATGTCTCCTACAACTTTAGTTTTATGATTACTTAAAGGAAATGGGATCCTGACTTGCTTAGCTCTATTGCAGATTTTTACAAGGGTGTTTAATAACATCAACAACACCTAGATCATCTTTTAAAATAGACAATATCTGATCAGCAGGATGACCTAATCTATTGTGCCAAAGATTACTATTATTCAAACTATTAAAACATAGATTAATTGAATTACCATTCTTATTCACAAAATACAAGCCATTATCCTTGGTTACCAGTCACCAGGACTCTCTTTGATTTCAAATCCTGAAGCAAACAACCATTCTCATTAAACAAAACTTCAACTTGACTATCTTTAGACAACTTGTAAACAGAAATACAATTGACATCATAATCTGGAACAAAGAAAACATCATACAGAATAACACCATTTGCAAGTTTTATGTTCCCAATTTTAGACACTTTAGCTTTAGTTCCATTTGGGTGACAAACTTTTAAGTCATACTCAGATACATCAACACAATTGTACAACTCCTTATCTGAGTTAACCATATGTTGGTTAGCCCCAGAATCAACTATCCAACTTGAATCAAACCCAAAATTTATCAGACTAGAACAACTGACAAAGCTACCAAACGAATTAAACACACAACTAGACTTACCTCCCATATTAGAACTATGATGATCACCACTATTTTTCTCACCAACAAGATTAACAACTTAACAACCTGCTCAGGAGAGAAAGGAGACACAGAAGGAACAGACATATTTGACTTATTAAAACTAGAAGACACTTTCCTAGCCTGACCACCTGATTTCCTTTTAAAACCAGGAGGATACCCAACTAACTCAAAGCATCTATCAATTGTATGACCCAACATATTACAATGAGTACATTTAAGATTGGGATTGGGTCCTCGAAACACTTTTTGCGTAGGGTCATCAGACTGATTTACTTTAGACACAAATGACATATTCTGACCCTTAGCCCCTCCACTAACATTCCTATGAGACTCTTCCCTGGACACTATTGAAAAAGCAACTTTTACAGTTGGTAATGGCTCTCTAGTTAATAAATTGGCCCTTATAGTTGATAGACATCATCCAAACCCATAAGGAATTGCATCAATTTTATTAAGGTAGAGAAATCATTAAAGTCTTTAGCAGCTTGACATGAACAAGTTGGCAATTGCAGAATTGCATCAAACTGCTTCCACATGGTATTAAGTTTATGATAATACTCAGACACTGAACTTCCATTCTGAGATACATAGTTAATTTTTTTTATACAAATCATAAACTATAAAGCCATCAACCTTATCATAAGTCTCTTTCAAGTATGCCCAGACTTCAGAAGCTAACTTAGAAAACACTTGCCCTAAGTATAATTCCTCTGACACAGAATTCAAAAGCCAACTTAACACAACAGAATTACACCTATCCCATTGATTACCCAACAAAGGATATTCAGAATCTTTTTTACATTTATTATCAATAAAACCAAACTTATTTTTAGCCTCTAGAGCTAGTTTCATAGCGCTAGACCGAACCCTGTAATTTTCAGTTCCTTTTAGTTTAATACTCACAATGGTAAGGCTACTAGAGTCACTAAGATGTAAGTAAAGAGGGTCTCCAATATCTAACTTACTAATTAAGGTCTGAGAAGAACTACCCGTATCACTCATAATGAAACAAGACAGCAATCAACATTACACAGAGGCAACAAACTATCAATAAAAGAAAGAACAAGAAACACCTAAGGCGAAACTGAGTCAGGGACCAGATTCCAGGGTCATCACTCAAAGGTGTCTGGACAAGCCTTTACTCAAAAGCCACAACCCTAGGTAAACACAACAAGAAATAAATAACTTCAAATAAGCCGGTCCTCTCTACCCCGTTATCAACTAACCAAGACAAGAAATAACAGAGAATAGGAACGATCTTACAGTGGGTGCGTATAACTCCTTATAAGGACATATCTGTAGTTTTCAAGAACTACAGAATCTGATGCAACCAGAACACAACACTACCTCTGGTTAGTTTGCCCTGAACCTTCTAGGGTTTCAGAGACCAATACAGAGAGTAGATCTGGAAGAATACACAGAGTAACAAACCCTAAGTTAGGGTTTCGTTCAGCACAAGATGGAGCTCCACCAAATCACACAGATCCAGGCAGATCTGCTACACCAAACCAGTTTCCAAGTTTAGAAACCCTAAACAAGAAAAGAAACAATCAAAACCACAAGAATACAGCGGAAAAACAAACAAAACTATCAAGATCGAGCAACGAGTGCTCTGATACCATGTGAAAACTTATGAATCAAAGATAGTAATACACAAGAACAACAAGATGTAGCGACAAAGCAGGTGACCAAAAATATTATTAGTTACCCAAACGAGAAATATACCCTCAAAACCCTAGATCTCATGTAACAATACAAGGTACAAAATATGGAGATAATCATCAACAGATGATCACAAACAACAACAGAACAATCTCTCAGATACAAATGATAGATTGCTGATACAATCTTCAAGATCTCGATCTCAAACCCTAATAATGCAGAGAACCACAACAACCAAGAGAGAGAAAGAGATAAACACTCAAAATATCTCAGTCTCGCTTAGATACAAAAGAGAAATAAAATGTTACAACTAGAACCCTCAACAACCGTTGGAGATGATCGCAGTTCTCACCAATATTGCACAACAGCCCCTGAAGATATATACTCTGCACACTTGCAACTTGTTAACCCAACAGATATAAAACAC
The DNA here is from genome assembly GCA_947069175.1 of Scalesia atractyloides. Lineage (NCBI taxonomy): Eukaryota > Viridiplantae > Streptophyta > Magnoliopsida > Asterales > Asteraceae > Scalesia > Scalesia atractyloides. The sequence continues at coordinate 41,517,498 of CAMTDV010001634.1, forward strand.
AGACACCAAGCCCAATAAGAACAATTACATCGGCCCAATAAAAGGATAAATGAATGAATAGGCCCAACATTAATTTTAACATATATTTTATTTAATTTATGGCATTATATACACTTGTAGGTTTTATATTTTAAAAAGTTAACTTATTAGTTATCTGTAACATCATATCGTTCTCCTTTTGTTTAATCGTATTTCATCGTTGCAAGGTTTTTATTTTTGTCTATATTTCGCTTTAAGTTTTATTCAAATTCGACATATCGTGCATAGGGTTTAGGAAAAAAAAACCCTCTGCAACGCCCATGGTTAAGTTGCTAGTTATATGACAAATAATATAACACATCTGGTGAAAGTGAAATAAACCACAGAAAAGGGATTCCTAAGAGAATTTTTATTCGTATGTAATCAAATAAAACATTTCAAATTTACAAATTTATAATTTTGCCATTTTTTCTATATATTCTGAAACATGACATAGCATTCCGTGCTTATCATGAAGTTGATCTTCAAATCACCACTATCATCGGGTTCTTAAAACCATGTTTGTTAAAACCACAAATGTATATTTTTAACTTTTTAAGCCGTACTCAATCAAAATGAATTTGAAATGACAATATCTCTTTATATACAATTATAGTTATAGTGAAAGGTTCAAATGAGAAGAAATTCTTTGTGAGAAGAAAAAAAGAAGAAATTTCAAATGATAGGAATGTTTCATTATACTTCATTTAATATTTGTACTTAATGTAACTAAAAGGGTATATTGATAAACTTAAATACATCATTAATTGTTGTTTCATCTTTAATAACTAACTATATTAAATTTATAACTTATTTGAAAATATATATTTCTCAAAAAATAAAAATAAAAATTTATCTATAGTGTACAATAAATACGAGGTGTGTAGAATAAATTACGAGTTGTGTAAGATAAATTTCAATATATGTAATAAATTTCGAAATGTGTAGGATAACTTATGATGTGTGTAGGCAAAAAATTTTAGTGTGAATGATGATAGTTTTTATGACTAATAATTGGTCAAACATAATAATAAATGAGATGAGAAAAAACTATTTAATGTTTTACAATTATACCTTTTTATTCTTTTTCTTCTTAATAAAATTTTCTTCTCAAATAAACCTTCTTCCCTATAGATATATATTACATCCTACTTAAGACTTGAAGTTAATAAAATCCCACCTACCAAACCAAACTAAGAAAATATAATATCATCAAATGACATGTGACGTAAACTTCCATATTCATGAAACTATTAAATTCATCTAGCAAATCTCTTCCAAACCAAAGCAGGAGATGATTGTGCTCTTGTTTTAGAGGGGCCGATGTGGCTTTTTTGTAATAATGGATGGCCTGTTTGGCAAATTGTGGTGGTTTTTGGAGTTGTAACAATCATAGTCAAGTCCTCCTCTAGGCTCCAAGGTGAGAAATATTTAGGCAAGTATGATGACCAATATATGTGATACGGAACTGTTGATCCATCTTCCAACTGCTGAACCTGTTTTAATGCTTAGCACCCAGTAGCGATCTTGTGTGCGCATCTAAAATAACATCTTCAATGAAAATACAAGTTTTAAAATACAATTTCAAGACAATGTTAATAATGGGGCGTGCTCGTAGCTGCTTTGAGCAGAGTCTTGTGCACAATACATTGATACGTAATGTTTTGCTGATTGAGAGGTAGAGAAAAAATGAGTGATAGGTGTTTACACTCAAACACACATGTGACGCCTCGCTTTTTTATACTTTTCATATTTAGAAAACTCGTATTGTGTTTCTATTTTCGGATTGTACTCGTCCTTTTGTTGTAACCTTGTAACTCGAGACTTGAATCATAATGAAAAAAACATTTTATTCCATACATGTTATACATATTCATACAATTGTGCACGTGATACATTACATTTGAAAACGTGGCTATACTTGCAAATACGTAACATTCATGCTACATACGATACTTATACATCATATTTATACTTAATTTTAATCATTTCATACTTGCATGATCATTAGTACATGTCTCATATGCTTAAAAGGTCCCTAAACGGTCTTAAACACTTAATATATAACAAGAAGCCAGGCCCTAATCAACAAAACACACAAAAAAATTGTGCTTCTGACCCGAGCCTTGCAGACCGCATGGAGAACCCCATACAGTCCGCATGGGGTCTGGGCGGCAGCACTTTGAAACAACCGCGGGATTATGCACGAATCCCACAATTTCCACTTTCCCCAATCACCTTAAACCTCATTTAAACACTCCCAAACCAACCATAATCCTTCCCCTATAAAACCCAAGCACCCTCCATACATTTTCCACTTTCAGCACACCCTAAACTCTCTCAAATCACTCCAAAATCAGTTGCTAAACACAGTCCGACTAGATTCATCCTATCTTACAAAGTGAGCATAACTTGCTCATTTCTTAACCATTTCAATTGATTCTTCTTCCTATTTACTTGGATAAACCTTAGGTTCGATTCCACGGATTCTCCTTGAGAATCCAGACCTGAAAGTTCACCTAAAGGGCTCCAAACTTTCTGTTTTGAACAAATCTTTTGAAAACTTTTATATATTTCAACCAACTTGTGTTCTTGAGCTCCTAATCAAGTTTATGATTAGTGAAGCCTAACCAAGCTTGTTTACATGAACTAAGGGATGTTTTTACACCCTAAACTTTCTGTTTTCAGTGAGCTTTAAGTCACAAGTGATGCCAAGTCTTGCACTTGTTGATAGTGTGACTACAAGGTAGCTTGGGCTAATCTACAACCAAGTCACACATCACTTGATGATTTCTCATCATTACCCAATGTAGTTTGCTAGTTGGAAAGTAACACAACCTCGTCTAGCTTTCGACGTGTGTCGACGCCGGCTCATCGGGTTATGGTTTACTTGGCTACTTGGTATAATGAAACATATAATTTCATTCCATTGTTAATCTTTTTCTTGACCCTCCTTGTTGTCTGTGACAACTTGTTTAGCGGTGAACTCTCATGAGGTACCTAAATGGATGACTATACCACCTACCTCCTACATAACTTCTATAATTATCCAGGATGGACTTATGATATAATATGTATACTAACTACAATCTATATGATATATACTTAAAACCGAAACCTTGATAATGACAATATAATCATGTGTCAAGTTACTAAGTTTAATCACTAAAAGAGTTTAGTTCCTCGTTATGATTCTGATAGGTGTATAATATATGAAATTACATAAACCCTAATGGGTTCCCATAGTGTCAAAACGAGTGCTACACCTTAGTGAATATTTTCGTATACATGCTTTGTCATACTTCATTCATAATCCCGAATCTCCCATCAACATCTAAAAATTCACACCTACGTTTTCCTCTTGTAGGATAACTCAGTGTTCCGCCAAACAACTCTCAACTCTTCACGGAATTTGCTAAACGGAAAGCTTGCAAAACCGTGAGTATACTTGAACTCCCCTTTTTATGTTTACCACTTTTGGGGTGTAACATGTTTATCTACAAAACTTACACTTAAACTTTATACACGAATACACAAACATTCCTTATACATGCATGCATACGTGACTACATGGTACTTTAAACTTGGGACTATACTTTTTGTGTTAGCTTTATCATTAACTTCATACGAGCCTATCCTTGACATATATAGCGCTAGGATTAACGCACCGCCTGTGAACGTTGGGTTATGTTAAGAGCTTATTGTGTTTCCCCTTGGTTTGATTAGTTAGACACATGCCAACTTTATTGTTTATCTCGTAGCTAATGCTTTGCCATGTGAAATTGTTTAAACATGCTTTTTATTGTACGTATGAAACTAGTATACTCGCCTTTGCTTTTGCATTGAACTCTATTTTAAACATGTTACAGGTTGATGAGATGATGCTATGAAATCGGAATAGCGTTGATGCTAGATATCCACATAGACGTTAGGGTTTAGTAGTGTTGTATCAAATTTTACCTTGTTATTGTTTTAATTTGAAATTTCCACGTATTGTAATGATAACTTACGTATGAAATGAAATTCGGTTCAACTAATTATTGTCACTATTAGCGTTGTGAGCAATGAGCAATCTTTTTCGTTCCGCCTCGATGTTTCCGCCATCAATTCGGGTGTGACAAGACACACACACACATAGGGTGAGGTTCTTAAGTGAACACTAGTGTATTTGTGAACTGAGTGAACAAATTCTGACCACTAATTTACATTATCAAATGGTAAAATACACTAGTATATTTTCATCATCAAATCCTGGCCATTGATTTACACTTATGTATTGAATTATTGATAATCAAAGGCTAGGATTAGTTCACTAGTGTTCACAATTAAGGAGGTTGTTCACAAATGAACCTAACCCTATATATATATATATGTGTATATATATAAAACGCCTTTTTATCAAAGTTAAAAACAAAACCTACATCTGACCTTGGGAACTTAGAATTGAGAATAACCTTCTGTCCATATTTCCTCCATGCATAACCATCATCAGTGATGGAACCAGCCGTAATTAATTTTACTCTCATCTTTCTACAAAACCTTAAATTAATAAACAAAATATCTTGTGTTGAAGCAAACAAATTAATTACAAATGCATGTCAAGTACTTGCACATTTGCAACAAAAGTTGTAAGTAGTAAGTACCTTGTCTTGTATAAGCCACTCTGCCCCTTCATAGTTGGCGCCGGTGTCTTTTTAGTGTGAACTTCTGGTATCTGGTCACCGGAACAAATTTAATTAATTATAATATGTAAAAGTTAATAGGTCATTCGTGTAAATAGGTTAAAGTTGTATGTAGTGTTTAACTGTATTATATAATTACGTAAAATGTATTATCCGTGTATGTATCAAAAGGCAAACCTGGAAACTAATTATGAATTGTCACGTCGATTCCAGTGGCGGACCCATAAAATTTTTTATGGGGTGTGAAATATTTTAAAAGATTTTCGGGCCCTAGATATATAAAAAAATTTTGGTTCGTAACGGGTCGGATCGGCTCGGGTCGAGTCGGGTCATGTAAAACGAAAGAACATTAAGCTAAAATAATCAATGATCTTCAAGTGTTCAACCATAGCCCACTCTTTAATTTTCAATTTAAAAATTTGAATTTCAAGCCCTAGTAATTGTTCATATAAACAAGAAAATCACACTTCTAAAGACTAAAACAACTCAAGAAAACATCAAAACACTTAAAATTTCAAACCTTATTAACATATATATAACTCTATTTCTCTTGAAGAAACTCCATACAACATCAAAATAACTCAAATAAATGTAAGTACCTCTTTAATTTTAAGATTTTGGATGGAGTGGTGGCTGGATTTTGGCAATTCCGGCGAGATAAGCCTACTGATCGACGTCGCTGGGGCTGGCTTTGTTCGCTGATCACAAAGGAGGGCAGGACATGGAATTGTAAGGGACGGGGTGGGTTGGGTTGTTTTGTTTTGTTTTACGTAATTGGATTGGTTTAATGATAATACATTATAATTGGGCTTGAGTACTTGGGTTACAAGGATTGTTAAAGATTTTAATAGGCTAAGTTGCTTAATGAATTTGAATTTGTTGATTTGTTAATTAAAAGTAGGCTTAAATCAGTGTTTACAATTTTTTTTAATAAGTTCCTAAGATTTTTTTCTAAGAGAGTTTAAAATTTTCAAGGGGTACACTGGGGATTTTCCATGGGGTGCGCTCAAAATTTTACGCACAAATTAACAGTAAAATTTTATTTTTAAGGGCCGCCCACCCTCACCATAGGGTAGGTCCGCCCTTTGTCGATTCATCAAAAGTCACTATGGTTAGGGTTATAAATATACAACGATATTATCTTTATCAAGTTGTAATTAAGATACTGATCTAGAATGAAATGGATATTTTTTTAAATGAAACTAGGTTTATTAAGGTCGTCGCGTTGCGGCGAACTTCTTTTGTTATTTTGATATGTGTTTAAATGTGTTTTGAAATCACTACGAGTACGTTGGGCACGGAACCGCTAACAATAATAAAAAGAAAATATAGAAAAAACACTAAAAAATAACCGAAAGAAAAATCAACAAAACAAAGTTGTATGGTAATGATGTTATTCGTATGAAACTCGTGGTCAGAGATGAGCAAATGGTATTGGATACTAGTACCGGATTTTCCGAACCGAAAGATCTTATCTACCAATTCGGTACCGACTTTTGGCGTAGCACACATAAAGAAAAAATAAAAAAAAGTTGTCACGTGGCAATTGTAACCCTTGGTCAGAGATGAGCAAATGGTACTGGGTACCGGTAGCGAATTTTCCGAACCGAAAAACCTTAAGTAGCAATTCGACACCGACTTTTGGCGTAGTACACATAAAGAAAATAATAATAATAAAAAGTTGTCACGTGGCAATTTTTCTGAATGGATCTAATACTATTTATCGTTGTTTATACGCTTGTATTTTTAATATATAGGAGAATGGAAGGGTATATATATCAGTGCACATTCTCGAATTTTGAGGGACGACCCTGATTTATACAAACACCATTTATGTTATGGTTTCAGAGATTGAGATTACGGACCTCAGACATGGATGCCGAATTGTTGTCGATTTCCATTGGACCCGGTCCCACTTCAATTCACATTGCAAGAAACTTATTAATAAAAAGTAAAGAAAGATGAAACAACCTACCATCATATATCAATACATGAACAAGAATATGTTCACCTGAATAAGATTCATCACGGCCAGCTACATCAGTGAGTGACGGCGGCTGCGCATAGTAACTGAAACCATCGCTAACGGATTGAGAAACCCCTCTTTCGTATCCCATAGATGGAGCTTGTTCATTGCTATAACTATAAGTGAGCTGATCTGAAACCTGGAGTTGTAGCATTGCCACGGATCCCACAGAGGTCGCTTGCTCGTTGTTGTAAGATATGTCATTGAGCGGTTCTGAAAGCTGGAGTATTGCCATTGCCATCTGATGTGTGGTGATCAGGAAAGAGAGATGAGAGAGGAAGAGAGAACAACAGAATACAGTTTAACCATCCATGCCTATTATCTGTTCAATACCGGTATTTAACAACCAATAACAACTAACCAACGAACTAACAACTACTCAACAGACCTTCTACTTACTGGATATTACAAAACTAACCCTGACCCTATCGCTTATTAAGCTATTTACAGAATTAACCCTTCAACTATTCAACACTATCATCATTTTCCCTTTTTTTAAGAATTTTGTCCCAAAATTCCAAAATCAAACTCAGGGAACCTTAACACCATTTCTTCCAAATCTTCCCAAGATGCTTCTGCAAGTGGAAAATTCTTCCACTTAATCCGAACTTCCATACCCATCCTATTCCTTTTCTTCATAATCCTCCGCTCTACTACTGCTTCAGGAGAAAACTTGAATCTTGGTTGCGAAGGAATAGGGATTACAATGCTATGAGAACCCTTAGCTAACTTCAACAAAGAAACATGGAAAGTAGGGTGTACTGAGCAATCATTTGGCAAGTCAAGACGGTAAGCCACCTTCCCTATACGTTCCACAATCATAAAAGGCCCAAAATACTTAGGGATGAGCTTATTTTGTTTTGAATGTCTCAAAGAATTCTGGCCAAATGGGTGCAACTTCAGGTACGCATATTCTCCCACTTTAAATTCCCTTTCATACGGTTTTTGTCAGCTAATTGCTTCATTCTGTTTTGTGCCCTTTGCAAAGACTTCTTTAATTCTTGTAGAACAAGTTCCTTGTCACAAAACATCTGATCCACAGTTTCTAATGAATAGTCTTTAGGTATAAAAGGCACAAATAAGGGTGGAGGATATCCGTATAGGGCTTGGAAAGGGGTCATTTTTAAAGATGAGTGGAAATTAGTGTTGTACCACCCCTCAGTTAAAGATAACCACTTTAACCACTTTAACCAATTCTTACTTGAGCTAAGGGTCATACACCTCAAATAGGATTCAATGCACTTGTTCACAACCTCTGTCTGACCATCAGACTGTGGGTGATATGCTATAGATAATGCCAAATTGATGCCCTGCAACTTAGTGAATTCCCTCCAAAAACTGCTGAGAAACACAGGATCTTTGTCAGAAACAATAGTCTGTGGCCACCCATGTAACTTGAAAATATGATCTAAAAACAAATGAGCTACAGTTTCAGCTGAATAGGGGTGCCCCAAAGGAATGAAATGCCCATACTTAGTCAATCTGTCAACCACTACCAAAATCGTATCTTTTCCTTGAACCCTTGGAAACCCTCCAACAAAATCCATAGATACATCAGAAAAAATATATTTAGGAATAGGGATGGTTGTAGTAAACCTGGATATGCTACATTTTCACTTATAACTCTTTGACATATATCACATCTTCTAATATTCTGCCTTACTTGTTTATGCATACCCCTCCATTTAAACATACTTGAAATCCTTTGAATAGTAGCATGAACCCCTGAATGACCTCCTATTGGTGAACTGTGACATAGGTCAATAATTTCCTGTTGTAAAGCCTCAGATTTACCCACAACAATCCTATCACTCTTTGTAAGAATAGTCCCATTCCACTTGTACTTAGGAACTAATTCTCCCTTTAACAATTTTTGCAACTTTTGTTGAACAGAAATATCTTGTTGCCAAGATGATTTGATTTTATCCATGAGTGAAGTATCTAAGTGAGATACTGATATAGTACTAAGAGCAGGACCTTGCATCCTAGATAATGCATCAGCAACCTTATTTTCAACCCCTTTTTTATACACTATCTCATAATCAAAACCCATAAGTTTAGATAACCAAACATGTTGCAATGGGGTAGTGAGTTTTTGTTCCATCAAATACTTCAAATTCTTCTGATCTGTTCTGATAATGAAATGATTGGCTATAAGATAGTGATGCCAATGTTTGACTGCAAACAAGATAGCCAAAAGTTCCTTCTCATAAACAGAAAGAACTTCCTGTTTAGGAGAAAGGGCCCTGCTTATAAAAGCCAAAGGATGCTCTTCTTGCATCAAAACAGCCACGATACCCAATCCAGAAGCATCAGTTTCCAATACAAAAGGTTTAGAAAAATCAGGTAGGGATAAAACAGGAGGTGTACATAGAGCTTCTTTCAACTTACAAAATGCTGTAGTAGCTTCATCATTCCATTTGAAACCATCCTTCCTTAAAAGATTTTTAAGAGGCTTTGCTAGAATGCCATAGGATCTTATAAACCTTCTGTAATAACCGGATAATCCCAAAAACCCCCTTAACTGTTTGATTGTGGTAGGAACAGGCCATTTCTTTATAGCTTCAATTTTCTTTGGGTCAGTAGCCACCCCTTCTTTAGTGATAATATGGCCTAAGTATTCCACTGAAATCCCACAAAAAGAACACTTTGACATCTTCGCATACAGCTGATTTTCTTTTAATACCTCTAATACTTTCCTCAAATGAATTAAATGTTTTTCCATGGTCCTACTATACACTAAGATATCATCAAAGAAGACTAGAACTGATTTCCTAAGGAAAGGTTTGAAAGTGTGGTTCATAAGGGACTGGAAAGTGGCAGGGGAATTTTTCAAGCCAAAAGGCATGACTATAAACTCGAAATGCCCCTCATGTGTTCTAAAAGCTGTCTTGTGAACATCATTAGGGAACATTCTGATCTGGTGGTATCCAGATCTCAGATCCAGCTTTGAAAAGATTGCAGCCCCCTAGCTCATCTAACAAATCTTCTATTAAAGGAATAGGATAGCTATTTTTGATTGTTGCATCATTTAGCTTCCTATAGTCAATACACATCCTCCATGTATTATCTTTCTTCTTAACTAAGACCACAGGAGCAGCAAGGACTTGAACTGCCCCTAATAACCCCAGTATCCAAAAGCTCCCTTGTCATCTTTTCTATCACATCTTTTTGAGCTAATTGATATCTATAGGGCTTTTGGTTAATTGTGACAGATTCATCCTTAAGGATAATCTTATGATCAAAAGCCCTTTGAGGAGGTAAAGTTGTGGGAGTTTCAAAAACTACCTCTTATTCTTGTAATAAAGAATCCAATTGATCATTCCTTACAGTATTAGAAACCATAGTTGTATGCTGGAACTGATCAGTATCATCCACCTTTAAACTGCACAAATGACTTTGCACTAACTGACCCTTTTCTGATAACAAATGCTGCATTACCTCCATTGAACAAAGAGATAATTTGTTATTATGACTACCCTTTAACTGATAAGTCTTGTTCCCAACCCTGAATTGCATAGTCAAATACTTGAAATTCCACACAATGTCACCTAATGGCAAAAGCCATTGTATACCCAATACCATATCATAAGAAGCCAATGAAATAACCAACACATCTGCTTTAAACCATAACCCTTGCATTTGCCACTCAAAATTCCTACAAATCCTCTTACAAATCAAGGGAACACCATTTGCTACCCCTACTTTCATAGGACTTATATCCTCTAAATGACAATTCAATTTAAGAGCCAACTTCTCATCAAGAAAATTATGGGTAGATCCTGAATCTGTTAGGATATGCAAAGTTTTGGTACCAATGTTACCTACAACTTGCATGGTTGAAAAAGAAGGCACACCTGTGAGTGCATGAATAGAAATAAGAGGATCATCAATTGTAGTGTTAATAATATGCTCTTCAATTATCAAATTTGTATCATCATCCCCCTCATCATTAATTTCAAGAATGTATAATTGCTTGTTAGGACACTTGTGAGTAGAAGAGAACTTTTCTGGACACCAAAAACATTCTCCCCTCAATCTTTTGGCTTCCATTTCTTTGGTGGGTAAATTGAGTTTGTTCTTATTGGCGTATAGTCTTTGATTGATGGGTGGAAATGGTAACAAGGGTAAATGGTTAGTGTTCACGGGGGGTTTAAAAGTAGCATTAGAAGAGTTGGGTTTGTAAGTGGAAACAGGAGTAGGATTAGGATAATACTTCCCAGAATGATTAGAATAAGGTTTGGTTTTGGGTAATAAATTCTTGTTAGCCATATCCTGTTTTTAGAGAATTTATAAGCTTCCTTCATGTTCTTTGGTTCAAACATTCTTACTGGACCTGCTAACTCAGGTTTCAACCCATTCAAGAATATGCTCACAGCATATTCCTCACAAATACTAACCCTCAATAGATTTTCATCATATCTATCATAATATTCTTCCAACTCTCCTGTTTGTACAGTTGAAGTTAAGATACCCATAGCATCATTATATTGGTTTACAGAAAACCTTTCCAATATGTTTTCCCAGAGTACTCAGCCCAAGTAACTTCTGTTATAGGCTTAGTTAGTTGTTTAACAAAGGATGAATGCCATTTCATAGCCTTACCATCAAGATTGATTGCAGCATACCTTACCTTGAAAGTTTCTGGAGTCTCATCAACATCAAAGAAGTGTTCACATTTGCAGATCCAGTCTTCCACTTCTTTTCCATCGAATTTAGGGAATTCAATCTTCCCTAATCGATACAGTCTGTCTGTTCTAGCATGAATGTTAAGAGTGTTATCCAAATGATTGTTTGGATTACCATTTGAATTAGAATTGTTCAGATTAATTTGATTCTGAGAAAGTTTTTCATGGATTTGCCTCATTTCATGGAAAGATTTGTCCGTTTTTTTCCATGAAAGCATCAAATTTCAACAATGAGGTGGTGTGATCTTTAATCGTTTTCTCAAGATCAGATTGGCTCCTTGAAGTAGTCATGGTCGTTTTCAATTGACTAATCACAATGACTGATTCGGTACAATCGAGCAAAGCAAGAACAGAAGATATGAATTGATTCACGAAACAATCAATTCAAGAATAGGAAATGGAATTGATTGAACGAAGATCAAATTCAAGATATGAACAGAATTTGTACAGAAATTGACCGAACAAATGATCAATTTCAACTGAATTGAATTATACGATCGAATCAGAACAGAACTTTCGAGAATCGGTAGCTCTGATACCAATTGATGTGTGGTGATCAGGAAGAGAGATGAGAGAGGAAGAGAGAACAACAGAATACAGTTTAACCATCCATGCCTATTATCTGTTCAATACCGATATTTAACAACCAATAACAACTAACCAACGAACTAACAACTACTCAACAGACCTTCTACTTACTGGATATTACAAAACTAACCCTGACCCTATCGCTTATTAAGCTATTTACAGAATTAACCCTTCAACTATTCAACACGTATCACCATCGATCCCAGAGAAGGCGGTGCATGCTCGTTGTTATAAGAGGTTTCGGAAAGCTGGATATCCGGCCTCCCCAACATCAACGTTAACGGGGGAGGTCCATCCATTTGTATAAACAAAAATCAGAAATGAGGTGATTAAGTGGAGAATATACAAGAAAAAAATACATAGTTAAAGTAGTAGGCCTCAAGAAACTTCTTTCCACATTCCCCTTCATTGCTCAGAAGATGATGGTGGATATAGAGACAAAATTACGAACTTGCTTCATGCATTCATTAATCAATATGCACGAATTAAATAAGAGCAAACAAACAAAGACCTACTAACCCACTAACTACTAATTAGTACCAATAACCCATTGACCCACTATCTAAGACTTGTTAATCAAACAAAAAGTTACTAAATCAAACAACTAAAAGCAGTTAACTTTGCTGCCCCAGCAGATTCACTAAGCAGCTGACCCAGTTTTATTATTCGACCCATCGCGATTAACCCAACACTCTCAACATCCTCCTTCATTGCTCAGAACTCATTATTAGACTTGGAATATTTGTAATTATATATGTAAGAATAAACTATGGTTTTAGTCCATAGGCTTTGGTCTAATGCGCAGTTCTGATGATTTTTTTTTTGAAAAAGTTGTCAAAAACACATCGCCGTTTATTCTCATCTCACTAACTCAGTTTGCTTTCTCCGTTAACTCAAATGACAATTAGTCCTTTCCACTTGGGTACAAGCTATTGATTTCCGGAAACTCAAATGACAATCCATCTCGTAAACTAGAGATAATTTCCCTTGTATTACAATCAGCATGCTCACAAACATTACTGAAAAAAACACAAAGGAAATAAGGAATGTAAAATAAAATTATCCTTAGGTATTAGTGTATGCATGTTCTAACAAGTTCATGAATATATTGCAGAGCAAGAATCACTCAAACTATCTCCAATAAAATCATCATATTTAGCTCATTGAATGGACAAGAGCTAGCAAACGATAACAAACAAAATACTAGTATGTTGGCCCTTGTGAGCTTGTGATTTCTAAACACTTATTTCACATCCTCAAGGGTGAGGTTGAATTAAAAAAAATTAATGAACTTTCCAATCATTTATTTTTTAGCCTATTGAGAGACTAAACGACTGCAAAGTATTTCTTTTTATGAAAACTGAAAATCGTAAACCTTCCCCAAAAGTTAAAAATTTGATAGATTTGTATTATGTTATGTCATTCTAAAATTGCAATGACCACTTTGTATGTATGATCATAACTGTGGAGAAGGGTGAAACTAGTAGAATATTGAAACACAAACATCTCCAAAAGATTATATACATTTTATTCATCACTAAAGTTGCAAAAGGTACACTTTAAACTTGACTATTTTTGTGACCCACTAGCTTCTTCAGTTCTGTGCTATTTTTTTAAAGAATGACCGGCTCATCCACTAGCTCGGTTGAGTCAAGCCTAGTTGACTCAAACTCGGTTCATGAAGAATCCTAAACAGTTAATCCTATAGCATATAATACGTATAGCAACATGCAGTGTGCATATTAATAAAAAAAAACGTTTCAGTCATTTATGTTTTTTGCCTACTGAGAGACCAAAATGATGGCAAAGTTAAATTCTTTATGAATATTGAAAAGGTTAAACCTTTAGTCCTAAGTTCAAATTTCTGGTGATAAAAATCGAATCGTACAAGACCGATTATTGAACCATAGTTCAACTGAAACTGATAGGTTTTTAAAAGTTCGTAAATAAATTATTCCATTTTGGTGTAGTAGCTAGTGCTCGAAACCAACCCATTGACACACCTACTTGCTTGTAAGATTAACATCACTTTAAATAATGTAGCTTTTAAGTAGCGGTGGTAATAGTGTCGGGTCAGTGGGTTTCAGATTGTTGGTTGAATGGATGAACATAAACATGATGCATATATTTATTTGTGTCAATCATGATCTGCTTATTAAACATGTTAGAAACGACAGCAAAACCTAATTATTTGGGTATAGGGTTCGGTTCATGTTTCAAGCCGTGTTAACACAATTGACACTCCTAGCTTCAAGCATGAAACTGAAACTTGGAGCATGTTGGACATTTGTTAAAACTTGGAGCATGTTGGACGTTTGTTGATCCCACAAAAACGTAGTATCATGTGCGCAATTGATTGATTACATGTTATATGACCTTACATCATATTAGTCTTGTTGCTCAAACCCTTATAAGTTCCAAGATATTAACTTCATAATGCTTGTAATTAAAGATGTAGTTCTTGGATTAAAATCACCACTAAATCATCAAAGAGGTCTTCATTTGAACCGGCGTCGATGACATGCGGATATTTAAGGTTTTTCTTTCTTTGGAACAGCTAGAGATTTGATTAAGCTATCTAGAAACAACATGAGTACAAGAGAATTAAAAGATAACTTATAAATACACTATTTATTCCACTCCATAAATTCATCTTTGCTCTATTCTTGATCCAAAGAAACATGGCTCGATTCTTCTCTTGCTCCCTCTGATTCAATCAACATATACCAACCAAGAGCCTAACCATGATAGATTCGATGTTGTTTTTGAAATCGCTAATCCCTACACATCCAATACTACAATGGTTGTTGTGTAAATAGGTAATTTAGGGTAGTTATAAAGTATGAGGGCCAAAGGTGTCAAGTTGGAAGTTGATAACCAACACCCCTAAGGGAATCGACACGTCTCCTTAGAGACATATACATTCTATTTCAGCCACAAGGAAACAAGACACGCAACTTTGGATTCAAGAGACACAACTCTTCAAGTTCAATCTCATCCACAAGATTACATGACACACCCGTTCGTGAAAGGACGCGTCTATTGAATCACACCTTTTGGTTTAGTATAAATAGGCTTTAGATTTCATTTGGTTTAGTATAAATAGGCTTTAGATTTCATTGTATTTCGAATTCAAGTTAAATACAACTTTAGTTTATTCATTTATCTTGGAATAGAATAAGGATCAAAGGCATACAGATTATATGATCCGGCGAAGAATAAGATATGTGTTAGTAGAGGTGTAAAGTTCATGGAAGGTCAACCATGAAACTAGAATAGTAATATGGAAACGGTAGATTCAGGAATCCCGAATGGACAAACTTTGTTATTCAAGAAGATGACAACCCACCAAAGTTAAAAGAAAATGCACCAAGCAGTCCTGATAATAGTGGGTCACATCATGAAGATTCAGGAGTAGATCATACAGAAGAACCATACTCCTATGTAACCCCCCAGCACATTCGTACAATCAGAACTCGTTAGGAAATTCAAGCATATTATCAAGTAGAGGTCCATCTACATCTGAAAGTACAACAGGGAGTATTAGTGACACTCCAGTAAAACTAAGAAGTCTCGAATAACTATACGAAGAGACATGGGAAATTCAAGTAGATCCACAAGAATTACTACTTGCTGAAGAAGAACCAATGGATTACAAGGAAGCATCTAATGACAAAATGGATTGAAGCAATGAAGGCTGAGTTAGACTCAATAAACAAGAATAACACTTGGAGATTGACAAAATTGTGAAGAGATCACAAGGAAATACTTTTAAAGTGGGTATTCA
This sequence comes from Scalesia atractyloides, assembly GCA_947069175.1. Classification (NCBI taxonomy): domain Eukaryota; kingdom Viridiplantae; phylum Streptophyta; class Magnoliopsida; order Asterales; family Asteraceae; genus Scalesia; species Scalesia atractyloides. The sequence goes on from CAMTDV010001634.1 coordinate 41,533,287, forward strand.
AGACTAATAAAGATGCAAATGGAGGTGTTTTTAGATACAAAGCAAGGCTGGTAGCAAAAGGATATGTTCAGCAACACAGAATAGAGTTTGATGAAGTCTTTGCACCAGTAGCACACATAGAGATAGTTCGACTAATGTTGGCTTTAGCAGCATATCAAGGTTGGGAGGTACATCACTTAGACTAAAGTATGCATTCTTACACGAAGATCTCAAGGAGGGGTTTATTTCTCATAACTGAAAGGATTTGAAAAGCCAGGAGATGATGGAAAGGTATACAAACTATCAAATGCTCTGTATGGATTAAGACAAGCAGCACACACCTGGAACATGAAGTTAGATCAAACCCTAAAGTCACTTAACTTCAAGAAGTGCACTTTAGAGCAAGCAATTTATACAAGGACGAGTAAGATTTCTACACTAATAGTCAGTGGAACTTCAAGAAAGGAGATAGATGTTTTGAATCGTGAAAGGACACATCTATTGAAAGGACACGTTCGTGAAAGGACATGTCTATTGAATCGCACCTTTTGGTTTAGTATACATAGGCTTTAGATTTCATTTGTAAAATCATTCCATTGTATTTTGAATTCAAGTTATATACAAGTTTAGTTTATTCATTTGTGTTCTAGAGATCAAAGATCATTTCGGGCAACGGTTTTGACAAACTTGACACATGTAGTTCGGAAAATACTCACGATGCAAGAGAAGCTTTCAACATTGTTGGGGATGAAGGAGTGAAACTACTAAGATGATGCGTGTGAACTTACAGTCCATTATAATACGGGAAATGCTCAAGGAATCATTGAAAAGAGTGAAACGATTTAGATGATGTTGGACAACAAAGAGATGATAATTAATAAGCTACATTATTATTGTCACAACCCCGACCCGCAGCGGAAAAGGTGATCGGGGCATAATTGGGTTATCATTAAAGCTCATGAAATTTATTATAACGTTTCATATTCATTATTACAAATTAAATGGAAACATACAAACATAATTACATCATGTCCTAAACATCATTCTAAACTTCATTGTTTTCTTCTAAGGCATTTCCTATGTTTCCTTGCTTCATCCTGTTCACCTGTATCATGTGTAAAAATGGTTTTTGGATCAACAAAAAGTTGGCGAGTGAATCCTATGAAAAACATTTGAACAAGTTTATTTAATTGATTATAAAATAAAGTGCACAACCACACATGAGTAAAAATAGATGTAAACTTATTCACCAATCATTTAATATTAAATAATGCACACATGAACAATAATGGATCGTTTAGAGGCACGCGTTGCTCAACTCGTCTCCCACGAGGAACTGATGGGCCTAATGAATGAATTTGCAAATAACTTGACAATACGAAATACATAACTACAAACAATATATACATTCTAAGTTTAGATCACAATATGGTATGGCACAAGTTTAAATAAACGAGTTAATTTTAATGACACGTGACACACCCCAAAACGTGTAATTAAAAAGGGGAGTTGTAAGATTCACTCACATTGGGTGCGTTCGGTTGATGATGTTGAATGCGCACGAAGTTGGTTTTAACCACGAGTGAAACTAACCTAGATAATGGCATAATGGTTCGGTAAGTAAGCGGATTTTATTAATTAATTTTAGTAGGATTGTTGGATATACTTTTGTGAGTTTAAGGCTATTTTCTAACCTTAAAAATGTTATTTTTAAGTATTTTTAATGTAAATAAATAAATAAAAGTAATAAAAAAATATTGATTTTTGACTATTGACTTGTTGACTGTTGACTTTGTTGACCGATTTTATTGTATAATTGTGTGCGCCGGTGAGGCTCGAACCCGAGACCTCCCGTTCGCGTGCACGCAGCTCTACCAACTGAGCTACGTGTCTAACCCGAAATATTTCTGTTTTTAATTATATTTATATACTAATTGAATTAATCCGAAAATCATTTATTTCAAAAACAATTTAAATGACTCGCTCGGTGCTCTCCACAGGTCTCGAACCCGGGACCTGTGGTTTATGTTAACACACAGTCCACCGCTGGACTGTGTGTCTAACTTGTTAAATAATCTGATTTTTATTATACTTATATACAAACTAAATAATTTCGTTTCTGCTTTATATAAAAAGTTTGATAATTGTCCGGACCGGTGCGGTAGTCTGGACTCGAACTCGTGACATGTGGTTTAAACGTTCACACAGTCCACCACTGGACTGTGTGTCTATCTTGGTTATTATTCCGGTTTTTATTAAACTTAACATCTATTGCAGTGAATCCGGTTCGGTTAAAAAAAGGAAACATTTTTATTAAGGCGAGTGTGCGTGGGACAAGAATCGAACTCGGAACGTATGCGTGTTTATTTGCACACAGTCCACCGCTGGACTGTGTGTCTAACCCGAGATATATCTTGATTTTAATTAAACATATACAATACTGAAACTTCGTCTTCTTCGTTAGACTTAACCAGAATCGGTGTCTGACTGGTTCAACGATTTTAATCATGTTCCTTAGTGTGTTGTGATTAATTACATGTGCGATAAATAAAAAGAACGAGAGATTAAGTGTAAGATATACCGAACAGGGCTCCTCTGTTTCGCCGGCGAAACTCCGGTGACAGCAGCTATTCCGGCGACGTGTGTCCTGCGGCAGAGGGTCTTCAGGGAGCTTGAGATGAGTGTGGGTGGCTTCGGTATGAGCTCTGGGTGTTCAGTAAGGCTCAGAGGTGAAAGGCTCGGTTTTCCGGCGAGTTGCAGAAATTCTCCGGCGAGTAAATTTACGTCGGGAAAAAGTGTGATTGTAAGCGAAAAAGCTAACAGAGGTTAGAGGGGGGTATTTATAGGGCAGGACATCGACGAATTTAGTCCGTTTTCCGTCTTGATTCGTCGATCAATAAGTTTTCCGGCGGTTATGACTTGCGTCGCGGGTTCAGACGTCGGTTATAACCGATGTAGTAGTTAAGGCTTCGGTTAAAACAGAAGAAACCGTCCAATCTCGGCGAAATCGTCGGGATTTCCGACGACTGCGATTGGGCGCGTCGGTTTTGAATTCGAGATTTATGTTATGAATTAATTGTTTCCATTAATGAACAAGAAACACAAGTGGCGCAGTGGTTGAATGGATGAGTGTTAAGGCTTTGCTGAATTCGCTGGATGACCTGGGTTCGAAACCCGGCAACAGCCTTTTATTTTTATTTCCTTATTTTAAATACTTTTTCAAATATAAATTATATATTCCAATATACTTATTAATTATGTATCGTTTAAAATTAATTTGGGCATTAAATATGCCACGAAATTTTTAACTGGTTGTTCGGTTAATAAACGGAGCGGGTTTGGTAAATCCGGTTTTTTTTACGGATGTTACAGTATCCCCTGCTTTTTAGAAATTTCGTCCCGAAATTTAGGTAGTGACATATTTGTCTAAAAATGATGGTGTTTAGTTCGACAGTTACATACTTAGAAAAAGAGTAAGAGTTTAAATTTTTGTTTGAGGCGGTAACGTTCCTTGTAAGGGTTGAGTACCCTGCTACAGGAATCGCTTTTTGTTGCCTACGGTAAAAATATTGATAAGCAGAGTTGATTTACTAAGTATGATTTCATGCGTAAGAGTTTTGATATGTTTGGAAAGATAGGGTTATATCCTAAAACAAAACTTCTAATACTACAACCTACATGGAACTTCTCATAACCGTCTAACAATGCCTCTGATCCTTTGACAAGAATACTTATATATAGGAAGTACCAGCGGCATATCCACCATATTCTTGTCAAATTTTCATTGGTTTTATCAGTAAGTTATGATTGGTTCTATGATGTGACTCTAGAACATAAATAAACGCCACAACCAATGTACCAAGAAATTACTAAATCCTACATAGAACTTCTCATAACCGCCTGACAATGCCTCTGATCCTTTGACAAGAATACTTATATATAGGAAGTACCAGCGGCGTATCCACCATATTCTTGTCAAATTTTCATTGGTTTTATCAGTAAGTTATGATTGGTTCTATGATGTAACTCTAGAACATAAATAAACACAACAACCAATATTTGAGTCCAAATTCTGATAGCATACATGTTTGAATGGTGACAGTTCCTCTCTCGTTTGTTATGATGGAGAGGTTAGTTTATGTAGAAATGGAACACAATCCAAATTTCTTTAAATGGCGAGATGATATGAATGTTAAATCAGTGAGTATAATACAAACTTCAACCAAAACAATACTAATCCTACATGGAACTTCTCATAACCGCCTGATAATGCCTCTGATCCTTTGGCAAGAATACTTATATGTAGGAAGTACCAGCGGCGTATCCACCATATTCTTGTCAAATTTTCATTGACTTTATCCGCAAGTTATGATTAGTTCTATGTGACTCTACAACAAACACAACAACCAAAACTTGAGTCTTAATTCTGATAGTATCCATGTTTGAATGATGACAATACCTCTCTCGTTTGTTGTGATGGAGAGGTTAGTCATTGTGGAAGTGAGACATAGATCAACTTCTTTAAATGGTGAAATTGAAATACGCTGAAATGTATGATGAACAAACTTTGACCAAAACATACTAAATCCTACATGGAACTTCTCATAACCGCCTGATAATGCCTCTGATCCTTTGACAAGAATACTTATATATAGGAAGTACCAGCGGCGTATCCACCATATTCTTGTCAAATTTTCATTGACTTTATCCGCAAGTTATGATTAGTTCTATGTGACTCTACAACAAACACAACAACCAAAACTTGAGTCTTATTCTGATAGTATCCATGTTTGAATGATGACAATACCTCTCTCGTTTGTTGTGATGAAGAGGTTAGTCTATGTAGAAATGGAATACAATCCAATTTCTTTAAATGATAAGATGCTATAAATGCCAAAATCAGTAAGTACAAAACAAACTTCAATCAAGACAATACTAAATTCCACAGGGAGCTTCTCATAACCGCCAGATAATGCCTCTGATCCTTTGACAAGAATACTTATATATAGGAAGTACCAGCGGCGTATCCACCATATTCTTGTCAAATTTTCATTGGCTTTATCCATAAGTTATGATTAGTTCTATGTGACTTTAAAACATAAACAAACTGAAATAGTAATTCGCATTAATATCCTTGTATAAGATTCCCATTTATAATTGGGATACGGGAAAATTGAGATAACATAAAGAAAAACATAAAAACTAAGCGGTTGGAGTTGCATCTTGATTTTCGGTGAAGGGGACTAGTTGGGTGGTTTCGTTTGGGCCGTCATTATCTTCGACAGGATTGATGTTGATGTTGAAAACTCTTCCTCTTGCTGGTGGCCTAGTGATTGGGTTTTCTTGATTTACTTGGTTAACTGGGTTTGATTGAGCTTGAGCGTTTATGATGTTAACCAATCGAGGGCACGTGTTTCTAAAGTGGGTAGGGTCGCCACAATTGAAACAAGCTCGAACATATGGGAACATGGGGTATTGGGGTTGTTGATAGGTTTGGATCATGTTTTGAGTAGGGGAAGAGATTTGGTTTTGAGGGGTGCGGCAAACCTTGCTCAAATGACCATAGCGTCCACAATTCGCACATAGTGGACAAGGTAAGGTAGATGGATGGTGATAAAAACAGGTGTTACATCGAGGGTGAGGTCCAAGGTATGGTTTCTTATTTGGGTAAGTTGAGTTGGGTGCTACTTGAGTGATTGGGATAGCTTGGATGGGTATGGCTTGTGAAATTGGTTGATTACGTTGTGTAGTAGCGAAAAGTTGCCCGTCTCTTTTTCTCTTAGAAATGGTTTGAGAAGGGGATTCGGTTTGGGTGGAGTTTGAAATTTCAGTCGATGCCTTATCCTTCTTCTTCTCCTCCTTGAAGTCTTTGTTCCGGATTCGGTTTTCGGTGAGCTCTGTAGCTAACTCCATTGCTGCTTCCAAAGTTGCAGGTGTGGTACTTATTACAGAGTCTTGAATTTTTGACGGAAGACCTCGAATGTAGTGCTCGATCAAACGGTAGAGGGGAGTGAACAAGTTGGGAACCATTTGATTTAACTCGAGGAATCTTTTGTTGTATGTGGTGTGGTCGCCTTCCTTTTGCTTCAATGAATAGAACTCATCTTCTAGTTTCTTGATTTCGCTCCTTGGGCAAAACCGTCTTGTCATGATTTCCTTCAACTCTTCCCAAGTCAAAGTCATAGCATCTTCAACGCCTCGTTTGGCCTTCTCTGTATTCCACCAAGTAAGGGCTATTCCATATAAACGACCGGTAGCATATCGCACTTTGCGATCATCGGGGAAATCGCAATTTAGAAAAGTGTTCTCCATTTCTTCAAACCAATGGAGGAGAGCGGTGACACCTTCAGTCCCTTCGTATTTCGGAGGGTCGCAGGATTTGAAATGCTTGTAGGTGCATTTAGTGGTATTTGGGGGAGGGTTGATAACATTTTGATCTTCTTGGTTGACAGGATTAGCGGTAAGTGCGTGTTGGACTTGGATTACAATATTGGGTATTACGGCAGCCATTTGTTGAGCGATTAGGGCAGCCATGCGCTCGCGGGCTTTTCCTGCTCTCATCTTCCTACGGGCGAGGCTAGAAGACATCTACAAGGAATACATATCAAGAGTATGAGTTGGATGTTTTTGGGATCATGGGTCGCACTTAGGAATGAACATTCATAAAATAAATATAGAAAAATAAATCTACTACATCCATAGGATGTCTTGGGCTTTGCTCGTCATTGGGCCTTGCATGCCGCCATACTTCACCTTCGTAATCATGTGGGCCCCCATGAATACCGGGTTTTTCATATGGTTCGCATGTGTTAGCCTGGTTACGTACACTAAAACCCGGAGAAAATCGAGAAATATGTAACATATGATATTCGGAATGTGCCCAGGTAGGGACACGGTGACACCTCAAAGTGGGGTTAGTTCGAACGACGTTTGGTGTGGCATGCTTTGGCCTAATAGGTCCTTCGTACTCTCATCGTTAGTCCCCAGGAAGGCAAACTGGTCCGTTATATTGGATTTATACAAATGCCAACCTAGACAGGACGTTCCGACTACCGGTACTTGTACCCTTCCAGTTACTACATGCCCGTCGCAGAACTTACTTTGATGAGATTTGAAAATTGCGACAAAATCTTTGAATAACAAAAGTATGAAGATGATTTGAATATATGAACATTGAAATATGTATGATTAATGTGTATGTAAGTATGTATGTTTGACTGTAAGTATAAACAAATATGAAACAAATAAATATCATAAGTTTGCATGTAACCACACAAACAATTAAAATCTAGTCAACTATAGTATAGGCTCTAAGGGTCTAATAACCTATCCTATATCCCTATAGTCAGAGCTCTGATACCAATCTGTCACACCCGACCCGCAGCGGAAAAGGTGATCGGGGCATAATTGGGTTATCATCAAAGCTCATGACATTTATTATAACGTTTCATATTCATTATTACAAATTAATGGAAACATACAAACATAATTACATCATGTCCTAAACATCATTCTAAACTTCATTGTTTTCTTCTAAGGCATTTCCTATGTTTCCTTGCTTCATCCTGTTCACCTGTATCATGTGTAAAATGGTTTTTGGATCAACAAAAAGTTGGTGAGTGAATCCTATGAAAAACATTTGAACAAGTTTATTTAATTGATTATAAAATAAAGTGCACAACCACACATGAGTAAAAATAGATGTAAACTTATTCACCAATCATTTAATATTAAATAATGCACACATGAACAATAATGGATCGTTTTGAGGCACGCGTTGCTCAACTCGTCTCCCACGAGGAACTGATGGGCCTAATGAATGAATTTGCAAATAACTTGACAATATGAAATACATAACTACAAACAAAATATACATTCTAAGTTTAGATCACAATATGGTATGGCACAAGTTTAAATAAACGAGTTAATTTTAATGACACGTGACACACTCCAAAACGTGTAATTAAAAAGGGAGTTGTAAGATTCACTCACATTGGGTGCGTTCGGTTGATGATGTTGAATGCGCACGAAGTTGGTTTTAACCACGAGTGAAACTAACCTAGATAATGGCATAATGGTTCGGTAAGTAAGCGGATTTTATTAATTAATTTTAGTAGGATTGTTGGATATATTTTTGTGAGTTTAAGGCTATTTTCTAACCTTAAAAATGTTATTTTTAAGTATTTTTAATGTAAATAAATAAATAAAAGTAATAAAAAAATATTGATTTTTGACTGTTGACCTGTTGACTGTTGACTTTGTTGACCGATTTTATTGTATAATTGTGTGCGCCGGGTGAGGCTCGAACCCGAGACCTCCCGTTCGCGTACACGCAGCTCTACCAACTGAGCTACGTGTCTAACCCGAAATATTTCTGTTTTTAATTATATTTATATACTAATTGAATTAATCCGAAAATCATTTATTTCAAAAACAATTTAAATGACTCGCTCGGTGCTCTCCACAGGTCTCGAACCCGGGACCTGTGGTTTAGGTTAACACACAGTCCACCGTTGGACTGTGTGTCTAACTTGTTAAATAATCTGATTTTTATTATACTTATATACAAACTAAATAATTTCGTTTCTGCTTTATATAAAAAGTTTGATAATTGTCCGGACCGGTGCGGTAGTCTGGACTCGAACTCGTGACATGTGGTTTAAACGTTCACACAGTCCACCACTGGACTGTGTGTCTATCTTGGTTATTATTCCGGTTTTTATTAAACTTAACATTTATTGCAGTGAATCCGGTTCGGTTAAAAAAAGGAAACATTTTTATTAAGGAGAGTGTGCGTGGGACAAGAATCGAACTCGGAACGTATGCGTGTTTATTTGCACACAGTCCACCGCTGGACTGTGTGTCTAACCCGAGATATATCTTGATTTTAATTAAACATATACAATACTGAAACTCCGTCTTCTTCGTTAGACTTAACCAGAATCGGTGTCTGACTGGTTCAACGATTTTAATCACGTTCCTTAGTGTGTTGTGATTAATTACATGTGCGATAAATAAAAAGAACGAGAGATTAAGTGTAAGATATACCGAACAGGGCTCCTCTGTTTCGCCGGCGAAACTCCGGTGACAGCAGCTATTCCAGGGACGTGTGTCCTGCGGCAGAGGGTCCTCAGGGAGCTTGAGATGAGTGTGGGTGGCTTCGGTATGAGCTCTGGGTGTTCAATAAGGCTCAGAGGTGAAAGGCTCGGTTTTCCGGCGAGTTGCAGAAATTCTCCGGCGAGTGAATTTACGTCGGGAAAAAGTGTGATTGTAAGAGAAAAAGCTAACAGAGGTTAGAGGGGGGTATTTATAGGGCAGGACATCGACGAATTTAGTCCGTTTTCCGTCTTGATTCGTCGGTCAATAAGTTTTCCGGCGGTTATGACTTGCGTCGCGGGTTCAGACGTCGGTTATAACCGATGTAGTAGTTAAGGCTTCGGTTAAAACAGAAGAAACCGTCCAATCTCGGCGAAATCGTCGGGATTTCCGACGACTGCGATTGGGCGCGTCGGTTTTGAATTCGAGATTTATGTTATGAATTAATTGTTTCCATTAATGAACAAGAAACACAAGTGGCGCAGTGGTTGAATGGATAGTGTTAAGGCTTTGCTGAATTCGCTGGCTGACCCGGGTTCGAAACCCGGCAGCAGCCTTTTATTTTATTTCCTTATTTTAAATACTTTTTCAAATATAAATTATATATTCCAATATACTTATTAATTATGTATCGTTTAAAATTAATTTGGGCATTAAATATGCCACGAAATTTTTAACTGATTGTTCGGTTAATAAACGGAGCGGGTTTGGTAAATCCGGTTTTTTTTTACGAATGTTACAATTATGAAGAAGATGATTAACTTACTCCGTTTATATCACTCTATACAATATCAGGTGCTTTGACCTTTACTCTTGAGTCGCCACTACCACCCTACAACTTCTTCTTTGTCGCTCCAGCCATCAGACAATTAACGGTTGCTATCATTCTCTCCTAATGATAATAATCAAGCCATCCAAAGTTCGAGAACGTTTAGTGTTTATATTTATAATGGGTCGAACAATTTGTTTTTTATGTTCCGTTATTTCGTTTTGGGCCGTAGGCCAAACTATTATGTAATGGGTCGAAACTTTAGAAGTCCATTTGGTTAATAGTTATTGGGTCATAAAAGTTTTTTGGGCCATGTTATGCAAACTGATGTGAATCAAGAGAAATAACTGACTCGTCGGTTAACAAGGAATCAACATATCTCTTCATAGAGAAACGTCGTACCTCTTGATACACATCCATTCAACAAGTATATAAGGCTCGCAAATTTCGGTTATGAGTATGATGTTGATTCCAATCAAACAGTGATGTATAGATCAAGTTTAAGTCTTTCAATTAGTGCTTATAATTGTTATTTTAGTTTCATATTTCGTTTTTCTACAAGTATGGAATGGTGTGTAGTTTTTAGTGATTACAAAGATGAATGTGTTCATCTTCATTCTCGATCCTCTTGGTCCTGGGAACCCGTTAAACCTAATACCAACATTGGTATCAGAGCCAAAGGTTCTTTCAAGATTGAGGAAGAAAATGATAGTTTCAAAAATCGTCTGAGGGTGGATAAAGGGAAATTGGTTGGTGCCGATTTTGGTGATACTGGGAAGAGCGTTGGAAAGAGTGTCCAGGGCAGCAGAAAAGGTAAAGAGTACGCACAGGGGAAACCATGGAGTCGTTCATGGAAGTCGCCTATCAAAAATTTTCTCAAGAAGATGGTTCTGAAGAATTTTATGAAGAAGTTGAGTTTGAAGGGAAACTCACCGGTCGGGAAACCGAGGAAGGTAGACATTCGTTGTTTTGAATGTAAGCAATATGGGTATATCGCATCAATATGTCCAAGTAAGTACAATAATCTAAAGTCCATTACCGGTAGAAAGCGATTATTTGATTAGTGATACTTGTGGAGGGTATTGGGATTCCATATGGTTAGTAGATCCAGCTTTCAAAACTTATATGACGGGTAATAGGAGTGTGTTCAAATGTTTCAAATGACACTTTGGTGATAGCAAACGAGAAACGAAAGGAGTTTTCATTTGTTCATGGAATAGGAGAAGTTAAGGTTCCCGTTGATGGCAAGAACAAGACGATACCGTTAGTTATGTTCCAAGCCTAAAAAGGAACGTGTTGTGTCTGGAGCAATTACTCAATCAAGGGATAGAAACTGTCACCACGGGTGACTCGTGTGTATTATAGAAGATGTTTGGTATTGATATTTTCAATGATAAGTCCGAAGAAGACTTAGAACAAGATAACCTAGATAAATTTTATGAGAATATCGATGTGGAGAATGGGCACCATGAAGATAAGAACAAGTTTCAAGAATATGTAGAGGATTATTATGAGAAGGAGTTTGAGAAAGAAAAAGTGAATAACTAAGAGAAGATAGGTGAGGGTACTTCGGGTACCAAGAAGGAGGTTGTTTATTCAAAGAAAGCAAAAGTTGATATGATGATCTATTATGAAGGTCACGTTCGAGTTGAGAAGGGTTACGTGAAAGAGCGGTGGTTCTTTCCCAAGATGAAGAGGACGTTATTGAAAATGACATGATCATTGGAAGTTGCCTAGAAGTACTTGATTTGATCTTGTTACACGAAGAATTGGCTGGTCATGAAAGGTTCTATAGCGCTACTTTTGAGGAAATTCTCATATGATTCATACCATATTTCCTCGGGATATTCTAGGAAGGGACAATGCCACCCATGTTGATTGCCGGTAGAGAAATAAGCCTCGTCTTACTACACCAGGTGGTGAATGTGAAAGGATGAGTTAAGAAAGTAATTGAAAATGATCTACGGGATGAACTAGCCGTTGAATGTGACTTTGAACCGGACGATGCACATGTAGTTAAGATCACCTACACTTACTACATAGAATTGATCGAATGGTACTTTGACCTAATGAAGAAAAAGCGAGAAAGGATGCAATGGATGCAAATGAAGAAAATTTAGAAAACACTAAAGCTCAAGGTGAAGACAAGACGGTGGAAAGTGAGGATGAAGCCAATTTGGTGATTGTGGTTGAAGCCACCGACAACGAAGACGATTAGAAGTAATGGAATTCCGGATGTCATGCTTAATGAAATGGGTCGAAACCTTAGAAGTCCATTAGGTTACTAGTTATTGGGTCTTGAAAGTTGTTTGGGCCATGTTATGCGAACCAGTGTGAATCAAGAGAAATAACTTACTTGTCGGTTAAGAAGGAATCGACATATCTCTTCACAGAGAAACGTCCTACGTCTTGATACACATCCATTCGAAAAGTATATAAGGTCTGCAACTTTCGGTTATGAATATGGTGTTGATTTCTATCAAAGAGTGAAGTATATATCAAGTTTCAATCTTTCGGTTAATGCTTATCACTATTATTTCAGTTTCATAATTCGTTTTTCTACACGTATGGAATGGTGTGGAGTTTGTAGTGATTACAAAGATGAATGTGTTCATCTTCATTCTCGATCCTCTTGGTCCGGTGAACCGTTAAAACCTAATACCAACATCTCCCTTGTATGATGATCTTGTTTCTTGTTTATGTGTTCTCACCTCTCTTGTAATACCCTGGGGAAGCATGTACAAATATATAGAATATAGCATATATATTTTTCTTCTGTTGGGCCCCCCATCTTGCCTTTGACGTCATGCCACAACCTTTGTAGCTACTGTTATTGCACGACTCACGTTGCTATAACGCTACCATCGCAGTCTTGTCATTTAAAAAAAGATGATATTGTGGCCTTAAAAATAACTAGACCTCCTACATAAAAGAAGAAAAATAGGACCAACAACTAAAACAATAACCACTTCATTCATAGTGTCGACTATGATCCCGTATACACCTTGATAGTTAAGTCAGAAAACTTAATCAAACTTTAATCAAGATACTTAATCATAATTACTAACAAAAATTAAGCATGATAAATAGATATTGAGAACACCTTGTAAATTTTGATCACCAAAAAAATGAAATTAATAAACCAATGGTGCCAATAACACCCGAAGAGAAAGCAACCTCTTGTTATCTCTAAACTGCAGGCATGTAATGTTATACCAGGCCAATCAACAAGTTCAGACACCACATTACCTAAAAACATCTAAACTCCTTAAAATAAAACTACAATTGAAAAGTAAAATTACATACAAAATCCAAGATACAAACAACATTGTTTCAGAAACACTCCTTGATCTTATTGCCTTCTTTGTTCCACCATACTTCAAAGATCCTGCCACTTCCCTCGTATGTTTTCACTACCCTTGCTTTTTTCACGGACCATATGTGCATGCATTTGTCCAATGACCCACTTGCTAAGTACTCCCCGTTTGGGCTAAATGCGACTGAATATACAGGATCCTTTCATTGAATAATAAAAAAGTTAACGTGTATAACTAGTTACCAAAAAGAAAAGGCTAATAAATAATGCAGCTAAAATGTTGAAAGTTGGTTGGTTTTCAAACATCAAGTTATGTATTGTTGCGGATTATGTCGGCTTCAACCCACACTAAGTGTATCCGAAACTAAGAGGCGAGCGCAGGAGAGCGTTCGGCCGACCCTAACTAGTTATTCTACAAATTAATATCCCTTACTTGTAATAGATTATCACTCAATAATATGAAAACCCTAGCTGGCCCGTGGGTGTAGGTTGCACAACACAAGTCCGCAACCTAACCACGTATATTATTGTGTTTTTTTTTTCGTGTGTTGCTAATTAAACCTAACATGTATTACTTATTAAGCCTGAATTTTGAAGCAACCATTAGCTCGAAAAGAAGTCCTTATAATATCACAAATCTAGTTAATATTTAGTGACTTGGACCCAAACAAAGAATTCGTATTCTATTCCTATGTGACAACTCACCAAACTACAAACGTATACAAACTAAAAGTTTAAATAAATAAAAACATTCTCAATTCGGCAAAAACTTAAATAAAATCATACAAAATAGGGCAAAAAAGCCTAAATCACTACACCATTCTCAAAGATAATTTTTTTGAATCACTATTATCAATACCTAATTCAACCTCCTTAGCTTATGTATAGCAAAAGTGAATAACAATCCAGTTCAAGAAGGCTGATTTTTTTTTCTAATTTCAATGACCTAGCCCTAAAACAAAACATACCGGCCCTAGACATATCGATTTATACGAGCAAACTGCAATCGGATAAGAAATATGAAATGAGCGATCTAGGATTGCTAAGGAATAGAAGTTACTCAAGCAAGGGGTGAGATAGCCATAGAGCAAACAGGGTATATAAACAAGATACTCAAGGACGCTAAATGTTAACCTGCAACGAAACAAATAGTTCTATGAATCCGGGAACACATTTAACAAAGACTGAAGAGGGAGATCTAGTTCATACAACGCATTACAGAAGCCTGATTGGTTCTCCCAGGTACTTACTGCATACAAGACTAGATCTTGGTTACTTAGCCAGTTTACTTAGTAGATTCATGCAAGAACCAAATGAGCATCACTAGAAAGCATTCAAGCAAGTACTACAATACATCAAAGAAACTAAGGAACATGGAATCATTTACAAGAAGCAAGGAGGATGTAAGATCATAGGTTATAGTGATAGCAGTTATGGTGTTAACATAGACGGAGGAAAAGGTACAACTGGTCTGGTATTTTAATTTGGAGAATCACCTATAACCTGGTGCATGCAAAACCAACAAACAGTGGCACTTTCATCATTTGAATCAGAATTCTTCATGGCAGCTACCGCGACAGCATGCCAAGCACACTGGCATAAAAGATTGTTAAGTGAAATTACAGGCCGGAAAGAAAAAAAACATTAAGGGTGGATAATGTTTCTGTAATATCACTCATGAAGAATCCGGTCTTTCATGGAAGAAGCAAGCACATTGACACATGCTATCAATAAGAGAAAGTGTGGAGAATGAACAAATTAGTGAAGAACTACAATGGGCATACATCTTAACAAAGGCATCAGTAAGAGTCAAGTTTGCTACAATGTGAGAACTGCTAAGAGTTCAAGATCTACAACAACTCAAGGATGTTCATGATTAGGGGGTGAATGAAGTTACTATCCCTCATCCTAAGTTAGAGGGATGTTCTGTAAATAGTTAATAGACAATTAAGTTATAATTAGATTATAATACAAGTGCGAGGACCGAAGTTGACAAGATGAAAGTTTGTAACTGATGACAGGGGTAACCCAAATCTCAATAAATTGGCTAAAGCACGAAACAACTGGAAAGGTTAAAAGGTTAAAGGGTTCAAAACCAATCAGCTGTTGTGAACTGCAAAAAGAACAAGCCTAGTGACCAGTCACATCACTACTAACTTGTAAACTCTCCCACTCAGCCGCAAAAGTGGCATGTGCAAGGAGACATCCTTTTACCTGCAGGTCCGAAGCCTCCAACCCCCCTAATGGGCAAGTCCCTCACTGCAGCCTTAGATCGAGTAGTCAAAGGTGTCTTCTTCCAGAAGAACCTTTCCCTATAAATGATATCCACTATCACTCATACAATCCATCCCAGATCAGTCTGGATTACCCTTAATCTCTGATCTTCCTCCTCTCTTGAGGCATGTTCTCTTCTTCACTTCAAAATATTTTAGCTCCACTAACATCAACATTCTGGGTTGAGTATCCCTTGATCAAGAATCTAAAGTGAGCAATAATAAAGTGATCCAACCCCACGTGCTGCAAACGTGGGAAGACCCCATGACATGCGTTAGGCAAACTAAAACCCTTGAAGCCTTTGCCTAACCAGTCTGTCCACTATTCTCGGTCTTGTATTTGTTGTATCAACAAGTTGGCGCCCACCGTGGGGCTAAGTTGCTTACTTTTCTCAAAGACCAGTAGTGTAGCTTCATCAAGTTTGTCATGTCTGAAAGTGGGTCTCCTGGTGAAGTGAATCAAGTACCTCGTACTTCAACACCTATCGCTGGCCAAGCATCACCAGCGACTTCCACTCCGTTTTCCACCCCAAGAGGCACTCCCACGGGAATTACATTCCCGAAGTTCTTTCAAACACCAACTCCCTCCCGCTCGGGAACTCTTTCCCCTCAAATCGGCGTAACTAACACATTGGAGCGCGTTGATTTGACACCTGAAGGAGTAGCAAGGAATTTCTTATAGTTGAGATCCCTTCTCAATCAACACGTGAGTAGGGAAAGGTAAAAAGGGGTATGGATAACACTGGATTATGATGAGTCTAAGCCATCGTTATCACCTGCTCCTCCACCTCTCCCCTTCAACAACTCACAACCAACTGCATCTACCTTTGAAGCTGGTCCCAGTGTGACTCGTCAACCAATCAACCTAAGTCCTTGTGCTTTTGGAAGAACACATCCTACAGCTTTTCCTTTGTTTATTTCTCAACCTATGACAACCGGTGCACCCATCGGACACGAGGCAACTCTTGACCAGTTATGGCAATCTCCAGCTTCGAGCATTCCCCCACCTGTTGCAACATCATGGGAACAAGCCATGGCTACCCTGCCTTTAGCTAGGGGTGCTGTCATGAGCACGTCTATGGGAATGCCTTACACTGTACCGCCAGAAAGCCTCCAAGGCTTTAACCTCATGCCTCAGCTGATGATTCAGATGATGGCACAGTTTCCTTGGCAGCACTTCATTAACCAGGTGTTGTCCACACACCAAGGAACCTCCAACAACAATCCAGCCACGAGAGCATAAGAGGAGCTTGCCAAACCCTATAAGCCCAGCAATTTGGCATTCTCCTCTCAACAAATTGGTGACTATGATTTTAAAACTCAAATCAAGATGTCATCTCATATACGAACATATGATGGAACTGAAGATCCGGAAGACCACTTGCAAATCTTCACCGGGGCAGCCAGGATAGAAAAGTGGTCCAACACTGAATGTTGCCTTATGTTTATGCAAACCCTCATTGGGTCTGCCAGGATAGGGTTCAATGACCTACCTGATAAAAGCATTCGAACCTTCAATGATTTAAGCAAAGGTTTATTGGCCAAATTTTCGCAGCAAAGAAGCTACGTCAAAGATGCTACCGTGATTTTCTAGTCAAGCAAAGAGATGATGAAAGTCTCAGGAAATCATCGAAAGATACAAAAAAGAAGGGTTAACCTACGTGAGGGCCGACGAGAAAGTGAGGGTGGTTGGCTTCATTAACACCATCACCTCTAAATACCTCATAAGGGAATTTAACACGTCCCTACCCAAAACCCTGGAGGAGGCCCTTGAAAGAGCAGAGGCTCATAATCGAGGAGAAGAAATTGTGGATATCAAATAGCAAAGGAAACGACCTCCTAGTTGGCGAAGTAGTAGTCCTAACAGGAAGAGGGGAAATTTGGTTCATTTGACAAACGGCCCAGAGGGCAAGACCCTAGAAGGCTTGAAGGCAGAAACCCTCCAAGCAGGGAAAAGACGTAAACTTCATAGCCTTGACAAAAACCCTCAAGAAATCCTAGCCACCGAAGAAATAAAACACATCTTCAAGCCTCCTTGGCCTCTGCCAAAGAGTAAAAGAAATGAAAACTCCACCCGATACTGTGAGTTCCACAAGGAAAAGGGCCATCACACAAACGACTGCTTCCAGCTCAAGAAACAAACTGAGGAAGTCGTTAAATCCAGAGAACTGGCTCACCTAGTAAAGGGGGTAAGTGATAAAATGGCTGAAGGAAATAGCAAAGAGATGAGCATGGTAGAAGTCAATGGCAAGGCTCCTTACAAATGACAACGTTTAGAAGCTTGGGAACGTCAATGCGTCTGCTTCCCACCACCGAAAGGGGACTTGTTGGAAAAACCCTTGGTAGTAGAAGCAATGTTGGGAACTATCAAGACGCATAAAGCTTACATTGATACAGGGGCCGCAACAGAGATTATGTTTGAAAAGTGCTTCAACGTCTCAGTGACAACAAGCGCTCAAGGCTTCAACCCTCTGAGTCCTCTATCAAAGGTATCGCTGACATCATCAAACCTTTGGGCCAACTAACCCTTAATGTATGTTTCAGTGAAGGAAAGATGGAAATAACCAAACCGCTTACCTTTGTGGTAATAAACATTCGTTCTAACTATGATGTAATCATAGGAAGGCCCGGTCAATGTGTGTTTAGAATGGCGGTTTCAGTTGGCCAAGGCACTGTAAAGTTTCCAACCGAAAGAGGAATAGCAACCCTTGAACCTACGCAGGAGGCCTTCATGGTTAAAGGGGAAATTTCAAAAAATGAAGAAAACGAGCAAGGTTGGATCATTAACCCAAAATATCCTCAACCAAGGATAAGGGTAAATACCAACCTCACTGAAGAAACACTCTCCTATCTCAAAAAGTTATTCTTGCACAGCATGGACATCTTTGTGTGGTGCCTCGAAGACATGACAGGCATCCCTTGAGATGTTGTTGAACACGAGTTGAAAATTCCCACAAACGTAAAGCCTGTTGTCCAGCAAAAAAGAAGCTTGTCCCCGGACAGAAGCCTTGCAGCCTGTTAGGAAGTTGAAGGGCTTGTCCAACCCGGAATCCTTCAAGAAGTTAAATACCATTCCTAGGTAGCCAATCCGGTGATGGTTAAAAAAACTTGATTGGTCCTAGAGGATGTGCATTGACTTCAAGGACTTGAACAAAGCATGCCCAAAAGATTGCTATCCGTTACCAGAAATTGATCTGAAGGTTGACTCGCTCACAGGCTTCCCACTCAAATGCTTTCTTGATGCTTATAAAGGTTATCACCAGATCCATATGAAGAAAGAAGATGAAGAGAAAACATCCTTTCACACTGACAAAGGTATTTTTTGTTATAAAAAAAATGCCTTTTGGTTTGAAGAATGCATGTGCAACCTACCAACGTTTGGTTGACAAGCTTTCGCACAGCAAATAGGTAGAAACATGGAAGCCTACGTTGATGATTTGCTAATCAAGAGCAAAACCGAAGGCCAAATGCTTGATGATATACAAGAATTCAAGAATTTAAGAAAGATCAACATGAAACTCAATCCCACCAAATGTTCATTTGGTTTCGAAGAGGGCAAGTTCTTGGGACACGTAGTAGGAAAACAAAGCATAAAGGCTAACCCCCAAAAGTCAAAGCTATCCTCGAAGCCAAGTCCCTGCAAAGTAAGAGAGAGGTGGAAGCCTAAATGGAAAGCTTGCAGCCTTGAAGCGTTTCATGTCCAAAGTGGTAGAAAGATCCTTACCTTTCTTCAAAACCCTTCATGGGTGCACAAACAAGAAAGACTTCTGATGGACGGAAGAAGCTGAAGAAGCCTTCAACCAAATGCATTGTCATTTGGCCTCATTACCAAACATTGTCGCTCCGGAAACAGGGGTACTAATCTCTGTTCATTTCTCAGTTGCTAAGGAAGCTATCAGCGCGGTCCTGACCATAGAACGAAACAAAGCTCAGGTACCCGTCTACTTCTTCAGTAAAACCTTGAAATTGGCAGAGACCAAGTACCCTCCATTGGAAAAATTTTTCTCTAGCCTTAGTAAAAACAGCCCGAAGGCTTCGAAGGTACTTTCAAGCACACCCAATACAAGTGGTCACTGACCAACCTTTAAAGAGTGTGCTTGAAAAACCTAAAACTTCTGGACGATTAGCCAAATGGGCTGTGGAATTAGGTGAGCACAACATTACCTACATTCCAAGAAAGGTTTCAAAGCCCAAATCTTGGCCAATTTTATCGTTGAAATTCCAAAAGAAACAGTAACAGAAGTTAACACTGCTACAACTGAACCATCTGACCCGAAAACCTGTAAGCTTTTTACCGATGGAGCTTCCAACCTTGGGGTCAGGGGCAGGGCTTGTTCTAATTGATCCAAAGGAATTAGAATTTACATATGCTCTCCGGCTTGAATTCAGACAACTAACAACGAAGCCGAGTATGAAGCCCTCATTGTTGGACTCAAGCTAGCCAAAGGGATGGAGGTCCAAAGGCTTCAAGTCTTCACAGACTCATTGTTTGTAAGTAAATGAAAGCTACATGCCAAGGAACCCAACATGAAAAAAATACAAAGAGAAAACAAAGGAACTCATGAACATTTTCCAATCGTGTACAATTAAGCAAGTTCCAAGATCACAAAACAAGAAGGCTGATGCATTAAGTAAGCTAGCATCCCTTACATTTGCTCATCCACCAAAAAAGTACTAGTAGAAGTACTGAAGACACCATCCATCCAAGGCTTGAGGTACAAGATGTAATTACAAGGAAGGTCAAACTGGATGACCCCTTTGATTAAATTCTTGAAAAATGGTGAATTACCAAATGATCAGACGGAGGCTGAAAGGGTTCGCATCAAGTCAATGCAGTATGTGTTACAATGAGAAATACCATACCAAAAAGGTTACCTTGCACCACTACTCCAATTTGTGGCCCGGAACAAAGCCAGTATTTGATCAAAGAGGTACACAAAGGGATTTGCGGGGCTCACTCTGGCCCAAGATCAGTAGTGGCGGAACTGATGAATTTGGGATATTTTTGGCCTTCCATGCACCGGATACCACCGAGCAGCTAAAAAAATGTGAAGCTTTCCAATTGCATGCTCTAGTACCAAACCCAAGCATGATCTAGTTCCCATCTCCTCGACTTGGCCATTCCACAAATGGGGCATGGACATCGTTGGTCAGTTTTGTAACGCCCTGCTTTTCATACTTTCTTTATTTAGAAAGCTAGCTTTTACTTCTATTCTTGGAAACCTTGTAATCTTGTATTCACATCTCTCGTTGTAATCGTATAATCCGAGACTTGGATCATAGTGAAAGCTCGTATTTTTTTCCTATTCATGTTGTACTTATTCATAATCGTTTTATACTTATAATATTAATACATTCATGCTCATACTACTTGATACTGAAATACGTACAAACATACATACTTACATTCTTGATACTTCATTTATACTTATACACGTTTATTTTACTTGAAAACATGTGAAATACCGAAGTTTATGCATGAAATGATGAAAAATATGAAGTTTGGGGGTCAAAATGAAAGAATTCAAACTTTAAACGGAAACAAGGGGCATCGCCGTACGCGACGCCTAACCCCTTCCAGCCTACGCGCGTCGCCAAGGCCCTCAATCCGCGGAGAATTGTTTCCAGCTCACGGGTTGGTCAGTTTTGTGTTTGTTTAGTGTGTTTTCTCCATTAAATGCTCACCAAACTTAACCCTAATCACCTCTTATAAAACCCAACTCATTCCCACACTTCTCCACTTTGCAAACTCCTCTAAACTCTCTCAATTCAGGTGAGAAATCTGTAGCAAAGTTAGAATTACTTCAAGTTGAAAAAGTGAGCATAACCTCACTTCTACTTCATCTTTTTCACTCATTCTTCTTTCTTCGCACTTGGAACAACCTTAGGTATGTTTCCAAAGGTTTTCCATGGAAAACCAAGCTGGAACTTCACCATAAAAGGCTCCAAAGTGCTATGAACTTTCTGATTTTGGTTAAACTTCTATGAACTTCTTTGAAACTCATGTTTTCTTCACACAACACTTTGTTCCTATGCTCCTAAATCAAACCTATGATTAGTGAGCTTAAACAAGGTTGTTTCATATGAAATATGAGTGGTTAAACACTCTAAACTTTCTGTTTTTGAAGAGCTTTAAGCTCACAAGTGGTGTAAGTTCAAAACTTGTTCATGTGTGTCCACCTTGGTTAGTTTGGGCAATCCTAACTTTGCGACCACACATCACTTGATGATGTTCATCATTATTCCAAGTTAGTTTGCTACCCCGTCTAGCCTTTGACGTGTGTCAAAGTGTGCTCACCGGGTTGTATTTCACTTGGCTACTTGGTATCATGGTGACACACTTTACATTCTTGTCATTTCTATTCTTATCATACTATTGTTCTAAGACCCTCCTTGTTACCTATGGTAACTTGTGTAGTGGTGAACATCATACGAGGTTCTAAAGTGGATGGTTAACCCTCCCACCTCCTACTTGACTTACATGACACCAAGAGGTACCAAAGTGGATGGTTCATCCTCCAACCTCCTACATAACATTATAACTATATATGTATCTATGGACCATAACATAAATCCTTAAAAAACCAAACCCTTGATAGTGACTAAGTAGTCACCTATCAAGCTAATAAGTTTATCACTAATGTGTATAGTTCCTTGTCACGATTCTAATAGGTCTCGAACCTATGAAACCATATTAAATCCTTATGGATTATTATAGTGTCAAAGACAAGTGCTAATACCTTAGTGACTATTTTCGTATCATACACTTTGTCACATTTTGAATCTTAAATCCGAATGTCCCATCATCATCCCCAAAATACTCATACGGCTTCGTTTTCCTCTCGTAGGATAACTCGGCGTTCATCCCATCAAACAACTACCTTCACGGACTTTTCAAGTTAGAAGACTTAGCAAAACCGTGAGTACACTCGACCCACTTTTCGTTTATAACACTTTTGGATGTAACATGTTTCCATATACAAAAATCACAACACTTAAACTTTATGAAATGCAAACAATCCTATAATCATGAATACTTGAATCGTTTACTTGATACTTATATCTTGGATATTCTTTATGTAATACCTTAGTCATTAACTGTTTTATCCTTCGTTTGACATGTATAGCGCTATAGGAAGTAACGCATCCCCCTCCTCATGAAATCTAAAGGCCATGTTAATATATCGTGTTTGCGTTAAGGGTTTGACTAGTAGTATTGCATCCCTTGTATATGCTCTTGTAGAATCATAGTTGCCATGAGGATTTGTTTAAACTTTATTCATATACGTATGCTATGCTTAAACTTGTGTACTCGTTTTTGCTTTTGCATTGAATTGTTATTTTAAAACATGTTACAGGTTGATGGAGATGATGCTATGAAATCAAGTAGCAAGGACGTTAAATACACAATTAGACGTTTAGGTTTAATATTGTTGTATCAAATTTTGCCAAGTTAATGTTGTTATTTGATTTTCCCTTGTATTGCATTGACTTTTGTTATGAAATGAAATTTTGATTAAATTAATTATTGTCACATTTAATTTCATGAGCAATGAGCAATCTCTTTCGTCCCGCCTCGATGTTTTCGCCATCGGTTGGGGTGTGACAGATTGGTATCAAAGCCATAACTATAGGGAATTAGGTAGAATTTCCATGTTTGACCTAGTCTATAGTTTAAGTGTTCATTTTTTACCATTCTTGTCTTATGCTTAAAACTTTATTCTTCCTCATTGCTTCTTCCTATTCTTTTGGTCTTAAAACTTACGTAATGTCTTTCCTAAGACATTTTACGTAACACACTTGATGACTTAAAGACACTCATGATGCAAACGAGGCGATTTGCACCAAGATAGGTCCAATGACTTACAATTTTTTGTGAAATCCCTCATTCCGCGTATTCGATTTTTCATGAAGTTATACCATCAAGTTAGGAGTGATATCCACATCTTGATGGAAACTTCCATTTCATACTCTAGTGGATCTTACAAACGAGTCGGAATATGCTCCTCGTTTAGTAAGAAACAACCACATTTAGGGTACGAAATCGTCAAGTTATGGGTGAAACCCGCACCTTGTCGACTAAGTCCCGTTCCTCGATTTTCAATCTTGCCAAAGTTTTGAATTTTCGATCGACTAGGGACATGTAGTAACTGGAAGGGTAAAATGCCATTAATCGCTTCTCGACGAGAGCGTTTTACCTATTAGGCCAAAGCTTGTTCCCTAACTCGAAAGATCTTACGACTTACTTTGGAATAGTCGATGTTTCTCTACCCAAAACATTCCCAGGTTATATTAAGCCAATCTTTTATGTTATCTCAATTTTTATGTGATTTTATACCTGTTACCTTATTCGTTTCGAACCGTTACACATTTCGCATGTTTATCGCAATCAAAAACAATACTAATTCTCGTAAACAAACTAATTTTATACTCTTTATTCGCATTCATACATGATTATACATGTTATACTTGATGAATTCATGCAAACTTTGTGAACTATACTTGATGAACCCAGGCAATCTTATGTGAACCATACTTGAACCTTATACATGCTTATACATGCAAAACTTGTTTTCTTTATTATGATCAAGTCTCATTCCCTTTTCTTCTACGTTGAACCTCTAGATGAACTCCCCAAACTCTACCAAGAAGTCCAAGAGGTCCAACAAGGGGTCCAACAGCAACAACAACAACAAGGAGGACTCTATCTCCAAACAAGACCTCGTTGGTCTTGTCGTCGAGCAAATGGCCGACCAAATGGCCCGTGTTACCAGTTCAAGCACTTCATGGCTTGTAAACCCATCGAATTCACTGGCATGGATGGGGCCACGGCCATGATAAACTGGTTTGACGCGATGGAACTTATCTTTCTTCAGGGTGGGTGCCCTGATGAACTTCGAACCTCAACGCTACCGGGGTCTTTCGTCAGAGAGCCCTCGAGTGGTGGACTACCGAGCGCAACAAGCGTGGCAACGGAGCAGCCCACGCTCTACCTTGGGACGAGCTTAAGTAGCTCATGAGAGATCAGTTCTGTCCTCCCCACGAGACCCAGAAGCTCAAGAACGAATTCTGGAATCTAACGCAACAGGGGATCGACGCTGAAGGTATGATTGCACGCTTCAAACAACTTAGTATCATCTGTCCTGGACAGGTTGATACCGTTCCCAAGGTGATCACCAAGCTAATCTGTTGCCTTTCGCCTGTGATTATGAACCATGTAGCCGTCGCACGCCCCAAAACCATCGAAGAAGCCTATAACACCATCATAGAGCTTAACCACAATTGCATCCTTCAAGGGGCTTACGACAAGGTTCCTACGAGGCATGCGCACCAAGCCATCACCGATACCACCACCACTACCGAATCTCCTCCCTCCCAAACCAAGAAGAACATCAACCAGAACAAAAAGCGGAAGGCTTCTGTTCAAAATAATGTGGTCGTTACTCCGCAAAACCCCCTACCTCTCCAAACCGTTGCAGCCATCACCCCCACTACCACCGGACAACCCAAGCGTGGCTACACTGGACCTCATCCCCAGTGTACTAACTGCTCCTACCAACATCCCGTTGGCACGCCATGTCGCAAGTGTGCCCAATGTCAAAGGTTTGGACATTTTGCTAACCGTTTCCGAAACTTTCCTCCACCCCAAAACCAGCAAGCCCAAGCCATCTAGCAAAATCCTAACCCTAACCAGAACCAAGCTCAACCGCAACGTCAAAATGCCCCTGTGCGAGCGTGTTTCAAATGTGGCGATTTAAATCATCTCACCAATGTTTGCCCTCTTCTCAACCAACCACGCCAACAACAGAAGCAGTAGCAGCAGCCTGAGCCTGCAAAAGGACGAGCTTTCATGCTTACCTCCGCTCAAGCCCAAAGCTCTAACGACTTCATTACTGATGCGTTCCTTGTGAACCATATTTATGCTACATGCCTATTTGATACTGGTGCCGATAGAAGCTTTGTATCTTTAGAATTTGAACCCTTGCTTAAGTGCGAACGAACCAAAATGCCTAATCCTTTCGCTGTCGAAGTCCCTAATGGTAAAACCATCTCCGTTGATTCCATTGTTTCTGGTTGTTCTTTGATTCTTAACGATCATACGTTCTCCGTCGATCTCATTCCCATGCAAATGGGTAGTTTCGACATCATAGTAGGCATGGATTGGCTCATGTGAGTTCGTGCTGAAGTTGTTTGTTCCGAAAAATTCATTCGCCTCCCTCTTCCTCAAGGTGATTCTCTACACGTCTATGGCGAGAAACTTTCTAAAGGTCTCAAGCTTATGTCATGCATCAAAGCAAACAAGTACTTGCGTAAGGAGTACTTTGCCTTTCTCGCCCATGTTGTGGAAAAGAAAGGCAAAGGTCCAAGCATAAGTGATGTTCCTGTCGTTTATGAATTTTCTTCTGTTTTTCTTTAGGATCTTCCTGATCCTCCGCCTCCTCGAGCTGTCGATTTTCGTATTGATCTTATTCCTGGCGCGACTCCTGTTATGAAAGCTCCCTATTGTTTAGCACCCTCGGAGATGCAAGAGCTATCTAGCCAACTTTAAGAGCTTCTTGATAAAGGCTTTATACGCCCTGGTACTTCCCCTTGGGGCACTCCCGTTTTGTTCGTCAAGAAGAAAGATGGGTCTTTTCGAATATGCATTGACTATCGTGAACTCAATAAACTTACAGTCAAGAACCGATACCCACTTCCTCGAATTGACGATCTCTTTGATCAACTCCAAGGTGCGACTTGTTTCTCAAAAATCAACCTCCGTTCAGGCTATCATCAACTTCGTGTATCCGAGGAAGAGGTACCCAAAACTGTTTTTCGCACACGTTATGGACACTATGAATTCGTGGTCATGCCTTTTGGTTTGACCAACGCACCTGCAGTGTTTATGGATCTCAGGAACCGCGTGTGTAAGCCTTTCGTCGATCGATTCGTAATCGTATTCATCGACGATATTCTCATCTACTCCAAGATAAGAGAAGAGCATGGACGACAACTGCGTCTCATTCTTCAGCTTTTGCAAACCGAACGTCTTTATGCCAAATTCTCCAAGTGTGAATTTTGGTAAAAGAGGTTCAATTCGTAGCTCACACCGTCAATGAACTCGGTATTCATGTTGACCCTGCAAAGATAGAAGCTGTGAAGAATTGGATTGCACCTAAGTCGCCCTCTGAAATTCGTTCGTTTCTTGGCCTAGCTGGGTATTATAGTTATTTCATCTCGACCTTCTCTGTCACACCCCGACCCGCAGCGGAAATAAGAGTCGGGGCATAATTGGGTTATCACCAAAGCACATGACATTTACTATTATGTTTCATAATTAATGAAGTCAAAGTTACATTTTCAAACATCCAAACATGTTCATTCAATACAAAGGAAATAATCAAAAGGTAACAATCCCAAACTAAATCGATTTATTCTTCTAAGCCAGGTCCTATGTGTTCCTAGCTGCTGCTGGTTCACCTGTATCATGTGTAAAATGGTAGTTTTTGGGTCAACATAAGTTGGCGAGTGAACCTTATTAGATAAATATTTGATAATGATTTTATGGTTAGTTTATCAATAAAATATTGTGCATAATTATAAAAGAGCAAATGTAAGTAATCAAGCATTAGCAAATAGCAGTTACAATTATAACATACAATAACACTTGATAGCATACATGAGCATACCAATATCATACGATAACTAACATAAATGAACTGTGCGATCAAGGCTCAATCAAACGGAGCCGATCGTATTGCATGAACTGGAAATGTAAATTGAACTGTGCGATCAAGGCTCAATCAAACGGAGCCGATCGTATTGCATGAACTGGAAATGTAAATTGAACTGTGCGATCAAGGCTCAATCAAACGGAGCCGATCGTATTGCATGAACTGGAAATGTAAATTGAAATGACCGATCAAGGCTCAATCAAACGGAGCCGATCGTGCGGGCACGCCACAGTTCAACCGCATAATAAAATGGGGAACAAGCTCAACCTCATGGATGGGGAGCTGCGGCCTCGGCAAATGCATGTACTGAAATAATAATTTGCATCCAATAATAACTACTTAACAGCAACAAACTAATACACATGTCATGATATGATGTATGCACAATAGTTTCGTTATAATATGTAAATAAACAAAGACACATGATACACCCCAAAAACGTGATTAAAACGGGGAATTTGAAAGGTTCACTCACATTGGGTGCGTTGAATTTGAGATGGTGAGATGCGCACGATTTAGATGAGCGAGTCGACGAGGAATACTAACCTAAATAATAATGGAAAAATATATTAAGTGGA
Source organism: Scalesia atractyloides (assembly GCA_947069175.1). NCBI lineage: Eukaryota > Viridiplantae > Streptophyta > Magnoliopsida > Asterales > Asteraceae > Scalesia > Scalesia atractyloides. The sequence goes on from CAMTDV010001634.1 coordinate 41,561,012, forward strand.
TGGATGTTATTAAGGATTTTAATGAAATTTTTAGATATATTTTTTTATGAGTTAATGGCTATTTTCTATCTTTAAAAATGTTATTTTTAAGTATTTTTAATTGATTTTTAAATTAAATTAAATAAATAAATATATAAAAAATATTATTTTTTACTGTTGACCGGTTCGGTCAGCGGATATTTCTGCGCCGGGCGGGATTCGAACCGGCGACCTTCCGTTCACGTGCACGTAGCTCTACCAACTGAGCTACGTGACTAACCCGTTATAAACTCAGTTTTAATTATATTTATATACTTATTTGAATTAACCGAAAATTCCTTTATTTACAAAAACGTTTTAATTCAACTGGACCGGTGCTCGTGACAAGATTCGAACGCGCGACGTGAAGTTCATTTTGCACACAGTCCACCGCTGGACTGTGTGTCTAACCCGGTTATATTCTTGGTTTTTATTATACTTAACAACTACCTGTTTTAACCCGGGTTAGTTCATGATTAAAAAGGAATGTTATTACACAAAGCGTGCGCGTAGCAAGGATCGAACTCGGGACGTGTATAGACGTTGTTTGCACACAGTCCACCGCTGGACTGTGTGTCTAACCCGTATATAATCCGGATTTTAATTACTCTTATCTCATTATTAAGTTCATCTTCTTCATTACGATCACAGACCTTACTCAAACATCTGGTTCGTGATTAATCTAATTAATAAACATGACGACTAGCTTGAATGTACTAAACCGAACAGTTTGGGGAAAGAAGATACCGAACAGGTTGTCTTCCTCAGAGAGTCCGGCGAGAATTTGACGGCTCTGTTTTTGAACCTTCGGCTGAGAGGGTCTATCAACAGAATTAAGGAATTAGATATGAAATTGAACTAGTGTGTATTGATTATTAGTACGTTTGAATGTGCATACCGATGACTAGCGAGTTTCCGGCAATTCCAGAAATTTTCCGGCGAACACATAAAATCCAGCAAAGTCGTCTGTGGCTGATTTTGAGTGATGGGTTAATGTTAGTAAAGTTCTAACAGTAGATTGAAATCGTAAAGAAGGAGTATTTTACCGGTTTGGGTTGAATACGGTTTTTCGGCGACTTTTGCAGAGAATTCCGGCGAACTGTTTTAGGTGCTCAGATGATTTGAAAACGCGACGAAAAGGAATTGGAGTGTTGTTGTGATAGTTCTGAATCGTGCAAATGATCGGAACTTGAATTAAATCAGAGCTTGATAAATTTTCGGTTTCAAATACCGAAAATGATGAAACTTTAAGTTCATTCAATTCTGACTTAATTAGAAACCGAAATACATCGGTTATAAGCTGGCCAGATGAATTCGAAATGATTTGGCGATCGGTTTGCCGATTTCCGTTATTCAGATGGCATCAACGGTTAATTTGAGTTTGCGTATAAGTTCCAATTGTTTGCCTAGTGTTAACAGAAAACACATTGTGGCGGAGTGGTTTAGTGAAAGAAGGTTAAGTTGTGTTGAAGGCTTGGCTGACCCGGGTTCGAGTCCCGGCAGCCTCACATATTTTTTATTTGTTTCATTTTAACTTTTTATCAAATATAATTTTTATAGTTTAGTTTATTTATTAATTATGTATCGTTTTAACTCAAAATAACCATAAATAATTAATGCACTTTCATAACTTGGTACTCGATTACAAAACGGAGCGGGTTTGGAGACCCGATTTTTTACAAATGTTACATTCTCAAAGATTGCCGTTCCTTTGACCTCGTTGACTCAAAAAGATAAACCTTTTGTTTGGGGTCCCGAACAAGAGGAATCTTTCCAAACGCTCAAGGACATGCTTTGTAATGCTCCTATCCTTACTCTCCCCGATGGGAACGACGACTTTGTCGTGTATTGCGATTTCTCTAACCAGGGTCTTGGTTGCATTCTCATGCAACGAGACAAAGTTATCGCTTACACGTCAAGGCAACTTTAAATACATGAGAAAAACTATACTACTCACGACCTTGAACTTGGTGCAGTTGTTTTTGCATTAAAGATTTGGCGGCACTACCTGTAGGGTACAAAGTGTACAGTCTTCACCGACCAAAAGAGCCTCCAACATATCTTTGATTAAAAGGAACTCAACATGCATCAACGTCGTTGGGTAGAATTGTTAAATGACTACGAATGCGACATTCGCTACCATCCTCGTAAAGCGAATGTTGTAGCCGATGCACTTAGTCGTAAGACTCATGTTAAGAGTGTTCGCTACTACCAAATCGTGGGAAAACTCAACGAGTTGATTCAACAAGCACAATTTTCCATCATTAACGAGGGTAATCTTGATAACAAGCTGAATTGTGGAGTCGAAAACCCTCTCGAAGCTAATCCTGATGGTATTCTCTACTACCATTGTCGCATTTGGATCCCCAATCGTCTCAATCTTCAAAACACCTTGATGGACGAAGCCCACAAATCCCGATACTCCGTTCATCCTGGAGTTGATAAGATGTACCATGATTTGCGTGCATCCTATTGGTGGCCTGGAATGAAACGTGATATCGCTCTTTACGTGTCCAAATGCCTTACGTGTTCCAAGGTCAAGGCAGAACATCAACGTCCCTCTGGTTTGCACGAACAACCAGAAATCCCTGTCTGGGAATGGGAAAGCATAGCCATGGATTTCATCATGAAATTGCCTCATACTCCTTCTGGTCACGACAACATTTGGGTTATCATCGATCGTTTGACCAAATCCGCACACTTTCTCGCCATTCGTGAAGATTACAAAGTCGAGAAATTGGCTCGTATCTACATGAGTGAAATCATTAGTCGTCATGGTACACCTCTTGATATAATCTCTGATCACGACGCTTCTTTCACCTCTCGCCTTTGGCAAACTTTTCAATCCGCCCTTGGCACTCAGCTTAATCTTAGCACCGCTTTTCACCCTCAGTCTGATGGTCAAACCGAGAGTACTATCCAAACTTTGGAGGATATGCTTCGGTCATGCCTAATCGTTTTTGGCGGCAATTGGGATTCACACTTACCCTTGGTAGAATTCTCGTACAACAATAGTTATCACGCAAGTATTCAGATGGCTCCATTTTAGGCATTGTATGGTCGCAACTGCCGTTTTCCTATTTGTTGGCACGAGATTCGAGACATACAAATCACCGGTCCCGAGCTAATACAAGAGACAACGGACAAGATCTTACAAATACGTGATAATCTCCTCAAAGCACGAAGCCGACAAAAGAGCTACGCTGACAAAAGACGCAAGCCTTTGGAGTTTAATGTAGGTGATCATGTACTTCTCAAGGTATCCCCTTGGAAGGGTGTTGTTCGTTTTGGTAAGAAAGGCAAACTCACTCCTCGCTACGTAGGTCCTTTCAAGATTCTCGAAAGGATTGGCAAGGTTGCGTATCGACTAGACCTACCTGAAGAGCTCAACAACGTCCATCCTGTCTTTCACGTTTCAAACTTAAAGAAATGTCTAGCTGAAGAAGGACTTCAAGTTCCACTCGAAGATCTTCAAATCAACGAGACATTGCACTTTGTGGAAAAACCGGTCGAGATCATGGACAGAGGAATCAAGCAACTAAGGCGCAGTCGAATCCCTATCGTCAAGGTTCGATGGGAAGGAAAACGCGGCGCCGAATTTACTTGGGAACTCGATAGTGATATGAAGACCAAGTATCCGCATCTCTTCGTGGCATTTTCCTAAATTTCGGGACGAAATTCCCTAAAGGAGGGGAGACTTACTTTCCTTATTTAGAAAGCTAGCTTTGTACTTCTATTCTTGGAAACCTTGTAATCTTGTATTCGCATCTCTTGTTGTAATCGTATAATCCGAGACTTGGATCATAGTGAAAGCTCGTATTTTTTTCCTATTCATGTTGTACTTATTCATAATCGTTTTATACTTATACATATTCATACATTCATGCTCATACTATTTGATACTCAAAATACGTGCAAACATACATACTTATATTCTCGATACTTGATTTATACTTATACAAGTTTATTATACTTGAAAACATGTGAAATACTGAAGTTTATGAATGAAATGATGAAAAATACGAAGTTTAGGGGTCAAAATGAAAGAATTCAAACCTTAAACGGAAACAAGGGGCGTCGCCGTACGCGACGCCTAACCCATTCCATCCTACGTGCGTCGCCAAGTTCCTTAATCCGTAGAAAATTTTTTCCAACTCATGGGTTGGTTAGTTTTGTGTCTGTTTAGTGTGTTTTCTCCATTAAATGCTTACCAAACTTAACCCTAATCACCTCCTATAAAACCCAATTCATTCCCACACTTCTCCACTTTGCAAACTCCTCTAAACACTCCCTAAACACTCTCAATTCAGCTGAGAAATCAGTAGCAAAGTCAGAATTACTTCAAGTTGCAAAAGTGAGCATAACCTCACTTCTACTTCATCTTTTTCACTCATTATTCTTTCTTAGCACTTGGAACAACCTTAGGTATGTTTCTAAAGGTTTTCCATGGAAAACCAAGGCTGGAACTTCACCATAAAAGGCTCCAAAGTACTATGAACTTTCTGTTTTTGGTTAAACTTCTATGAACTTCTTTGAAACTCATGTTTCTACACACAACTTTGTTCCTATGCTCCTAAATCAAACCTATGATTAGTGAGCTTAAACAAGGTTGTTTCATATGAAATAGGAGTGGTTAAACACTCTAAACTTTCTATTTTTGAAGAGCTTTAAGCTCACAAGTGGTGCAAGTTCAAGAGCTTGTTCATGTGTGTCCACCTTGGTTAGCTTGGGCTTTCCTAAATTTGAGACCACACATCACTTGATGATTTTCATCATTATTCCAAGCTAGTTTGCTAGATTTAAGGTGTCACAACCCCTTCTAGCCGTTGACGTGTGTCAAAGTGTGCTCACCGGGTTGTATTTCACTTGGCTACTTGGTATCATGGTGACACACTTTACATTCTTGTCATTTCCATTCTTGTCATACTATTGTTCTAAGACCCTCCTTGTTACCTATGGTAAAATCATACGAGGTTCCAAAGTGGATGGTTAATCCTCCCACCTCCTACTTGACTTACATGACACCAAGAGGTACCAAAGTGGATGGTTCATCCTCCCACCTCCTACATGACATTATAACTATATATGTATCTATGGACCATAATATAAATCCTTAAAAAACGAACCCTTGATAGTGACTAAGTAGTCACCTATCAAGCTAATAAGTTTATCACTAATGTGTATAGTTCCTTGTCACGATTCTAATAGGTCTCGAACCTATGAAACCATATTAAATCCTTATGGATTATTATAGTGTCAAATACAAGTGCTAATACCTTAGTGACTATTTTCGTATCATATACTTTGTCACATTATGAAATGCAAACAATCCTATAATCATGAATACTTTAATCGTTTACTTGATGCTTATATCTTGGATATTCTTTATGTAATACCTTACTCATTAACTATTTTAGCCTTCGTTTGACATGTATAGCGCTATAGGAAGTAACGCATCCCCTCCTCATGAAATCTAGAGGCCATGTTAATATACCGTGTTTACGTTAAGGGTTTGACTAGTAGTATTGCGTGCCTTGTATATGCTCTTGTAGAATCATAGTTTCCATGAGGATTTGTTTAAACTTTATTCATATACGTATGCTATGCTTAAACTTGTGTACTCGCTTTTGCTTTTGCATTGAATTGTTATTTTAAAACAGGTTACAGGTTGATGGAGATGATGCTATGAAATCAAGTAGCAAGGACGTTTGATACACAATAAGATGTTTAGGTTTAATATTGTTGTATCAAATTTTACCAAGTTAATGTTGTTATTTGATTTTCCCTTGTATTGCATTGACTTTTGTTATGAAATGAAATTTGAATTAAATTAATTATTGTCACATTTAGTTTCATGAGCAATGAGCAATCTCTTTATTCCCGCCTCGATGTTTCCGCCATCGGTTTGGGTGTGACAAGTTCCCACCAGCCAAAGGAGGAATCAAATTCTTGCTTGTAGCCGTTGATTACTTCACCAAGTGGCCGGAAGTAAAACCATTAGCCAATATATCAGGAAAACAAGTCATTGACTTCGTATAGGAAAGTATAATTTGTCGTTTCGGGCTTCCAAGTGTGCTAGTAACTGACAACGGAAAGCAGTTTGCCGAGAAGCTTTTAAGCTCTTGGTGCAAAGAGTTTAGAATCACCTAAGTGTTCAGCTCAGTAGCCTATCCATAATCAAACGGCTAAGTTGAAAGAACAAATTGAAGCATTGTAGAAGAGATTAAAGCCCGATTGGGGAGACACAACAATAACTGGCTTGAAGAACTTCCCAATGTCCTATGGGCAATCCGAACAACTGAAAAGATAAGTCACAAGAAAACACCTTACAGCCAGGTTTTGGATCGGAGGCTGCAATCCCAGCGGAAATAGGAGTTACAACGAAATGAACGTTCAACATTGATCTCGAATCAAACAAAGCAGAGGCTTTGTTGAACTTGGAACTCCTTGAAGAGGCTCGGGATCAAGCTGCCATACGATAAGCGTACTACAAACAGAAAATGGAAGCGTATTACAATACAAGGGTGAAACATGAACGTTTTAAGCCAGGAGACTTGGTCCTCCGCAACAACGAAGAGAGCAAGAAAGAAAATCAAGGAAAACTCGGTCCTAAATGGGAAGGACCATACACCATTCTCGAAGCACACAAAGGAGGGTCATACAAGCTAGCGGATGTAGAAGGCAAAAAGCTTCCTTGCCACTGGAATGGCAAAAACCTTAAAAGGTTCCATGTGTAGGCAGAATGTTTTATGTTCCATCTTTCTTTTGTAATCAAAGCATGACAGTTATGAATGAATGATGATGTTTTTATCAAAGTTTGTCTTATCTATCCTTCAATCAGGTTGAGAACCTAGCAAAATACTCCATGGCAAGAGCCATGTAAGGGGATGAGCTCCCAGGCCATGGCAAGGGCTGATGACGGGGGTAATCCAAATCTCAATAAATTGGCTAAAGCACGAAACAACTTGAAAGGTTAAAAGGTTAAAGGGTTCAAAACCAATCAGCTATTGTGAACAGTAAAAAGAACCAGCCCAGTGACCAGTCAGTCGCAAAAGAGGCATGTGCAAGGAGACGTCCTTTTACCCGCAGGTCCGAAGCCTCCAACCCCCCAAATGGGCAAGTCCCTCACTGCAGCCTTGGATCGAGTAGTCAAAGGTTTCTTTTTCCGGAAGAACCTTTCCCGATAAATGATATCCACTATCACTCATACAATTCATCCCAGATCAGTCTAGATTACCCTTAATCTCTGATCTTCCTCCTCTCTTGAGAACTTGCTTTGTGCATGTTCTCTTCATCACTTCAAAATATTTTACCTCCACTAACATCAACATTCTGGGTTGAGTATCCCTTGATCTGAAATCTAAAGTGAGCAATAACAAAGTGATCCAACCCCACATGCTGCAAACGTGGGAGGACCACACGACCTGCGTTAGACAAACTGAAACCCTTGAAGCCTTTTACCTAACAAGTTTGTCCACTATTTTTGGTCTTGTATTTGTTGTATCAACAGTAACCTACAAACTTAAGGAAAAGGCGACTCTAGGAGACACGCCCCTTCCCAATCGATGCCACCAACACAGAAGCAAGGAGATGCATTGTTTCAAGAAGAGACTCGTCCTTTCACATCACACTTGTTGATTAGTATAAATAGGGTTTTAATTTCTCATTGTCATAATCGCATGTATTCAAATTCTCAGTTTATATATTCAAGTTATTCATTCGTTCTAGAGATCAAAGATTAGTTTTGGGCAACATTTGGCAAGTGTGAAGGCCAGTATATGTGATACGGTACATGTTTGATCCATTTCCTAACTTCTGAACTATTTTTACTGTCTGGCACCCATGAACTAGCTTGCGTGGCATCTAAAATACCTCTGCAATCAAAATAGAAGTTTTAAAATACAATTCCAAGAAAATGTTAATAATGGAATGTGCTCATAGTTGCTTTAAGCAAAGTCTTAGGCATAATACATTTGTAGGAAATGTTTTTTGCTGAATGTGGAGGTAGAGAAAAACGAGTAATTGGTAGTTACATATGTGTAACCGCCTTATTTATCAAAGTTTAAACAATCAAATGTCTATACAGTTTCTATAGTCCTCTGACCTTGGGAACTTAGCATTGAGAATCTGCTTCTGTCCATATTCCTCCATGCATAACCATCTTTAATGTTACTGCGGAAGACCTCCATTATCGAATTCATGGTCTTTCCGCAAAACCTTAAATTAATAAACAAAATGTATTTTGTTGAAAGCAAACAAATTAATTACAAATGCATGATCAAGTACTTGCACATTTGCAACAAAGGTTTTAAGTAGTAAGTACCTTCTCTGATCGTTCATAGCCTGTGTTTTTCCGGTGTGAGTGTGAACTTCTGGTATCTAGTCACCGGAACATATTGAATTATAATTCTTTAATTCATGTGGGTAAAAGTTAACGGGCATTCAGGTTAAAGTTGTAATTAGTTTTTATTAGTAATTATGTATAGTTAGGGTTGTATGTGTGGAAAGTTAAACCTAGAAACTAATTATGAATAGTTGTTACGTCCATTCATCAAAAGTCACCCATTCATCAAAAGTCACGATGGTTTAGAATTACTTAGGGGCAGTGGCGATCTCTGAGAATTCATGTACCTTGTTTGAGCTCGAAAAAATGTGCCCTTTGCCTTAACGATAAACGATGCAATTACTATTTAAACCATAAAAATAGGCTTACTAAACCTAATGCCAATGGGCTAACTTCTAAACCATAAAAATTGATTTGTAAATGGGCCTATATTGGATTGGTATGAGTATACTATTTAAGAAAATTTAACATATATGAGTATATCAGATTTTTTAAGACATGTGCCCCTTGAAATCACGGGCTATGTGCAGGTGTTCCTCCCCACACACCATAAAGGCCGCCCATGCTTAGGGGAATAAATTGCTTGTTTTGTTAACAACGATAATATCTTTATCAAATTGTAGTTAAGATAAACTGAAATGAAATGAGTATTTTTCAGTGAAATGGAAGGGATTTATACCAGGGCTGGTCAATTTGTAGGATGTCAAATTGTTTATACACAATTCGCGAATATGAATATCATGTGTTGATCAATAACTTTACTTTCAATAATTAAAGTTCAATAATAGATATTTTGCTACAAAGCTTTGTTTTATTTATTCTTGTGTTATCACAATTATCATCCTATTACTAAGATGGTCCGACAGACCTGATTTATACCAAACACGATTTATGTTATGGTTTTCAGATATTACAGACCTCAGACATAGATGCCGAATTGTTGTTGATCTCCATTGGACCCGGTCCTACTTCAATTCACATTGCAAGAAACTATTAAACTAAAAAAAGTGCAAAAAGATGAAACGACCTACCATGATATATGAACAAGAATATGTTCACCTGAATAAGATTCATCACGGCCAGCTACATCAGTGAGTGACGGCGGCTGCGCATAGTAACTGAAACCATCACTAACGGATTGAGAAACCCCTCTTTCGTATCCCATAGATGGAGCCTGTTCATTTCTATAACTATAAGTGAGCTAATCTGAAACCTGGAGTTGTAGCATTGCCACAGATCCCACAAAGGTTGCTTGCTCGTTGTTGTAAGAGATGTCGTTGAGCGGTTCTGAAAGCTGGAGTATTGCCATTGCCATCTGTTGTTACAATAGATATGAGACCAAGGATAGTGAGTAGACTGGTTAGGCTAAAGGCTTCGAGTGTTCCGATTTGCCTAACGCAGGTCGTGGGGTCCCCCCACGTTTGCAAGACGTGGAGAGAGGTTCACTAGTTGTGTTTGTAATTTCCCAAGATCCTTAGCTGAAAGATGTTCAGCCTTGGATGCAAGAGCAAATGTATTGTGTGTGTTGGAATAAAGAAAAGAGACTTGTATGAAACAAGTTCTTGAGAGACAAGGAGGAAGATCAGGGATTCGAGAGAATCAGGACTGATCTGGGATGTCTTTGATGCATTCAGTGAAGTGTCTTTTATAGGGAAAGAGATTTCTCAAAGGAGAAACCTGTGACTAGTGAACCCTGCTTGCAGTGGTGGCTTACCCATTTATGGGGTCGAAAGGATCGGACTGCGGATAAAAGATTGTTACCTTTGCACATGCTCTGGTCGAGCACTGTTTGGGTAGTAGTGTAACAAAGGCTGATGTGACAAGACCCTGTTATGTTCCTTTTGCTGGCTGAGATACTTCAACGCTTTTGAACCCTTAAACCTTTTAACCTTTTAAGCTGTATTGTATCTTAGTCATTTTATTATGCTTTATGTTTTCCTTTGGGCTACCCCGTCATCAGCCCCCCAAGTCAGAGGATTTGGGGTGAAGGTCCAAAGACATCTGACTTTCGTACAATTTTTTCTTAGCTTAAAGGTTTCAGGGCTGGGAAGGTTGTTGTTTAGTTATTTGGTGAAATAACCCAAAAGCTCACTATAAGTCTTTAGCTTCGAGACTTGAAAGCTTAGGATTTTGATGAGTAGCTTTTTTGATGCTACCAATAAGTAATTCTTGGATGCTTCGAGGCTTGAAGGCTTTGATTGGCGCTTGGGAACTGCTTTTTTGAATTTTGATGTGACATTGATTGATGTGTGGCAGTTTTCAGTCGGCGGTTTTCAATGCCTATAATTATGGCAGTGGTTTAATTTTAATTTTATATATATATTTTACTTAATATAAACTTTTCATTTCACATTTCATTTCACTTCATTTTACTATTCCATCAATCTCAAAATTCAGGTTAGTTTCCCTTTGCTCTTTCTTCATCTTTTTCTCATGGGTGCCAAAAAGGATTTGTCGGTTCGTTTTTCATGCTTAACACAAGAACAAGTTGAAACCTTTTGCACAGAATGGGGTATTGATCTTAAGTTCAAACCGGTTGCTCCGGGTGCGAACAAATCGATTGATCGTTGCCCTAAAGGTTCGATTGCTCTCTACTGCCGTCATTTCGAGTTTTCGAATCTTCGATATTCGTTTTCCATGTTTTTGTTGAATGTGCTTGAGTATTATAGGGTTTCTCTTGGTCAATTACACCCTTTTGGTGTTTCTAGGGTTATGCATTTTCAGGTTTTATGTCGTGCTTTGGGGTATGACCCCTCGTTGTTAATGTTTCGTCGTTTTTCTGTTTGGCTAAAAATGGTGATTGATTTACATTTGAGACATCCCAGGTTGATGTTAACCTGATTTCGTCGTGTGTTACTACCTTGGGGTCCTGGAAGGATCGTTTCTTTTGGGTTTCGCTTCGATTTTGCCGTTTAAATCTGTTTAGAGAGTTCCTTCTGCTGTTCTGAACGATCCTGTGCCTGATAATTCTGAGTTGAGCGAGTTGTTCTTGAAGTTCATTAGTGTTTGTTCTTCAAGGCTTCGGCCTTTTCCTGAACCATTTTAGTTTTGAGCGGTGTGAGTGTTCTTTGGGATAAACCAAATTATGACCCTGTTCTTATGAAGGGTGATCAGGGTATGGCCTTTTTTAAATTTTACTTTGTATTGTTGTTTTGGTACTAATTTTTTATTATTTTTCTACTTGTAGTGATGTCTGCTTTGGACTTTATCAAGAGTGATGATACCTCTGATGTTGTTTTTTGGAGAAACTGAGACGACTCCTTGTGAGAATGTTGTTGTTAAGACTGCAGAGAGCAGGTATGAAGGTTTTCGGGTATGTTAGTGTTCCAGATGTTAAGGGGTTTACTAAAGCTGGTTCTTCGAAGCTTTTAACAAGGAAGGCCAAACATGATTTGCTGAAGGATATTGCTCATCCTCTTTCTCTGGAGGCGGTGGATGTAGATGGTATCAAAAATTCTGATGATGTTGAGGCTAACCCTATTACTGAGAAGGAATTACCTTTGGTCAATTTGAGGAAAGATAAGGCTGCTGGTAAAAAGGTTGTGAATTCGAAGGTTTGATGAAAAGGACATGAGGTTCCTCAACTGTGAGTCAGGGTGAAGTTTATATGCCATACTGGAAGGTTACTATTGAAGATAATTTCAGGTCATCTGTTGTTTGTGAAGATGTGCTTGCTCATTTTGCTCCTCCTGTTGTTCAAGCTGTTGCCTCTGCAATGGATGATGTTGTCATGATTGCCAAGCTTATGACTCTAGCATGTAATTTTATGGCTATCCTTCCAGAAGGTGTTTCCCGCTTTCGTCATAGGATGAGAGAATATGAGGGTTTCTTTAAATAGAAAGGGGAGATGAAGGAGTCTATTGCTAGTTTGAAGAAGTAAGTAGAGGATTTGACAGAGAGTGAGAGATCTTTGAAGGCAGCGATGGAAGAACTTACTGTCGGTCATAAAAATGAGTTGTTGGCTGTTGAGAAACGTTTCGGAGGCGGATAAGCAACGAGTGAAGGCTGAGAAGGTGTCCTTGGAGATTCAGAGGAAAGCTTTTGAAGATGATAAGCAGGGGTTGAACACTTCCCTTGCTCAGGTGACTGCAGATAACAAATGGTTAATAGAAAAAGGATTTCAGCAAGTTGTCACCTATCTCCTTCATTCCTCTGATTTTAACCTAGCTCTTAGTGATGTTTATAAGAAGCTTTTGTTCATGGTCGACACCAAGGTTACCTTGCTGGTTATAAGGTTGGCGTTGCTGGTGAGCCTTAAGAGAAATCTACTTTGTTTCAGCCCATGGCTTTTGAGTTGTTCAAAGACGAGGTTTTGAAGATGGAGCATATGACCTACCGCTTTGTTGGTGAGGTTTCTCAGTGTTTTGGTAAGCCTTTGTCTGATTTTACAGGGATTGAAACCTCGTGGCTTGAATGAGGTTGTTTGTGATGAGATACTGAGCTCCCTTTCCAAGAAACGATCTTACTCTGGAGACAGCGAAGATGCACCATCAGAGGTTGCTGCTGGTTCGAAGGATGTAAGCCTTGAAGCCTCTGAGGCGGCAGCTGGTGATGCTGGCAAGAAAAAGAAGAAGAAGGTGAAGAGGTCTAAAAGCGAAGCAGCTAGTGCTAAAGATTTGGAGGCAACGAAAGCGACTGTTTTAGATGCTGCTAACTGATGTATCATTCGTAGCTTTCTTAGCAATCTCTTTGAACAATGTTAGTTACTTATATATTTTGAACAATACTTAGGTTTTGCAGAAACCCTTAAGGTTTCTGTTTTGTGGTCGTGGTTGGCCTTGGTGGCCGTTTGAACAATTTGATGGGAACCCTTGTGGTTTCCTTATTAGTCTTGTGAACAATATATAGGTTACGGCCCTTAAGTCCTTTATGCTTATGCGTCGTTTCAGTTGATGTTTTGTGTTGTTGTTATTCATGTTTATTGATGCTTGTCTTGTTTATTTGATGTATCTTTTTACCTAATTCCCCTTAAGAAGTTTTAGTGCTGCAGTCACTTTAGCTTCAAGGCTTCATTAGGTAAATGGCACATGTTGTCTATCCTTTGTACCATTACTTGGTGTGTTTGTTTTTCGTAAACTTTTTAAAGTCTAAGGAACGATTGGTGTAGGCTGTTCGAACCCGTCTATGAGACAAGTTTTTTGAAAAATTTCTAAGTCTCATGGAGTTGTATTGATTTAGGAACTCACCCCTTATATAGGTTCATTTAACCCTTGAACCTATTGACGATATGGCCTGGCAGCTCATCCCCTTACATGGACTTTGCCATGGATTTTTTGCAAGGTTCTCAACCTAATTATAGGATAGTTAAGACAAGTTATGATAAAAGCTTCATGCTTCATTCAAGAGGTTTTATGTTTACAAAAGGGGAATTTAACAACTCTTGAGATACATTCTACATTTTCAACTAGACATGGAACCTTTTAAGGGTTTTTCCATTCCAATGTCTGGGAAGCTTTTTGCCTTCTGCATCGGCCAACTCGTAGGATCCTCCTTTGTGGGCCTCAAGGATTGTGTATGGCCCTTCCCATTTTGGGCCGAGTTTTCCTTGGCTTTCTTTTTTGCTAGCCTCGTGTTTCGAGCACGAGGTCCCTGGTTTGAAACGTTCATGTTTTATCCCTTATTGTAGTAGGCTTCCATTTTTTGTTTGTATTTGGCTTCTTGAATGGCGGCCTGATCACGAATTTCTTCGAGGAGTTGTAAGTTCAACATGGTCTCTTTGTTGTTCGTTTCGAGGTCCATGTTGAGTGTTCGTTGAGTCACAACTCCAATCTCCACTGGAATTACAGCTTCTGAGCCAAATATCAAGTGTTATGGTGTTCTTTTATGGCTTGTTCTTCTGTTGTTCTTATCACCCATAGAACGTTTGGGAGTTCCTCGAGCCAATTGTTTTCATGTTTTCCTAACCGGTTCTTGATACCTTCAACTATGCTGCGATTAGTTCTTTCGACTTGACTATTGGATTGCGGGTATGCGACCGAGCTGAAGACTTGGGTTATTCTGAATTCCTTGCACCATGTGCTAAAAGGCTTTTCAGCGAATTACTTCCCGTTATCCATTACCAAAACTCCTGGCAACCCGAAGTGACATATGATGTTTTCCCAAACAAAGTTGATAACTTGTTTCCCTGTTATCTTTGCAAGTGGCTTAACTTCGGGCCACTTGGTAAAGTAGTCCACAGCTACTAATAAAAACTTCACTCCAGCCTTGGCCTGTGGAATGGCCCAATAATATCCATTCCCCATTTGTGGAATGGCCAGGCTGAAGTGATGGGAACGAGATCATGTTTGGGGCTTTTGGGAATTGGTGCATGTGTTTGACAAGCTTCACACTTTCTTAGTTGCTCGGTGGCATCTCGATGCATAGAAAGGCCAAAAATACCAGAGATTCATCAATTTAGCAACCACTGATCTTGGTCCAAAATGAGCTCCACATATTCCCTCGTGAACCTCTTTGACTAGATATTGGCTTTGCTCAGGACCAACACACCTCAGCAACGGTGCAAGGTATCCTTTCTTGAAAAGGGTTTCCCCTTGCAATACATATTGTCTGGATTTCACTTGAACCCTTTCGGCCTCTATCGGATCAACGGGTATTTCACCATTTTTGAAAAAATTTTCAACGGGAGTCATCCAATTAGGGCCTTCTTTAGTGATTACGTCTTGAACCTCCAATTCTTGGATGGAGGGGGTTTTTAATACTTCAACCAACACTTTTTTGGTAAGGTGAGCAAACGTGAGGGATGCAAGTTTGCTTAAAGCGTCGGCTCTTTTGTTTTGAGATCGGGGACTTGTTTGATTGTACATGCTTGAAACTGTTCATCAACACTTTTGACTTTTCCTGATACCTTTTCATGTTGGTTATTTTGCTACATAGCTATCGTTGACTTGACTTGAAACGAGCAACGAGTCCATAAAGACTGAAGCCTTTGAACCTTCATTTCTTTGGCTATCTTTAAACCAGCGATTAGCGCCTCGTATTCAACTTCGTTGTTAGTGGTCTGAAATACAAGTCGAAGAGCGTATGTAAACTCTAACCCTTCAGGGTTGATTAAAATGAGCCCAGCCCTGACCCTTCAATGTTGGAAGCCCCAGCGGTAAAAAGCTTTCCAGGCTTTAGGGTCAGAGGGTTCAGTGGCTGTGACATTAACTTCAGTAATTTATTGCTTTGGTATTTCAACGATAAAATCTGCCAGGACTTGGGCTTTGATAGCTTTTCTGGGGACATAGGTAATGTTATGTTCACCTAGTTCCACAACCCATTTGGCTAATCGTCCTGAATTTTCTGGTTTTTCAAGCACACTTTTGATGGTTGGTCAGTGACCACTTGCATTGGGTGTGCTTGAAAGTACCTTCTAAGCCTTCTAGCCGTTTGGACTAGGGCTAAAGCAAGTTTTTCAAAAGGATGATATTTGATCTCAGCTAGTTTTAACGTTTTACTGAAGAAATAAACGGGTACCTGAACTTTGTCTCGTTCGATAGTTAAGACCGGGCTTATGGTTCTTCAGCAGCTGAGAGGTAGACAGAGATTGTTCTCCCGTTTCTAGGGCTGCTATGGTCGGGAGTGAAGCTAAGTGTTGCTTCATCTGGTTAAAGGCTTCTTCTGCCTCTTCCGTCCATCTGAAATCTTTTTTGTTTGCACACCCCTTGAGTGTTTTGAAAAAGGGAAGTGACTTCTCAGCGAGTTTGGAGGTAAAACGCTTCAAGGCTGCAAGCCTTCCGTTTAGACTCTCAACTTCTTTTTTGCTTTATGGGGATTTTGTTTCCAAAACAGCTGTGATCTTGTTTGGATTGGCTTTTATACTTTGTTTCCCCACAATATGCCCCAGAAATTTGCCTTCCTCAAACCCGAATGAACATTTTACCGGGTTGAGCTTCATGTTGATTTTTCAGATTTTGGAACGTCTCTTGAACGTCGTCGAGCATTTGATACTCGGTTTTGCTTTTTATCACTAAATCATCGACGTAAGCTTCCATGTTTTTTTCCAATTTGACTGGCGAATGCTTTGTCAATTAGGCGTTGGTAGGTTGCACCGGCATTTCTTAGGCCAAAAGGCATCTTTTGATAGCAAAAAATCTCCTCTACACATGTGAAACGCGGTTTTTTCTTTATCTTCTTCTTTCATGAGGATTTGGTGATATCCTTTGTAAGCATCGAGGAAACACTTAAAAGGAATACCAGTAAGAGAGTCGACTTTGAGGTCAATTTCTGGCAAAGGATAACAATCCTTTGGACATGCTTTATTCAAATTTTGAAGTCGATACACATCCTCCAAGACTTGTCGGGCTTTCGAACCATAACAGGGTTGGCAATCCATGATTGGTACTTTACTTCTCGAAGGATTCCAGCGAGAACAAGCTTTTCAACTTCTTGGCATGCTGCCAGGCTTCGTTCAGGAGCTAGACTCCGTTTCTTTTGGACCATAGGCTTGACATCTGGTGGTACTTTCAACTCATGTTCAGCAATGCTTCGAGGGATTCCCGTCATGTCTTCCGGGCACCAAGCAAAGACATCGCTATAGTGTATGAGCAACTTTTCAAGGTATGATAAAGTTTCTTGGATAAGTTCATGTTAACCCTTATCCTTTGTTTAGGATACTTGGGGTTTATGATCAATCCTTCATTATCTTCATTTCTTGAACTTTCCCCTTCAACCATGTAAGCTTCCTGAGTTGGTTGAAGGGTTGCAATCCCTCTTTCAGTGGGAAACTTGACAGTGCCTTGGCCGACTGAGACGGCCATACCAAATGCACACTGACCTGGCCTTCCTATGATAACATCATAGTTGGAAGGGATGTCTATAACCACAAAGGTAAGTGACCTGGTTCTTTCCATCTGGCCTTCACTAAGACAGACATCAAGGGTTAGCTGGCAAAAGGCTTAAGGGGTATATCAGCGATACCTTTTATAGATGACCCGAGGGTTGAAGCTTTGAACGTTCCTCATCAGTGAGACATTTGAAGAACTTTTCAAACATGATGTCCGTGGCCGCCCCTGT
Source organism: Scalesia atractyloides (assembly GCA_947069175.1). Classification (NCBI taxonomy): domain Eukaryota; kingdom Viridiplantae; phylum Streptophyta; class Magnoliopsida; order Asterales; family Asteraceae; genus Scalesia; species Scalesia atractyloides. Next base: position 41,578,368 of record CAMTDV010001634.1, read on the forward strand.
GTCAATGTAGGCTTTGCTTGTCTTACTTGTCCCCACCATTGCTTCGACCACCAGGGGGTTTGAAAGTAGGTTTCCCTGAGGTGGTGGGAAGCAGACACATTGAAGCTCCCAAGCCTCCAAGCGTTGCTTTTTGCGGGAAACTTCTTGGTCGATACTCACCATGCTTACTTCTTTGTTCTTCCCTTCAGCCATCTTGTCCCTGACTCCCTTTACTAAATGAGCCAATTCCCCAGATTTAACGGCTTCTTCAATTCTTTTCTTGAGTTGAAAACAATCGTTTGTGTGGTGACCTTTTTCTTCGTGGAACTCGCAGTATTGAGTGGAGCTTTCGTTCTTCTTACTTTTGGGTAAAGGTCTTGGGGGTCGGAAGTTGTGCTAGATTTCCTCAGTCGCTAGGATTTCTTGAGGGGATTTGGTCAGGATTGTGAAAGTGACAGTCCTTTCTCTGCTTGGAGGGTTCCGAGGTTCAGGGTTCCGGGAGTCTGAACCCTTGAACCATTTATCGTAGTGACCGAAATTTCCCCTCTTTCTGCTTGGGCTGCTACCTCGCCAGCTAGGTGCCCGTTTCCTTTGTTCTTTGATATCCACAGCTTCCTCTCCCCGTATATGTGCTTCAGCTCTTTCAAGGGCTTCTTCAAGAGTCTTGGAAAGCTCTTGTTGAAGTCCCTTGTGAGATATTTGGAGGTGATAGCGTTCATAAAACCAGCTACTCTCATTTTTTCTCTGCACCCATGTAGGTGAGACCTTCTTTTTTGTATCTCTCAATAAATTCTCGAAGACTTTCATCGTCCCTTTGTTTGATTTGGAAAATCGCAGTGGCGTCTTTGACGTATCTACTTTGCTGTGAAAAATTGGCCAAGAACCCTTTGCTAAGGTCATCGAAGCTTCGAACGCTTTTGGCGGGTAGGTCGTTGAACCATATCCTGGTGGATCCAACAAAAGTTTGCATGAACATGAGGCAACACTCAGCGTTGGACCATTTTTTTATTCTGGCCACGCCGGTGAAGATCTGTAGGTGATCTTCTGGATCCTCGGTTCCGTCATATGTCTTTATGTGAGATGGCATTTTGATCTTTGTTTGGAAGTCGTAGTCGGCGATTTGTTAGGAAAAGCACGACAAGTTGCTGGGCTTGTAAGGTTTTGCAAGGTCTTCTTCTGCCCTGGTAGCAAGATTCTGACTTGTCGTTCCTTGGTGAGTACTCAATACTTGGTTAATGAGCTGAGACCAAGCCATCATTTGAGCCATCATCTGGGGCATGAGGTTAAAGCCTTGAAGGCTTTCTGGTTGTGACACAAGGCATTCCCATGAGGCATTCATAACAGCGTCTCGCGCCAGAGGCAAAGTAGCCAATGCTTGTTCCCATGTGGAGGCAACTGGAGGGGGAACACTTGTCACTAGAGATTGCTATAGCTGCTCAAAGGTGGTTTCATGCCCGACTGGTGCACTAGTCATGACCGGCTGAGAGGTGAATATGGGGAAGGCTGTTGGGTTAGGCCTTCCATAAGAATAAGGGGTAGGGTTAAAAGGTTGGTGTACTGTGCTTGGACCAGCTTCATGACCAGAGGCCATGGGTTGTGAATTGCTGAAAGGTGGAGGCGGTGGTCCCGGCGATAAGACGGTTCTGGCTCGTCATAATCCAACCTTATTTGACCCCCTTTCTCGTTCTTGACTTACGTGCTGGTTGAGGAGAGTCCTCAACCGTAAGAAATTTCTTGCAACTCCTTCAGGGGTTAAATCGACGCGTTCTGGGGCACTCGAGGTGCCGATTTGTGGGGAAGGAACCCCAGAACGGAAGGAGTTGGCGTTTGGAAGAACTCAGGGAAAGAGATTCCGGCAGAAGTATCTCCAGGGGTGGAGAGTGGGTTGTCACAACTGGTGAGGTTGGACTGACGGTGGACGTTAAAGTATGTGGTACTTGATTAACTTCTCCCGGAGATTCGTTTCCTGACATGCTGATTTTGAAGAAAAATGGAGCTACACTACTGGTCTTTTGAGAAGAATAAGCGGCGTAGCCCCACGCTGGGCTCCAACTTGTTGTTACAACAGATATGAGACCAAGGATAGTGAGTGGACTAGTTAGGCTAAAAGGCTTCGAGGGTTCCGATTTGCCTAACGCATGTCGTGGGGTCCCCCCACGTTTGCAAGACGTGGAGAGAGGTTCACTAGTTGTGTTTGTAATTTTCCCAAGATCCTTAGCTGAAAGATGTTCAGCCTTGGATGCAAGAGCAAATGTATTGTGTGTGTTGGAATAAAGAAAAGAGACTTGTATGAAACAAGTTCTTGAGAGACAAGGAGGAAGATCAGGGATTCGAGAGAATCAGGACTGATCTGGGATGTCTTTGATGCATTCAGTGAAGTGTCTTTTATAGGGAAAGAGATTTCTCAAAGGAGAAACCTGTGACTAGTGAACCCTGCTTGCAGTGGTGGCTTACCCATTTATGGGGTCGAAGGGATCGGACCTGCGGATAAAAGATTGTTACCTTTGCACATGCTCTGGTCGAGCACTGTTTGGGTAGTAGTGTATACAAAGGCTGATGTGACAAGACCCTGTTATGTTCCTTTTGCTGGCTGAGATACTTCAACGCTTTTGAACCCTTAAACCTTTTAACCTTTTAAGCTGTATTGTATCTTAGTCATTTTATTATGCTTTATGTTTCCTTTGGGCTACCCCCGTCATCACCATCGATCCCAGAGAAGGCGGCGCATGCTTGTTGTTACAAGAGGTGTCGGAAAGCTGGATATCTGGCCTCCCCAACATCAATGTTAACGAGGGAGGTCCATCCATTTGTATAAACAAAAATCAGAAATGAGATGCTTTGAGTTATGTGGAGAATATACAAGAAAAGAATACATAGTTAAAGTTGGAGGCCCAAAGAAACTTCCCTCCACATTCCCCTACATTGCTCAGAAGATGGTGGATATACAGACAAAAATTATGAACTTGCTTCATTCATTCATTAATCAATATGCTCGAATTAAATAGAGCAAACAAACAAAGACTAACTAACCCACTAACTACTAATTAGAGCCACTAACCTATTGACCCACTATCTAAGACTTGTTGATGAAACAAAAAATATGTGACTAAAATAAACAAACTAACAACTAAAAGCTGTAAACTTTGCTGCCCCAGCAGATTCACTAAGCAACTGACCCATTTTTATTATTCGACCCGTACCCTTTGACCCGTCGCGATTAACCCAACGCTCTCCACATCCCCCTTAGAAGTCAAAACTCATAATTGTACTAGGAATATTTGTAACTATTTATGTAAGAGTAAACTGTTGTTTTAGTCCGTAGGGTTTGGTCCCGTTTGCAGTTTTGATCAAAGTTTGAAACAGTTGTTAAAAACACACTACGGTTTAAAATTCTGGCTGTTTCAACTACGGGTGTTCAGAATTCGATTTGGATTCGAAAAATTCGAAATTCAATTCGGTTCGAATTCCATTAAAAATGTGAATTCGAGTTGATTCGTATTCGAATCCATTAATCGAATTAGAATCGAATACGAATTTATGATTTTCAATTCAATTCGATTCGAAATTCGAATTCAATTTATATATATATTTTTAATATATGTATACACACACATATAACTTCAAACTTGGCCATAGTATGAATTACCTCCATAAGTGATAAGTTTATTATTCGTAACATTACCAAACATACCGAGTACTGACAAATAGTCTATTTTACTTATTTCTAATTTTTTACCTAACTTAAATCGCTACTAGTAATCAACCTATCTTCTAAATTTTGGTGTTTTGACATATTGGTAGTTAACATATTATTATATTTTATGTTGAATATAACTATTTGTAGTAGCTTTAAAAAATGAAAGTAAAATAATTTATTGTTTAGGGTGAATTTGAACTGAATCGAATTTATTCGAATTCGAGTTTCAAATACTAATTGAATCGAATCGAATACGAATTCAGGTAAAAAAAAATTGAATAGTTCGATGGGTTGCCACTCATAGCGCCACGTTTGCAACCATTCAACAAGCACAAGAAGAGAAAGAGGTCATTTGGCAAAGCATAACAAATATTTTTATTAACAGATTGAAGGAAACAAAAGAACTAGAAAAGATGAAGTTGCTGACACCATTGCTACTGTCACTACCACACATACAAGACAATGTTAAACTTGCAGCCAGCCATGGTGGTTCTTCATATAAATCGTCGAAAGCCTTGGCAGCTTTGATTATGTCGTTGTAAAATTGCAATTACCACTTTATATGTACGATCATAATTGTGGGGAACGGTGAAACTAGACAACTAGTTGGATATTGAAACAAAAACAAAGATCTCCATAAGATTACAGGCATTTTATTCATCATTAAGTTTCACAAAAAGTATGCTTAAAACATGACAAATTTTGTGAACAAAGAGATGCATGATAAAAACTAATGGCAGAGTATATAAATAAAAAAATATATTTTTTTAAAGAATGACCGGCTCACCCACTAGCTCAGTTGAGTCAAGCCTAGCTGACTCAAATTCGGCTCATGAAGAGTCTTTAACCCTATAGCATATCACACCTATAGCAACATGCAGTGTGCAATTGTGCATATGCTAAGTAATTTCAATCATGTTATCCTTTTTCATCTATCCTAGCCATAGTATGTAGATTGTTAACTACTTTCATTTATAGTCTCGACTATGATCCCGTATACACCTTGATAGTTAAATCAGAAAACTAAATCAAACTAATCAAGATAATTAATCATAATTACTAAGAAAACATCAAGCATGATAAATGGATTTTAAGAACACCTTGTAGATTTTGATCACCAAAAAAAATGAAATTAATAAACCAATGGTGCCAATAACACCCAAAGAGAAAGCAACCTCTGTTATCTCTAAATTGCAGGCATGTAATGTTATACCAGGCCAAGCTACAAGTTCAGGTTACTAAATCACCATTATACCAAATTACCTAAAAACATCCAACCTCCTTAAAAGAAAACTAAAACCAAAAACTAAGATTACATACGAAAATCCAAGATACAAACAACATTGTTTGAGAAACACGCCCCGATCTTATCGCCTTCTTTGTTCCAACATACTTCAAAGATCCCGCCACTTCCCTCGTATGTTTTCACTACCCTTGCTTCTTTCACGGACCATATGTGCATGCATTTGTCCAATGACCCACTTGCTAAGTACTCCCCGTTTGGGCTAAATGCAACAGAATATACAGGATCCCTTCATTCAATTAAAAAAATATTAAAGGCGTATACCTTGGTTACATGTAAATTACTATATTGGGAATAAATTAAAAAAAATGGTGATAATATAAGTATCGTACCCATGGGCAACTAAGCTGTGAAGAAGTCTTCCAGTTTCTACATCCCATAGCTTTATAGTAGAGTCGAACGATGCACTGTTAAAGATTCAAAAACATGTTTTATTTGACCCGACTAGCTTCCGAACAACATTTACGTCGAAACATAGACCAACTGAAAATGTGCATAGAATAAGCACGAAAACGTTTTATATTTGACCCGAGTCATCTACGAAAAAATAATTTACATCAAAATGTAAACTTGAATTTACACCGACTATACAGATATAATAATAAGCACGTAACTCAAAGGGCTCAAAATGACATATCACAAAGTTTTTAGAAATAGTGGGGGGGGGGGGTAACTGTTAAAGCTAAAAGTTAAAGGTTGAGGTAAAAAAAAGTATTACTGGGGATGCTACAGTTAAACCATGTTGTGTTTAATAACATTTATTATTACTATAATGTTCAAAAAGATACTCAAAATACAGAATAATAATAAATAATGAAAAAATCTAAAAAAGAAAATATGGTAGTTACCTTGCCAACACTAATGGTTGGTTAGGGTTATTTGTTCCTGGACCTGTGGGGCTCCATCTGATGGTATATATTTCCTGCAAATATATAAAATAATAATATATTAAAAATAGCAAAATCATTCTAAACTTTTAATCACATTTAGATAGACTATTTAATGTGTCTTTATGCTGTACCTTTGTGTGATCCTTCAAATCATGCAAACAGGTATCCTGCTTCAAGCTCCATATCTATATCATGAATGATTTTAGTAATTAATCCAATTGTGTAAAAAGACTATCATGCCCCTAAGACATCAAAATTGTTACATGCATAAAAGAACAACCACCTTAGCAGTAGAATCATCTGAGCATGAAGCCAGAAGTGAACCAGTAGGGTCCCATTTGATAGCATTAACTTCACCCTAAAATAACATTAAAAAAAACTTTTTAAAAGTAAACAGACACAAATTTCATAAATAAAATAAAAGAAAACTGTTTCTTATTTATTTTTTTTGTAAAAAATATAAGAGTAAAATCTCATTTTCGTCCCTGAGGTTTGGCCAGTTTTGCAACTTTCGTCTAGAGGTTTGTTTTTCCGCATCTGAATCCAAAAGGTTTGAAATCTTGCCATATTAATCTAGTTCGTTAACTCCATCCATTTTTCTTCGTTAACTCAGGGTATTTCAGTCTTTGTTCTGTTATCTTAAATGGCAATTCGATCTTTTTCACTTTATGTACAAGCATTTAGCATATTTCTTCCCCGTCGACCATGACGACAGAAACGTTCAAGGACTCCACTCCAGTCAAAGATACAAATATTCAAATAACTGGATCGCCCTTTAAATTAACAAAAAAAACGAAAATACCTCTGACTTAACGACAAAAAATGGATGGAGTTAACGAGCTGGATGAAAATGGCAAGAATTCAAACTTTTTGGATCCAAATGCGGAAAAACAAGCCTTTGGACGAAAGTCAAAACTAGCCAAACCTCAAGGACGAAAATGGCATTTTACTCAAAATATAATAACAAACCAAAAGTCTAAAACATACCTGATGCCCCGCAAAAGCTTTAACGGGTCGATTATCTCCAACTTTACAAACATAAATCATGTTGTCGGTTGAACACGTTGCAAACGACACATTGTTGCGCCAATCAACATCGAGAGTAGGTGCTGCAATGACAAAAACAACACTCTTAAAATCACATGTATAACAATCAATTAAAAAACTGGAAAAACGTTTATAAGCTATTAAAATGCATAACGGCACCTGTATGAAATTCAAACTGCTGCTTCCATTCTCCGGTTTTAATGTCCCAAACGATTGCGGTCTTGTCCACACTGCCACTTAGAAGATAATCCCCTTTCTTGTTCCATTTCAACGAAAATATCGGCCCTTTATGTTTTGTTAATGTATTTACCAGCTCCCCTAAATAAAATCAAAAAATTCGTAAACAAAAGGATTTAAAAAAAAAGTAGCAGATGTCTCTTCTCATTGCCACCTCATCATAACCTTTTTTTATTCTTTAAAGTTCAGTATTTTGACCTGCTGTGCGTTGCAGCGGCGTCGAAACTTAAAGTAACTTGAACTTATACCGTCAAAATGTCAAATAATTGACCAGACCCACTTTGGAACAAAATTTACGTCAACACGTAGACCAACTAAAAACGCACATGAAATTAAGCACGAAAACGTATTTATTTGACCTGACTCGTTACCAAAAAATTTACGTCGGCACGTAAACCAACTTGGATTTATAACGAGACGTACTTGACAATAAGCATGGAAGAAAATATTGTTTATTTACGCTTAACAATGGTACCACTTACCACGCGTTGCGGAGGAGTCGAAATGTGAAGTAACTCGAATTTATATCGCCTATTGAAAACATATTATATTTGATCTGACTCGTTTCAGAACAAAACACAGATTGACCAAAAACGTATATAGGAAAAAGCATGAAAACATATCATATTTGACCCACGTACATAAAAATAAGCACATAAAACTCGAGGGGTCAAAATGGCATTTTACAAAAATTTTAGAAAGCTGAGGAGGTGTAAGTGGCAATACTAAAAGTTGAAGAGTTGAATACACAAGGTTAACGGGCCGAATATTAGCCCGTAAAGAGTACTCACCATCTTTACTCCATATTCTGGCTTGACCATCATAAGAACCGGTTGCAAGTAGTGTACCCTCACCCTACATAAGATAACGGGCCCAAAAAAATCTAAAAACTTAGCGGAATATTCTAAAACATGAGTTACAAATTATAATCTTGCAGTCAAAACTCACATTCCAGTCGAGTGTGGTTACGTCTTTACTCTTATCATTTGTTCTACCTCTGTAGTGCTTTAAAACCGCCACGTTTGAGGGCCCGTTTTGTGTATCGGATCTACATGGGCCATCGCGAATGGCCCAGATTCTAGCTGTTGAATCTCCAGATCTAGATATTTGTCAATTAAAAAATAAATAAAAATATATCCATAAAAATGTTCAAAAATAATGTTGATTTGGAAAGAAAATGTACGCACCCGGATGCCAAAAGAGACTCAGTTGGACTCCATGCACATACAAAAACCTGCAACAAATGGTTCACAGTCGATTAATCACTACGTAATTTATTCTCAATTTCACTCCTATTTAAGAATTTTGGATTAACTTTCACTAATATTTAAGGATTCCAAATTATAAAGTACACCCATTCACCATTATTAGTAATAATATCGCTGTTGCCACATTCTGATTATGACTCTTGTATTACGAAAATTGACAACAATTTATTACCACCGTATACTGTTTTATTACTAAATTTCTTTTGGATAAATATATAGTAAAAAATTACGATCATTGTTCTCTTTTCCCATCAAACAAATATGTGAATTTGCATATTCAACCAGCACATCAAAATGTAACTAAAATTCAGAAATTAGAAATTTACAGACCTCAGAAGTATGACCTTTCAAAACGGTTACGTCAGAACTGGGAATGAGAGCAGACATAGATGCCAAATTGTTGTCAATTTCCATTAGATCTGGTCCTCCTTCACATTGCAAGAAACGTATTAATGAGTAGTAATAAAAAAATAACACAACTCGCAGAAAGATTTCCACATGGCAACCTGCCTTCCATGTAACTAGGGGTTACCACCTGTGATTTACAACGGGTTCGGAACGTAAATAAAAATAAGCAAGCGGCAAAAGTGACTATAAAAAACCACATTGCGACTTTATTATTGGAAGTCACGGAAAAGTTACGTCCTTGCATACCAAAGCCAAGTTAAACCGAGAAAAGAGAGAAAAATAGGCGTAAAAACATTGAAACACAGACCGCCGCAACGTGTTAACTCGCAAAATTTGTAAATGATGAAAAGTATAAATTTGTAAATAGACCGAAACGTAATACGAAGAATTTGTAAAAGATGAAAAGTAGTGTTCAATTTTTTAAATGATGAAAAGTAAAAGGGTTAAAAGTAAAAAACCCCATAAAAAGACAAAATAGGCACCATGCTAAAGCACCCACAATATATAACAAAGTATACAAGCATGGTGAACTAGTTGTTAATCGCGAATAGCGGTAAAAGCAACAAGCTACCTATACGCTACATATTTATAGCCCATAAAAAGACAAAATAGGTACTATTGCTAAAGCCCCCACAACATATAGCAAACTATACAAAATGGTGAACATAGTTGTTAATCGCGAATAGCAGTAAATAGCAACAAGCTACCTATACGCTACATAGTGATAGCGATGAGATAGCGAGCGCTATTTGATGTTTAGCAATAATGTATTAGAATTTTTTTTTTAAAAATTAGGGTTTTTTCACGAATTTAAGGTTTTTGATGCAATTAGTGAAGATTACAGTTGTTTGGTCGATTAAAATGCATGAAAAATTCGGGTTTTAATATTAAAAAAAAGAAGAAAAGAAAAGACACCCTATTTGCTGCTATTGAGCGCTGAACATCAGATAGCGATGATCCAGCGTTACGCTATTCGCTATAGCGCTTGCTATCAGCCTTATTACCAAATATGATGGTGATCATGCGCAACTAAATCTTTTTTTCAATAAAGTACATTACCTTCAGTGATCATATTCTCTTCATGTTGAACTCGTACATTATCCTCATCGCGTCTAACATCCGTAACATCCTCGTTTTTCTTTTCCTTTTGTTTCGCCTTATCTTTTTCCCTCTCGATTTTCTCTTTCTCCAATTCCCGTTCTTTGTCCCTTATTTGTTTTTCCTTTTCTTGTTCTTTTTCTCGTTCAATTTCAACTTTCTTCTCTCTTTCTCTAACATGTTGTCGTTCTTTTTCTCGTTCAATTTCCTTTTCTCTAGAATGTTCTTTGTCCTTCTCTCTAGAATGCTCTTGCTCGTGCTCCCGATTGTCTCGATTTTTTTCTCGGTTTTTAGTTTTTTGAACATTTTGCTTCTTCTCTTTTATCATTTGTTGTAGCTCGTAAACGGTTTTTGTAATGAGATCAATCGGTTGTATAAACGAGAAATCTTCATCGACATCGGAATCATTCTGAAAGGACAACAGCCCCATTAATCAAATGGTTGAATAACCTAAATCATCATTTTTCGGTAAATGTAATAGAGATTGTAACTGTGCTTACGCATGAGAGATTTGCTTCTAGTTCGAGATACTGAATTCCTTTTTGCACAAATGTTACAAGAGCACCGGGTGGAATTACGTTTCCGTCTAGTGTACTTTTGTTCAGTGCGGCCTCGTAACCTAATGTGAAGGCAGTATGTGTGAAACCTGAAATAACCTTGAAAGTTAGCTTCAATAATTCCAAAAACTAGAACTGCGGAGTCATTTTTATTGTGATTTGAGTGTACTGATTTTCTTTTGTAATTGCTTCTCGATCAAAACGTAGACCAAGTAAAAACGTCAAATAAGCACAAAAACGTATTATATTTGACATGACTCATGAAACGTAAACTAACTCGAATTTATACCATCCAACGAAAACGTATTATATTTGATCTGATTCATTTCCGAACAAAATCTACGTCAAGAAAATCTACGTCAACACGTAGACCAACTGAAAACGTCCATAAAAATAAGCACAAAAACTTGTTATATGTGAAACGACTCATTTTCGGAAAAAAGTTACATTAAAACGTAAACTAGTGACTCGGCGCAATATCATATATTTGATTAATTTTCAGTCAACTTGGCGCAAACAAGTAATCTATATTCTGTGTCAAGTAAGACTTACCGAAGAACAAGTATATACAAATGAGTAAATGATAAACACATTCTCTCACTTATGCAACAACTTAAATATAGTTTAACAAAAAGGGCAAAAAAGACCTAAATTTTAAATCATTCTTAATGTTAAAATTTCATGTTAATCCCATTATCAAATACGTAATTCACCCGCATTAGCTGATGCATTGTGAGATGCATCCCATCGGAAGCAATTTTTTTTATATTTCAGTGACCTAGCACCTAAAAATATATGACCCAGACTGACATAATTAAATACAAGCAAACTGAAATCAAATAAGGATAAGGTCATAGTTATTAAAGGCGCTAGGCGCACAAGCCTCGCTTGGGGCCTAGGCGCAAGGCGAAAAAAAACGAGGGCCTGAGAAAAAAAGAGCGCACAGTGAAAAAAAATATATATTATGTATTAGAAAATTAATACTATTCTTTGTATAAAATAAACAAAAGCTATTATATAACATTGAATATCATCTATTTAGTACCAAAAGTAGTAAAATATTAGTGTAGAGAAAATAGTTTTCCTTAGATAAAAGTAGAAATATGGCTAAAATCTTGCTAAAATTAGATAATCTCCGGAATCTAGGAATCTCGCCGGAATCTGCGCCTGAACCATCACCCAATTGTCTCGCCTAGCTTGGAAAATGGGCCTAGGCGCAAGAGGCAATGGCTTTTAACAACTATGGATAAGGATAACACATTGTCACAATTATGCAACAACCCTAAGAATCAAACAAAACCGATAGAAATTTGGGCAACTATATGTTATTACTTATTAACCTCTGAAAAAAACAAAAACAACTCTTTTGAACCAGAAAATCCACATGGAAATGCTAAACCATATAGAAACTAGAAAGCTGTCTAATTAAAATACTAAGATTCTTTAACTAAAAATTTGAGGCACTTAGACCACCCTTAAAAGAGTCATATGCTTAGGACCATTCTTATTACAGAATTCAAGGCCCTTAGATCCTGTATTGCTTTATGAACCCGAATTTTAAGCAACTGTTCAACCGAGAAGAAGTCCTTATCATAGTTGTCGATAGCGAATAGCGACAAATAGCGACAAGGCACCTATAGGCTACGTAGCGAATAGCGACAAATAGCGACGGCTATTTATGAAAAAAGCGATACACTAGAAAAAGAATTTTAAAAATTTTTATATGTATATTATATCAAAATACCCTAGTATAATGTTATTTTACATGTATATTTAACAAAAACCTATAAATCCAACTATCTTATAGCTACATCCATCTGTTATTTATGTTGGAATTTTGGGTGTGTGTGAATGGAAGTCTCAAATGGTAAAACACTTGTCCCACATAGGTGTAGGGACAAAGTGAAAGGTTATTTATAAGGTAAAACATTTACCTAACTAATATAACTTAATGACTTGTTTTACCAAAGGTCCTACCCGCGCGTGCACAGGGGGGTGCAAAAAATGGAGCCGATTTAATTGAACTCATGTGTGCCCGCACGTCCAGCGGACACGAATGCAGTTCCCAAAACCTGTGTGGTCGCGGCGGGCGTTTTTGCATTGCACTTCTGTTTAATGGTTTTTTTTTTGCAAACCAAAACCAGCAGTAGCAGTTTGTTTACACCACCCAGCAGCGAAAAAAAATTGCCTGTCGCTATTCACGCTATTGGTCGCTAAGACCCAAATAGCGACCCTTCGCCGCAACGCTAGCTAGCACGCTATAGCGGTCGCCATGACCACTATTGACAACTATGGTCCTTATAATATCCCAAATTCTGTTAACTTTCAGTGACCTGTCCCAAACAGAGAATCAATATTCTGTCTGTCAGCAACTTCCCCTTGGTCATAAACCGAGGCACAAAGCGCAAAAGCGCACCGCTTTTGGAACCCAGGGGCAACTAATCATATAAATTTTTATATATTTCCTAGAGATACCAGCATAAATACCCAACATTTAAATGCAAACAAGCTTTATATATGCTTTTAATATTATAAATACATACATCTACAACCTAAAAAGCATGTTGTACAACAATGTGCTGCACACCTTAATTATGCAACAACTTAAATAAAATCAAACAAAAGGGGGCATAAAAAGACCTAAATCACTACACCAGTTTTCAATGATAAATTCATGTTAAATCACTAATTCACTATTATGAATACATAATAGCTGATACATTGCAAGAAATCTCCCAGCTGAACCAAACCTGTATAAAAATCCAGTTCTAGAAGTTTTTTACAACATTTCAGTGACCAAGCCCCAAAAACAGCATATATCGGTCCGATACATATCAAAAGACAAGCAGACTGAAATCGAACAAGATCACACATACTCAAAGTCACATGCTTATGACCATTCTTATTACAGAATTTAAGCCCCTTAAATTATGTATTGTTGCGGATTAATGTAGGCTTCAACCCACATTGAGTGTAGCCGAAATTAAGAGGCGAGCGCAGGAAAGCGTTCGTTCAGCCAGCCCTAACTAGTTATTCTATAAATTAATCTCCCGTACTTGTAACAGATTATCACTCAATAATACGAAAACATTAATCTCCCGTACTTGTAACAGATTATCACTCAATGATACGAAAACCCTAGCTGGTCCATGGACATAGGTTGCACAACGCAAGTCCGCAACCGAACCACGTATATTATTGTGTTTTTTTCGTGTGCTGCTAATTAAACCTAACATGTATTACTTAAAAAACCCTAATTTTGAAGCAACCATCAGACCGAAAAGAAGTCCTTATAATATCACAAATCCGGTTAATATTTAGTGACTTGGCCCCAAACAGAGAATCTATATTCTATTTCTATGTGTCAGCAACTCACCAAACTACAAAAATATACAAATTTAAAAAAAATAATAATAATAAACACATTCTCAATTAGGCAAAAACCTAAATAAAATCAAACAAAAGAGGGAAAAAAAACCTAAATCACTACACTATTCTCAATGATAAAATTCATTTTAAATTACTATTATCAATACCTAATTCAACCTCCTTAGCTTATGCATAGCAAAAGTGTATAACAATCCAGTTCTAGAAGACTGTTTTTTTTTAAATTTCAGTGACCTAGCCCTAAAACAAACATACCGGACCTATACATATCAATTTATACAAGCAAACTGCAATCGGATAAGGATAACACATCTTCTCAATTCTGCAACAACACAGATAAATAAAATAAAGAGTAATCGGTAGAAATGAAGTGAGAAGAGACCTGATTCGTGGAGATAACGGTAGACTAGATAATTCAACTCGTTTGAATTCATGTTAATCATGTCGCGATTATCAACATGAAGCCCTAATTTGAATTTATCTGGTTGAATTGACGGTGAAATTTGAGGGAGGGAGGAAGGGGAAGGGTTTTGGGGGTTATAAAAAGGGGGAAAGAGGGGGTTCCCAAATCCAAATGGGGGTAAAACCCGAGTTTTGAGTTTCTTGGTTGAACGCGACCTGACTGTTCCCTTTTTTATGTTTGCTATTTATTTATTTATTTATTTATTTATTTACTAGGTTATACGCGTAGATATTACACTAGTTTAAAAATAGAAATTATATACGTAGTAATGTATAACAAAATTTATACAACTAAATAATCTACACACAGAATGTCAAGCTAGTAACTTATGCAATAAATATATGTATTTTGTTTTGGTCAAAATTTACCGAAGCAATTAAGTGATCAAATTAGTTTTGTGAGGTAGTGTGCTAGCAATGCTTGTGATAAATATGTTGGTTTATTAGCTTACGAAAACAGTTTCAGGATATAGCATCAGGATATGAAACTATACCAATAATCAAATAATGAGCTGCAAAAGTAAAAATGGACACGGGATATACGAGGAAAGCCCTTGATCAATCTAGATCTCCGGCATAAAACCTCGGGAGCTGACAATCGTCCGCTGCCTTGTTCTTCTTATTGCTTGAAAATCAGGATACAGTTCAGGATAATGCTCAGATTGCTACTAAGTGGTACAAAGATTGCTAGTGTAAAGTGTTTGTGTGTGATTGCGATAGAAATGAGTGAGAGTAAGAGAGCAAAGAGTGAAGTTTGATCGATTGATGTGTATCTTACGATCTGGCTCATCCTTTATATAGTTACAAGAAAAAACAAATTCTCCTATAAACTTGGGGTGCTCCGGAATATTCCATTCTGAACGTTGTAGACCCGGTCTTGGCGGCTTCAACGTCCATATTCTAACTGAAAAGAGCGAGTCTTCAAGGGAAAAGGTCTTCATATACGTTGCAAATCCTACAGCTATCTCCTGCACATAAAATATTAGTAGCTATCAGGATACTCCCTCACCCTCAGGATGTTACCAATATGCTGTCATGGTATCCTTCACACTAATTAATCAAGATATTAGTCAAGATATGGGCTCAGAATTTCACCCACAACAATTGTCCCAAAAAATGTTGCCGTTGAGGATCCTGAGTCCCAACGGTTACATTTTTACGTTATTCGAGGCAATTAAGAGATAAGACCTTTGATATGATGGTTTGCAACTACCCAGGCTAATTTCACTCATTACCCCTCTATATCTTATCACTTCACTTCTTATTTATTCTCTGCCAAGGGATCAAAAGGTAAAACCTTCTTTCTCTTTATCTCTTCTCCTCTTTCTTTTCTTATTTTCCGGTCAAGAATGACAAGACAAACACGATCTAGCTCCGGCGATTCAGCCCCTGTCTTTATACCACAAAACCTTCTCCAATACTCGGAGAAGGAAGTTTGCTCGTTTGACAATGCCTATATGTTAGGATCTGAGTTTGAATTACTTGTAGTTTTTGTTTCAAAAATGGAAAATGATTGAATTAAAAGAGATTTGCAGCGGAATAAGATGGAAAACTTTTACTACAAGCAATGGTCGTTTGTTTTCATCATCATGCTTTCAAGTTGATTAACTTGCATGTGATTCACAAACTCCCCCTCAGCCTTTGCAGTTACAGTTTGGTAATGAGAAAATGCAGAGAAGATGATATGCGAAAGTTGATCTTTTAAGAGACGAGTTTAAAGGTTACATGAGTTGCCTATTTATACTAACTATCTAACCTCTGAGCATCTTTGATGACGTCAGGGTTGATAGTGACAGGAAACTAATATGTAACTAACTCTAAACACTACTTATACTAACTATCAGTGCTTGGCACTGCTACATTGATTAACTAAACTAATGACTAAACTCTGATCACTATCCTCTGTCCCTTGTTAACTCTGGCAGACCTTGAAGCTTGGCAGATGATAGGATGAGCGGTCTTTATGGAAAGCAGTGTAAGTACATCAGAGGTTGTAATCTCTGATAGTTGAACCAAAGCTCGGATAGTGTTATTTGGCTTTATATCATCTGTTCCTTTCATAGGGTTCAATCCCAACAATCTCCCCTGGAACAGATGATGCCAAAAACACTTTATTCTTGGTTTTTATTCCACAGAAGGAATTCTCTTATTTGACCTTTGAATTGAAGTTCAAAGTTAAGAGATTCCATGTCTCAGCATCCTTCACCAGCTCTAAACATAGTAGTTCTTGGAAGTCTTCTACTGTAAGCTCATAAGCATCTTCCATGGATAGTTTAGTGGCTGCACCATCAGACTTGAGCAATGTCAATTCATGTGTGTCTTTGTCGACCTTCCATTTTAGAATTTTTGGGTCTGATGGTTTTCTTGAAGGAGCTTTTATTACAGAAGTTTGTAAATGAGCCATCTTTGATAAATCTTTAGCCAGCTTGGCAGTTGTATCATCTGTGTGATAATCAATCATATTTTGAACCCTTCTTTGATAAATGTATCCTCAAACTCTTTGTCGGTCTTTTCATTCATCTCCCCTTGCTTTTTTTGCAGGGCAAGTGTGGAGTGAGCAGATGTTGAGCTGGACTTTTTAGAGAGTTGAGCTCTGAGGATAGCATCTTCTTTTGAATAGTCAGGCTTGGGAGGCATGGATGAATCATTTTTCTTTCTCTCTTCCAAACTTTTGTAAGTGTCTATCACCCTCACCTCACCCCATCTCATAACTTGGTTTTTGGAACCATAATGATTTTGAATCAGTTCTTGCTTCATTCTCTTCAACTTCAAGGCATTTTCAGTGATATCTTTCTTGTATAAATCCCAGTTGGGAGGAGTTGGATTTTTAAGAGGGTCTTTCAACATTTCTTGCATTCTGTTGATTTCCTCCCTCCGTTCATCTATGCTCCAATCCCTAAACTGTGGCCTTGTTGCCTTATACATCTTCTTTTCCATGATATACTCAATGAGTTCACTCTTGAGCAACTTATCTTCCCTTACTGACAACTGGTTGCTCAGATCCTTGACAAAATTTTGTAGAATGGTGACTTTACTCAGTTGAAAGGACATGATAATCTGTATCTCTCTATCATTTTTACCAGCTGATTCTCTTTTGGTAGTATCCTCTGCTTGCTTCTTTTTCAATTCTAGATAGGCATTAACATTTGCTGGTCTTGGATAGCCGTCAAGGGATAAAATTGTTCTTTTGTCAGGGTCATCATCTGAAAAGAAACTTAGGATCTCTTGCCTGACTGCTGGTAAATCAAGAGGATACAACTTTGATGCAGTAATGACTTTAAGAGTTGAAGAAGTTGTAAGCACTGATGTGGGGATCACTGGTGTTGATGATAGTGGAAGAGGTGCAGAGATCTCATGTGGTTGTGGGATTTTTGGCGGTGTGGATAATGGTTGAGTTGATGTGGGAAATGTGATCATGGCTGTGGATGGAGTTGCATCTGTTGCAACCTCTACTGTATCAACAGATGTTGTCACAACAGTTGCTGTAACATCTGCTTGTGTGGATGTAGGTTGTGGTTTTGAAAATGTGATAGGTTTTTGAGAGGCAGAGGTTTTCATGGTTGGATTGGTTTCAGGCTTAATTTTAGGAGGTGTGGATGTTGGTTGCCTGGCTTTGCTAGCAGGAGCTCTTTTTGATGAAGTACCAACCTCTCCTTTGTCACACCCCGACCCGCAGCGGAAAAGGTGATCGGGGCATGATTGGGTTATCATCAAAGCTCATGACATTTATTAAGCGTTTCATGTTCATTAATACAAATTAAATGGAATGTTACAATAAATGTTACAACATGATCTAACTAACAATCTAAACTTCTTTGTTCTCTTCTAAGGCATATCCTATGTTTTCCTTGCTTCAACCTGTTCACCTGTATCATGTGTAAAAAGGTTTTTGGATCAACATAATGTTGGCGAGTGAATCCTATGGAAAACATTTGAACAAATTTATTTAAATTGATTATGAAATATGTGCACAACCAAACATGAGTAAAATTAGATGTAACTTAATCAATAATCATAAGATATTAAATGAAACACTCATGAACAATAATGAAACAGTTAGAGGCACGCGATGCTCAACTCGTCTCTCACGAGGAACTGAGGGGCCTGATGAATGAATTGCATAAACATGATAATATGAATGACACAACTACAAACAATATAAACTCAATGATACACACATGAACAATAATGAATTTGAATTGAAGCACGCGATGTTCTACTCGTCTCCCACGAGGAACTGATGGGCTTAATGTATGAGTTTCATATAATTTGACAAAAGGAATATAAGTAAATCACAACAATAAAAACATTCTAAGTTTAAGTCATGATGTGGTATGGCACAAGTTTAAATAAATAAATTAATTATTTTCATAACACATGACACACCCCAAAACGTGTAATTTAAAAGGGGGAATTGTAAGATTCACTCACAGTGGGTGCGTTCGGTTGATGACGTTGAATGCACGCGAAGTGGTTTTAACCACGAGTGAGATTTAACCTAGATAAATCGCATTATGGTTTGGTAAGTAAACGGATTTTATTAAACTATTTTAGTAGGATTGTTGGGTGTATTTTTGTGAGTTTGAGGCTATTTTCTAACCTTAAAAATGTTATTTTTAAGTATTTTTAATTGATTTTTAATTAAAATAATTAAATAAAAATAATAAAAAAATTGATTTTTTTCTGACCGTTGACCGTTGACCTGACCGTTGACCTGACCGTTGACCGGTTTCGATCATGTATACAAGTGCACTGAGTGAGGCTCGAACCCGAGACCTCCCGTACGCGTGCACGCAGCTCTACCAACTGAGCTACGTGTCTAACCCGTTATATATCTGATTTTAATTATATATATATATTAATTACTTTAAACCGAAAATCATTTTATTTTAAAAACAGTTTTAAATCAATTCGGCGGTGCGCTCCACAGGTCTCGAACCCGGGACCTGTGGTTTAATCTAACACACAGTCCACCGCTGGACTGTGTGTTCAACATGTTATATAATTTGATTTTTATTATACTTAAATACTAATTAGTTATTTCCTTTTCTGCCTTATTTAAAAAGAAGAGATAATTGTCCGAGTCGGTGCAGAAGACCGGACTCGAACTCGTGACCAGTGATATAAACAAACACACAGTCCACCGCTGGACTGTGTGTCTAACTTGGTTATTATTCCGGTTATCAATATACTTAACATATACCAGTGACGACTCCGGTTCAGTTTAAAAAAAAATGATTTTTATTAAGGCAGCGTGTGTGTGAGACGGGATTCGAACTCGAGACCTTTGCGTTTTATGTGCACACAGTCCACCGCTGGACTGTGTGTCTAACCCGAGTAATATCCTGATTTTAATTATACTTATACGTTATAGCGGTCATCGTCTTCCTCGTCAAGTTAGAACCAGAAATCGGAAATCGACTGGTTCAAGGTTTTTATCAGTTTATTAGTGTGTTTCAGTTCATTACGGTGAGATAAATGAGAAAAGAAAAAGAAATTGGGCGGAGAGGTATACCGACTGGACTCTCTGTTTTCCGGCAGAAACTCCGGCGACAGAATTCACCTCCGGCGACGTGTTCCTTGTAGCAGCGAGTCTCCAGGAAGCTTACAAAGGGTGTGGGTATCTCCGGTATAAGCTCAGAGGCTCAGTGAGGCTCAGGGATGGAGAAACCGGTTTTCCGGCGATGAGCAGGGAAATTCCAGCGAGTGGAATTACGCCGAGAAAAGGTGTGTTTTTGAGCGAAAAGGTTTGCAGTCGGTTGTGGGTGAATTTATAATGCAGAACGTTGAAGCACCTGGTCTGATTTCCGACTGTAATCATAAATCATAAAACTCCGGCGGTTATGGTTTGGTCGCGGACTTCAAACATCGGTTATAACCGATGTCTGGTTAATGGTTTACGTTATAACGTAAATTGTAGTTAAGACTCGCGAGATTTCCGGGATTCCGACGACTGAACTGTTTGGGCGCCGGTTTTGAATTCGTAACGTCCCTTTATGAATTAAATGATTCTATTATTTATCAAACACAACAAGTGGCGCAGTGGTTTGTGTGATGTGCGATAAGGCTTGAACCGATTCGGTACAGACCCGGGTTCGAAACCCGGCAGAGTACTTTTATTTTTATTTTGCGATTTTCAACAGTTTTTCAAAAACTAAATATATATTCCCGTATAATAATCGATTATGTATCGTTTAAAATTATTTCGGGCATTTAATTCGCAACGAAAATTTTGACTGACTGTTCGGTTGATAAACGGAGCGGGTTTGGTAAATCCGTTTTTGATGGATGTTACATCCTTTTTCTTTTTGCTGATCAATCTTTTTCTCAACCAACAATCTGCTCTCCTCAATCACATTCTTTTTGTGACTAGCCCTTGCCTTGGCCATAATTTCTTCAGTTAAATCTTTCTTCTTTGAACCATCAGGCTTTGGAATGTTCAATGTAGGTCTGGCCTTATCATCATCTATTGTTAGCTTCTTTGGGCCCAAAGGTTTCTCCCCCTTTTTGGCTTCATCTGTTGTAACAAATATAACCGTTGGAGGTGCATGGCTAGTGGTTGTGAGTAGATGTGCTTTGATGGCTTTAATGTCTGTTGTAGTATCTTGATATCTTGATTCAAACGTGTTTCTAACATCATTCATCTGGTGCTTGTGTTGTAAATCCAAATAATGTTGTTGTTGTTGATGTTGAAACAGGGGGTTAAGAGCTTCTTTGAGATCAGCAGTGGATGGAACAGAGGGTTGACTTTTGTAGATATCATCAGCTTTAGTAAATCTTTGATTTCACCAACAGAGTTTTCTAATTCTGGTCACTCTCTCCATCAAATCATGGTATTTTAGATCATCGCCTAATTTAATAGGATCATCTAAACTCCTACCAGTGGTGGTAGTTATATCTATGTTATCATGAGCAGTGGTTTAGGACCAGCTTCAAACATAGATGCTCCTTTGTCTTGGTACTGGGGACTTCCCACAATAGAGGTAACAGTTGTTGCCTCAGCAGTGGTTGCCTTCAACCAAGTCTTATTAATGAAACCACTGTCCAACTGAGAACTAGGGAGTTTAGCAATTGTAGTGGCTGCTTGTGTTGAACTATCACCAAGGTTTACATGTAACCCAAGGGATGTAGCCACTTTATTTGCTGATGGGCTAGCAATGAATAAAGAATCAGACCCAGCCACTGGATGAAGTATATTCTCAGTAATAAGTTATTGAGAAGTGTTGGTTTGTGTCTGAACTAATTGAATTGCATTCAACAATAGTACAATTGTGGGTGGAAGTGAAGGTATTGGTGAAGGTGGTTGAGTAGAAAGCGACATTGCCCTGGGAGAGGGGCTGTGGAAGATAGACCCAAGTGGATCTAGAGCTTCATAATTTGGTGTCCCTGTCTACAACCTTTTCCTTTTGTGAGGAAGAAGGAGGAGTTTCAAAGCCGGTGGGAGATCTTTGAACCATCTGCTGTGAAGAAGTAGCAGCAGTGGTTTGTGCCTTTGGTGCTGTCACATGGTTAACCTCTGGGATCTCATCTTCCAGAGGACCCTTTTTGGGTTTGGTGGGCTTTTGTGAAGTTGTTTTGGTTTTCTTTTTGGAAATTTTTGGTGTGGGTTTCAGGGTAGCAGTTGTGTTGCCCTGATCACCAAGAGCAGTGGGCTCAGTAACAAGAGGTTGAGTTTAAACATTTTGTTCTGGTAAAACTTGCTCATCCTCCTCTACTTGTGTTTTCTCAACTTTATCTTGGTTTGTTATTCTGGTGAAAGTTTCATGATTAAGGCGGCCTGGATTTACCACATCGCCAATTTTACTTTCAGGACCTTTAATTTGATCCTGTAAGTAAACACTCAAGAACCGTGAATGCATCAAAAAAGCTTTTCTTTTTTCAATATTTTTAAAATTATTCACAAGATTATTGAACAGTATCTGGGAGTAGTTTTAAATCGGTGTCAGTTAAAATTGCATACCCCAGATATTGCATGTTCAATGGGATCTCACTAAAAGCAGTGGATTTTTCTGAGAGACAAGTAAGAATTGTGTGAAAGAAAAATCTCATCTCAGCTGGAAAGTTAGGTTTAAATATGGTCATACCTTTCATCTGGCCGATATAACCTTTTTCCAGAAACTCTGCTTGGATCTCATTATTGGGAAATGACACAGGGTGTTGTATGTCATTTAACTTGAAAACTTGAGAGATCGATTGAGGGCTAATTTGCATCAACACTCCCCCTACTCTTGAAATTATTGTATAAGGAACACCATCAGCAGATGAGTGAACCTTCGCATTTTTCCAGAAATCACGAAGAGCATCAATGTAAATGGGGGCTTTGACGGTTAACATGTGCAAGAATTTAGACTTTTGCAAAATTCGAATCATTGGATGATAGCGAGTATTTGCATCGTTTTCTTCAAGTATGGCAGTGTAATTGTGTGGAGTTTTGATTATGAGAGTGAAAGGTGGAGGTTCTTGTTGCGATTTTGCTTTGGATTTTGAAGATTTTGATTTGGGAGCCATGGTGTTTGAGAGAAAGTTTTGAGATTTTGAAATCGACACAGTAGATAAAACATGGGTTTTATAGGGGTTTTGAAAAAGTGAACATGACGTGGCATATGTTGCAAGATCTGATGGCTAACATCTGACCACGTGTAACCTCTGATGAGAAAAGTAACTGTTGATGTGGCAAACCACTGTTTTAGGACAGAGGTTTGGACAATACTGATTTGTTAACACTATTAGAGGATAGCCATCAGTGGTTTTGAAGAGGTGGAAAAATAGAAGTCAGAGGATACACTTTATCAGTGGATAAGATTTTAAAGCCTATCAGAGGTTTTAAGCAAACAGATGTTGTGATCAGATTTTTAAAGATTTATTGAAAAAATTTCAATTTTAAACTATTTTTAAGGAATTTTTGAATTTCAAACATTTTGATGCTATGTACACATGGATTTACAAGAAAACTTGTTTTTAATCCATGTTTAGCATACCAAGCCTTGAGATCAATTTTTCAAAGGTAGATGTATCCAATGCCTTGGTTAAAACATCTGCCCATTGATCTGTAGTATGGACATGATGCAAAGAAATCAAACCTTTTTCATAGCAATCTCTCACAAAGTGATGTCTGATGTCAATGTGCTTTGTAGTTGAATGAGAAACTGGATTTTTAATGATACTTTTAGCAGCTTGACTGTCCAATTTGAGTGGAGTCTTTAGTGCAGTGATACCAAAATCCAGCAACTGGTTTTGAAGCCACAAGAGTTGAGCAGTGCAGCTAGCAGCAGCAATATACTCTGCCTCAGCAGTGGATGTTGAAACTGCAACCTGCTTTTTGCTTTGCCAAGACACTAGACAATCACCTAGGAATTGACATCCTCCTGATGTGGACTTTCTTGTAGTTTTACACCCAGCAAAATCACTATCTGAAAAACCAGGCTCTTGGTGCTTGTTTCAAGCCATACAATGCTTTGTTGAGCTTGTAGACATGATCAGGATGGAATGCATCTTCAAAACCTGGAGGTTGACAGACATACACCTCTTCTTTGATTTTTCCATACAAAAATGCACTCTTTATATCCATTTGAAACACCTTTATGTTGTGGTTAGCAGCAAAAGCTAAGAACATGCGAATAGCTTCCAACCTTGCTACAGGAGCAAAAGTCTCATCATAGTCTATACCTTCTTCATGTCTGTAGCCTTGAACCACGAGCCTTGCTTTGTTTTTGACAACAATACCCCTTTCATAGTTTTGTTCTTGAAGACCCACTTTGTGCCAATTGGACTTACATCTTTGGCAGTGGCACAAGCTCCCAAACTTGTTGTCTTTTGAATTGAAGGAGTTCTTCTTGCATGGCTTCTACCCAACTGTTGTCTTTCAGTGCCTCTTGGTACTTGACTGGCAGTATGAGTGATTGAAATCCAGCAAAAAGACAAATATTTTGGGATTGGCTTCGTGTGAGCACCCCAGATTTGATGTTGCCAATAACTTGATCTGCTGGATGGCTTTTGAGATAATCAAATCACCTTGGTATGGAACAATAGCATTTTGAGGTGATGGCTGCAAATGTGTATCATTTGAGCTAACCTCTGCTGGTGAATTTGAAGTATCAGCCACTGATGAGCATGGTGGTGGTGGTATTGGGGTATAGAGGTAACATTCTGATGATTTTGGTGCCCAGATGTAGGACTCTTATCAACAGATGTTTGATTTTGTGAACTGGCAGAGGTTTGAGGATCAACCACTGTTAACCCAGAAGTGGCAGAGTTTACACAAGAGCTTGTAGCACTTGATCCTCTGTTTGAAGAATAGACTTTTGTTTGTGGAAGCACACAGTCATATCCTTAATCTTGATCTTCTTCAGATGGTTGTGGTGTACCTGCATTGTCTAGCTTGATAGAAACACCAGCAAATGTGAATTTATCTAAATCAAAAAGCTCTGCAGGATTTGCTGGGATTTTCAGTGATGACAGTTCATTGAACTTCACATTCAAAGTTTCTTCAACACACTTTGTCCTAGAGTTAAAAACTATGTAGGCTTTGGCAGTGGTTGAGTATCCAAGAAAATAACCACAATCAATTTTGGCTGCAAACTTAGATATAGAATCTTTTAAGTTCAAAATGAAGCATGGACAGCCAAAAACTTTAAAATATGAAATCAGAGGTTTGATTTTATACAAAATCTCATAGGCAGTCTTTTGATGCCTGGGGTTAATTAAAACTCTGTTTTGAACATAGCAAGCAGTGTTTACAGCCTCTGCCCAAAAGGAAAAGGGTAAACCAGAATCTGCTAGCATAGTTCTTGCTGATTCAATTAAGGTTCTGTTTTTCCTTTCAACCACCCCATTTTGCTATGGAGTTCTTGGAATGCTATATTGTCTAACAATTCCTTTTGACTCACAAAAAGCATCCAACTCCATATTTTTAAACTCTGTTCCATTGTCACTTCTAAAGATTTTTACTGGAAGATCAAATTGCTTTTCTACTTGTTTGACAAAGTTTTGCAAAGTGCTTGCAGTTTCATCCTTATAATGAAGAAAGAATGTCCATGTAAACCTAGAGAAATCATCAACTATCACTAGGCAATACCTTTTGTGTTTTAAGCTCATGATTTGCACTGGGCCAAACAAGTCCATGTGCAACAGTTGTAAACACTGGCTTGTTTTGGACTCTTCAATTGATTTGAAAGAACTTTTATGTTGTTTGCCTTTTAAACAGGAAACACAATGTTCATCACAGGAAAATTGCTTGTGAGGCAAACCTCTTATAAGACTTTGTTTTGAGAGTGTGGTGATAGTTTTAAGATTTGTGTGTCCAAGTCTTCTATGCCATAACTCAGTCTCTTTGCTAGAAGCAATTGAGAATAGACATGTCCCAGACATAGGATTATATTTTAGCATATCTACCACATACACATTCCCACTTCTGTGTGCAATGAGTTATGCTTTGCTCTCAGCAATGATTTGATCAATCCTTTTAACAACCTCTGGTCCCACAATTTGACAAGTTTTCTTTGTGAAGAAGGATCCATATCCTCTGTCACTCATTTGTGAGTCACTCAGCAGGTTAAATTTCAGATTGTCAATCAAATTCACATTTTTAAACTTGAGTTTACCAGCCAGAACCGACCCAGACCCTAAAGCCTTTCCCTTTGAGTTATTACCAAAAGATATATCACCCCCCATGAGCCATGAAGTCCTTGAGAAGGGCTCTACATCCTGTCATGTACCTGGAACCTCCACTATCTACATACCATAAGCTATCAAGGCAAGTAGAGGGTCCCTTTGTAGCAGCCATGAGAGCACAATCACACTCATCTTCACACACATCAATGTTCCATGGGTCAGTAGGAGAGTTTTTTTCCTTATCAGCAGCATTTTCTCTTTCTTCACTTGAAACCACTGTTTCATCACAAACTTGAACTTCATCATATTTTGACACTATCTCCACAGATTCAACACCTTCAGCAATAGTATCTAAGGCCATTAAACAAAATTCTTGTTCAACATCATTTTTGGCCATTAAAGCAAAGTTTTCATCAGTCAAATCCTCAGGCAAACTGCTCCAGTCAACATAACTTTGTGTGAAAAAGTTTTGTTGACCAACCTCTGCTGGACTAGCAGTGATTTGAGAAGGTTGTGTAACAATGGGTGCTTGTTGAACAAGCACTTGAGGATGAGATGGTGCCTGAACGTATTGAATTTGTGGAGCAGTGGATTGAACATAATGCACTGGAACATGGTAGCAGGATGTGCAAAGTGGGCAGTGTTTTGAACATGTTGAGCAGGGGCGTTGGGAATAATGGGCAGTGTTTTGTGTGTGCTGAGGTCTAGGGCCAAGATGAGTCACTGTTGGTCCAGAACTTTGAGACCTGCATTCTCTGGCAAAGTGTCCTAGCATATTACACTTATAACACTTGACTTTTGATTTATCCAGCCCAACCTTCAACCCCCCCCCATGCAAACCTGGGAATTTTCTACCAGTTCTCTTATAAAATTTACTAGCCCTAACACTCAATAGGGCCAGTTGGTGCAAAATATCCATTTCCTCAAGATCAGAAGGTTCAATGTGCTGTAAATCATTCGCTCAAATGATAGATTGTCAGAGGTTTGGCTTTCCCCACTAGCAGTGAAAAGCATAGTTGGGTGCATATGTTTCAGATCCAAAGTTCCCACCAGATGTAATATCTATATAGTGATCATAACTTTGGTCCTTACTGCTGCCAGAACCCTCTTCTTGGCCAAAAAGAGCTGTATTCCCAATGAGTAATCATAAGTCATTTTGCCAGAATCTTGCAACTTCTTTTTCTGGTTTAGCTCTCTCTCATAAGTGAGGAGTATCCCATGAAGTTGTGTCAATGACATTTCTTTAAACCCAACAGATTTTCGCGTTCATAAGCTACCGTCTCCCACTTATCTGGTAACGATCTAAGGAAAGACTATTGACAGTCGAATTAGGAAAAACCACGTTAACCAGTCTAAGTTCACTGATGAGACAGCTGTAACGTTCAAATTGTTGTGTTAGAGACTCTCCTTTCAAGTGACAAAACGTTTTATACTGCTGATTTAGAACTTCCTATTACTTACTATCACTTCCTCAGTCCCACCGAATTGCTCCTTAAGTGCATCCCATAACTACTTTGCACTATTTCAATGGAGTAGACCAGCATAAATTTCATTGGGTAAGGCCGAAGCAACTATGCTAAATGCCTTAGCATCCAATTCAATTTTCTGGAAATCCTGCTCCGAAAAGTTTTCAGGATTTTTTGGCACTTGTTTGGTTGGATCCTCTGTGCTTGGAACCATTGGAACGTGAGGTCCATAAGAAACAGATCTCCAGCAACCGGTGTTTTGCTGAGCAAGGATGTGACCCATCCGTCGTTGCCAAATGAAGTATTCATTTCTTTTGAGCATCGACGGTTTGAACAAGGAACCAGAATTGGCATCCTGTGTGTTTTGAGACATTTTCAGTTGATTTTTCACAGATTTTGTTTTAAAAACTTTGAACGTAATAAAACTCTGAATATCAAGCTAAAAACAACCAAACTGATTAGCAAGAGAGCTGATCTGTTCGAACCAAATCGATTGTTAGATCGAATTTGATGAATCAAGCTCTGATACATTGTTAGGATCTGAGTTTGAATTACTTGTAGTTTTTTTTCAAAAATGGAAATGATTGAATTAAAAGAGATTTGCAGGGAATAAGATGGAAAACTTTTACTACAAGCAATGGTCGTTTGTTTTCATCATGCTTTCAAGTTGATTAACTTGCATGTGATTCACAAACTCCCCCCAGCCTTTGCAGTTACAGTTTGGTAATGAGAAAATGCAGAGAAGATGATATGCGAAAGTTGATCTTTTAAGAGATGAGTTTAAAGGTTACATGAGTTGCCTATTTTATACTAACTATCTAACCTCTGAGCATCTTTGATGACGTCAGGGTTGATAGTGACAGGAAACTACTATGTAACTAACTCTAAACACTGCTTATGCATACTAACTATCAGTGCTTGGCACTGTTACATTGATTAACTAAACTAATGACTAAACTCTGATCACTATCCTCTGTCCCTTGTTAACTCTGGCAGACCTTGAAGCTTGGCAGATGATAGGATGAGCAGTCTTTATGGAAAGCAGTGTAAGTACATCAGAGGTTGTAATCTCTGATAGTTGAACCAAAGCTCGGATAGTGTTATTTGGCTTTATATCATCTGTTCCTTTCATAGGGTTCAATCCCAACAATCTCCCCCTGGAACAGATGATGCCAAAAACACTTTATTCTTGGTTTTTATTCCACAGAAGGAATTCTCTTATTTGACCTTTGAATTGAAGTTCAAAGTCAAGAGATTCCATGTCATCAGCATCCTTCACCAGCTCTAAACATAGTAGTTCTTGGAAGTCTTCTACTGTAAGCTCATAAGCATCTTCCATGGATAGTTTAGTGGCTGCACCATCAGACTTGAGCAATGTCAATTCATGGGTGTCTTTGTCGACCTTCCATTTTAGAATTTTTGGGTCTGATGGTTTTCTTGAAGGAGCTTTTATTACAGAAGTTTGTAAATGAGCCATCTTTGATAAATCTTTAGCCAGCTTGGCAGTTGTATCATCTGTGTGATAATCAATCATATTTTGAACCCTTCTTTGATAAATGTATCCTCAAACTCTTTGTCGGTCTTTTCATTCATCTCCCTTGCTTTTTCCTGTGTTGCAGGGCAAGTGTGGAGTGGGCAGATGTTGAGCTGGACTTTTTAGAGAGTTGAGCTCTGAGGATAGCATCTTCTTTTGAAAAGTCAGGCTTGGGAGGCATGGATGGATCCTTTTTCCTTCTCTTTTCCAAACTTTTGTAAGTGTCTATCACCCTCACCTCACCCCATCTCATCACTTGGTTTTTGGAACCATAATGATTTTGAATCAGTTCTTGCTTCATTCTCTTCAACTTCAAGGCATTTTCAGTGATATCTTTCTTGTATGAATCAAGCAGCCTTATGACTTCTTTTCTCAACCAGGTAGATATCTTCACTCTATATCCTGCGAGTATATGCTAGACTGATATTCTGGTTAGTTATAATGATACCCATATGTTACGGGTGAAATTCTAAGCTCATATCTTGACTTATATCTTGACTAATTAACGTCTGTTTGCGACCAAGATACCACGACAGGATGTTGGTAACATCCTGAGGGAGTATCCTGATAGCCACTAATATTTTACGTGCAGAAAATGGTTGTAGGACTTGCAACGTATACGAAGACCTTTTCCCCTGAAGACTCGCTCCATTCAGTTGCAATATGGACGTTGAAGCCGCCAAGAGCGGGTCTACAACGTCCAAAATGGAATATTCCGGAGCACCCCAAGATTATAGGAAATTTTGTTTATTTCTTGTAACTATATAAAGGATGAGCCAGATCGTAGGACACACATCAATTTTTCACACTTCACTCTCTGCTCTCTTACTCTCACTCATTTCTACCGCATTCACACACAAACACTTTACCCTAGCAATCTTTATACCACTTAGTAGCGATCTGAGCATTATCCTGCACTGTATCCTGAATATTCAAGCAATAAGAAGAACAAGGCAGCGAAATTTGTCAGCTCCCGAGGTTTTATGCTGGAGATCTAGATTGATCAAGGGCTTTCCTCGTATATCCTGTGTCTACTTTTACTTTTACTGCTCATTATTTGATCACTGATATAGTTTCATATCCTGAGGCTATATCCTGAAACTGTTTTTATAAGCAAATAAACCAACATATTTTTCACGAGTACTACTAGCACACTACCTCACAAAACTAATTTGATCACTAAATTGCTTCGGTAATTTTTGACCAAAACAATTTGGCGCCCACCGTGGGGCGAGTGTTGTTATTTCTACTAAAAGCTTTGTTAAAATCATTACTTGGCTTTTTTATTTTCAAAACTTTTTTCACGACTGTTTTCGATGGCTTCGAAATCAAACATGAGCTCTTCCTCCACACCTGCTAATTATACCATCAGACCAAAAAGAAGTCCTTATAATATCACAAATCTGGTTAATATTTAGTGACTTGGCCCCAAACAGAGAATCTATATTCTATTTCTATGTGTCAGTAACTCATCAAACTACAAACATATACAAATAAAAAAAATAAACACATTCTCAATTAAGCAAAAACCTAAATAAAATCAAACAAAAGAGAGCAAAAAAACCTACATCACTACACCAATCTCAATGATAAAATTCATGTTAATTACTATTACCAATAGCTAATTCAACCTCGTTAGCTTATGCATAGCAAAAGTCTATAATGATCCATTTCTAGAAGACTGTTTTTTTTAATTTCAGTGACTAGCCCTAAAACAAAACATATCGGCCCTAAACACATCAATCTATACAAGCAAACTGTAATCGATAAGGATAACACATCTTCTCAATTCTGGAACAACACAGATAAATAAAATAAAGAGTAATCGGTAGAAATTGAAGTGAGAAGAGACCTGATTCGAGAAGATAACGGTAGACTAGATAATTCAACTCGTTTGAATTCATGTCGCGATTATTAACATGAAGCCCTAATTTGAATTATCTGGTTGAATTGAGGGTGAAATTTGAGGGAGGAAAGGGGAAGGGTTTTGGGGGTTATAAAAAGGGGGAAAGGGGGGGGGGGGTTCCCAAATCCAAATGGGGTAAAACCCGAGTTTTGAGTTTCTTGGTTGAACACGACCTGACTGCCCCTTTTTTATATTGTATTTATATATATATATATATATATATATATATATATATATATATATATGTAGGTTTAAGATCTTGTAAAAAAGACACTTTTCGTGAGAAGTGTGAGAAGGCATAGGAATTGACATGTAAGCATCATGTTTCGGACTTAGGCATGATGTTTTGTGTTGTTTTGGCAAGAAAAACATCAAACATAACAATTTAAGACACAATGCAATGAATTCTAGGCTTAAAAGTTAAAACACCATGCCAAGAACGTTAAGTAGTGTGTTTTAAGTGTTAAATAGTGTTTATTAAATTGCACACCTATAATACATTGCATTGTGGTTTAAATTATTATGTTTGGTGTTTTTCTTGACAAAACAACACAAAATATCATGGCTAAGTTCAAAACATGATGTCTACATATTAATTCCTATGCCTTCTCACACTTCTCACGAAAAGAGTCTTTTTACATGAACCTCACCCTATATATATATATATATATATATATATATATACACACCATAGGTTAGGTACCCGTGTAAACACGGGTAAAAACATTATAAAACATATAAATAAATAACTTTTTATGTAAATGTTACAACTTTTTTTCAACTGATATATACCTATAGAATATAAATCTTTCAGTTTCTAGCTTATCCTAAACATGGGAATTGCAGTCAATTAAAAAAAATCAAAACTTGGTACAAAAAGTTGTGATTAGTCCCTAAAAGGGTGCTTAATATTGGTTTAACCAAACTTGATTATCGTTGATGTATAATGCCGACGATTTCTTTTACTCAATCCATGAATAACCTTCATTCTTTTAGCTATAATGGGGATGTGAAAAGCGTTTTAACATAATCTACCGGAATCTTGGCTCTATATTGTAATCAATTGTTAGTCCACAACTTGAAAGGTGTTTAAACTATGCCAAGATGTGTGCACCAAGCTATAAACCAAAAATGAAGACCTCAAAGAAACCTTCAAAGACGTGGTGGAGTGGTAAAGAGTTTTTTTTACGGCCAACAAAAGATATATTTATGTATCAAGCAAGGCGCTCGCGCCAAAGTTACATCCACCAAAAGAAATTAAAGTACACCGGGAGATTAAGGACAACATACAGGAACCAAAATTCAACAAAAAGACAAAGACCCCCATCAAGACCCAACTTTATCCATGATCTTTTAAAAGATAAAACTTGGTCTAGTCTTCCCACCTGATCGATTGTACTTTTGCTCGGGTCTTAATCCAAAGGTAACTCACACTTCTAACCTCTTCAACTATCTTCGGCATTGATGCTTGGAGTCCTCTGAAAATGCGTTGTTCCTGGACTTCCATGAGCTCCAGATCACAGTTAAAATAATGGATGGAAGGTATTCTATTTTTTTACAGAACCGCCAATGGAGAGTAGGAGTTTAATAAGTCTTGGAGGCTGAAAGTAATTTGGTGAGGTGCCTTAACTTGGGCCAAACCAAGTGAGGTGAAAATCTGGTCGCTTGTTTCCTAGTATTCTCCACAAAACCCACAGTCCAAAAAATGAACCGGAACCCCTCTTTTTTATAAGGCCACCCTCGTTGGAAACCTTTCACCCACTACTCTCCAAGTCACAACCCTAACCTTTTTTGGAATCCAATAATTCCACCCAACGACATAATTTGGTTAACCTGACTTCCTAAGCTCAGTTGATTGTTGAAGAAGTAGCTCTGGATCGAGAGCAGGATGCTTACCGTGGGTATTATGAAAGGGGAAAGGCTTTTTTTATAGAGAGAGGTATAGGAGAATGGTTTAGAGTGTTTCAAATATCCTAGAAGTCTTGAGTTAGATACTTGCTTCCACCGCGCTTTACATGTCCCCCTCGGTTAGTTGGGTATTAGCATCAGGGT
Organism: Scalesia atractyloides; assembly: GCA_947069175.1. Classification (NCBI taxonomy): domain Eukaryota; kingdom Viridiplantae; phylum Streptophyta; class Magnoliopsida; order Asterales; family Asteraceae; genus Scalesia; species Scalesia atractyloides. The sequence continues at coordinate 41,611,269 of CAMTDV010001634.1, forward strand.
TTACCGCGTGAGCGGGTTCCCGAGGTTATAGAAAGAGGTTACTTCAAAAAGAGTTTGTTTCATTCCGGTTGACAGCGCCCTTTTTTATATTTGTATATATTTATTTGTTATATATATATTATATATTATTATTATATTATATAATTATATATTACATATTATAAAATACTATATTATAAATTATAAATATAAATTATATTATAAATTATAATTATAAAATACTAAATTTTGCAACATTTTGTTGCATTAAAGGTTGTACACCATGCTATGTTTGTGTTTTATGCATGCAATAGTTTGTACAAAAACATTTAATTTAAATATTTGCATTAGAGGTTGTATATCATGTTATATTGGTGTTTTGTGCATGCAAGTGGTTGTATAAAAGCAATTGATTTAAATATTATAAATTAGCAATTTACTGTGTTTAGGGGTGTTGTACCTAATGCTTGGAGAGTTTTAAAAAAATGATTTTTTTACTTTTAGTCAAAAAGTATTTTATAAAATATTTAAACCAAAAACTAATTGAACTTTTTACTTTTAATCCAAAACTTTTCATCTTTTGCAAATTTGTTATTTTACGCTTTGCTCTAAATTTTGCGAGTTAACACGGCGCAAATTTGTTATTTTTACATGTTTGACAGGTTCGTCATAACGTGTGAATCATAGATCGACTTAGTTATAATTTTCTATGTTTTACGTTTCGTTATACATTCTTCGCATTAACACGCCGCAAATTCATTGTTGGTTGTCGCTCACGGTGGTGTGGCATTGATGCTGTTTGACATGGTTTTACGCCCCCCCGCAACGCGGGGGCTGCTTAATACTAGTTATATATATATATTATATCATATCATATAAAACAAAAACAAGGGGTAAAAAAAAAAAAGGGTATATGCATTATTTTAACGTTATTTTACTAATTTGCATGAAAATAACATTAAAAGAGTGGAATGGTTAACCATGCATCATGTGGTGTCTTTGATAACTGAAAGACAATGGGGTACACACACTAATCGGCCTTTATCTCAATTGTCGAGTGTTATGTGTCTTATGTCCAAGGCTTATATGAAAATACTATCGAGCCGGGGGTCTCACTATAAGTAGTCTATCTATTCTTGCAGGGTAGAGGTAAGGTTGTTTACATCTTATGTGCTGTTTGTTTTTTCAGAGGTAAAACGTCTGCAGTCTGCGGACCAGATCTGAAGACATCTGTAGCAGAAGAGGGGGACCAAACCTCTGCAGTATGCAAGAAGAAGACTGTTTATTTTTAACTTCTGCAAGAACAATCGATTCACTCAAAACAACAAGAACAATCGATTTGTATAAACAACGAGACCAATCGATTTGCATAAACAACAAGAACAATTGATTCACTCAAAACACCATAAGAATAACAATGAATAAGGAGGAGGCAGTAGAAGGTGGCTGCGGTGGAAGGAGGAGCACTACGGTGGAAGGAAGTGGCTGTGGAAGGTGGCTGCAGTGGAAGGAGAAGGATTGTGGTGGAAGAAGGAGGCGGTGGCAGGAGGAGGCGGCGATGGAAGGAGGTGGTTGCGGTGGAAGGATGATGCGATGGCAAATGTAGGCAGCAGTGGAAGGTCGATGTGGTGGAAGGTCGAGGCAGCGGTGGAAGGTGGACTGTGTGGAAGGAGGAGGCGACGGTGGAAGGAGGGGGTTACGGTGGAAGGAGAAGGCGATGACAGGTGTAGGCGGCGGTGGATGTGGTGGAAGGTGGAGGTGGCGGTGGCAACTAAGTGGTGCAAGAGAGGTGGTGGAGGAGAAGAAGGAGGTGTTAGGGTTTGTGTCTGTGATGTTAGGGAAGAAGAAAGGAAGAAGAGGTAAGAAGAAGTGAGAAGACTTGTTCCCACTTCTGCACCAAAAAGAAATCAGGCAGTCCTTTTTAAATGAAATGTGTTCTAGAAAACAAACAATCTGCAGACTCAAACGTCTGCGCGTGGTCTGCGCGGCGACATAAGAGAAGAAGAAGAAGAAGAAGAACTTTTCAAGATAAACAAACACCCCTTTACCCTCACTAGAGCCTACCTTAGCATTGTTATTGATCAGAATTACTAATGAGTGTATAAGGATTATTATGGCGGCCTGTATCCTCCCAAGAAATAAAATTCTCTCAACAGTGGACAATCATTATAAAATCCTCAGTGCCCCTACTTTTACGAAGTATATCTGTTATACTAGTGCTAATTCCCGCAAACTTCATGGATTTAACAAAATAATATGTTTTCCAGGTATTGAAGAAGGACACTATATGTTTATAATGAACATATATAAATTCTTTAAAAGTAATTCTTTGAAATGCAAAAAGTTCACAAGTAAATAAAACAATCCATGTATTATGGGCCACATGAGAATGTCAGGTTTTTTGGTTTGCATTGCTTCAATAAGTAGAAATGTTGATTGATAAGTTATAAGAAATGCATAAAGTATAATATTAAACTTTTAGTTTTCAATTTTTATTTGTAGTATGTAAATGCTAACATGACATTACCGCTGAAAGCTTCATCCTAGTGAACCAAGTACGGAAAAGAATATAATGACACTTCATATCATGTTAACCTTTCTAACACCAACTTATATCTCAAATTTTGTTGTTTAAAAATAGTCATAACTACTTGGAAGATGTTCGATCTTAACAAAATAAACAAACATTAAGTTATCATAAACCATTAACAATCGTGAATATGTCTTTAGTTCAAACAACTTATCATTACAGTATTAAGTATCAAACCTTATGGAACAATTCATTTGTTCTCTTCTTTGTTATATAAACTTACATATACAAACACAACTACCTTTTGGTTTGTTGCTATTCAAGTTCTCTTGTTTTGTATATCAGCTTTACCTCCTGCAAACAAATTAATGCAGATTTGTTAATTAAAGTCATTAAGTGGAACAATAATCCACATGTCTTGAAAACGCAAAATAGACAATATGTAACATGAACTCACATGGATAGACTAAGAGACTTAGATACACCCTGGATGTTGCTTTTCCTTCTACAAATAAACAAGAACTTTGATGCACCTACAGATTCTATGATAAAAAAATCCATGGTAATATTTGCTCTAAGCAAACAAAAGTGCTTGTGATGATGTATACGTGCAATTAAAAATTTGTAGTGCTAACCTTAAAAAATAATCTACCATGTCATCGTAGATGACTTAAATATTATCAGCAACATATCGATGTTGTATCTCTCACATTGAGTCTGCCTTGTCCATATCTTTCTCAAAACTAACCCTAAGTTGAAACACCTTAAACCACACATAGATACCTAGATAATAAGCTTGAATTTCAAATTGAGAGAAGATACGAAACACAAAACAATTATAAATTACCTTTTTTGAAAGTATAATGAGGTTGCTAATCAATTATTGCATTATTTCCTTGCTAATCAATCCTTTCATTACTTCTAATCACCAATTATATATTAGGTAAGTTGACTTGAAGCTCAGCTATGACATGCACTGATCCACACCGTTGCCTTTGTTCGTTACACTTTGCCACTATAAAGCATTTTACAATAAACAAACCAAATTAATTTCAAACAAACCGAATTAGAAAAGCATAAAATTTGTTGCTAGAGATAATTATACATTTTTTTATACATAAAAGTATCCAAACTCGTAATCAAGTTCTTCTTTCATTTTTACAAAATTTACTACTTTCATGACCTGCTCAACCAGTAAATATTTAGAAAAGAGATAAAGTATAAAGGATCATAAAATATAAATTCAAATACTTCAAGTTGTGTGTATCTATTTGGAGTAAATCTCAAACTATTATTTTTAACTAATGGTGGTTTGATGTTCAGCAGAGAAGTTAGGAGCTGATGTGGACCAAAAACCTTCCATGCCAAATGTGGGTAGATCCATACTGTTCTCTATTGTTGTCCCTGATTATGGCAAACATTAATGCACATGTTTTGGAGTTAATAGACCATTATACATTCATGAATACAAAAAATACCAAAAAAATCATTGAAATTGCTTGGTCAACAGGATATAAACCAGAAGCCACAACATCACTAAGGTTGAAAGGGTGGGCTGAACCGTTTGAGTTCCTCGTGTCATATGTGTGTAGTTTTCAACCTGAAATGGTACAATGAAGATGACTTAAGCAGTAATCGAGCTCAAGTATGGAAAATGATTAAAAGTGTAATTTCTAATTATCCTTGTTCTTGTATCATCATAAGCGTTGCCTAAGAGACAATTAACTTGATGCAAGCATCCTAAAGTGTAATTCACTTTATTACCTCATGTTAAATGATCTATTTAAGTTTGAAAATGATAAGAGTCCGGATAGAAAATTTGTGTTGCAATTTCCATTTCATTGTTAAACAATCCAAGATAGATGCACCTAAGTCAAAACAATGTAAGGCAAACAAAAGTGTACACTGAATGATTTATATTTTCTAAATCAGGGTTAATATTATAAGCTACATTCATCTCAGTCAAAGATCTTAATATACTTCAAATTTGTTATTGTTATTATCAGCTAAACATATTAAAAAACACAATTTTTGATGTTTTTTTAAGCAATATTAAATATCCTTAAAATAAGGTTCTAATTATTAAAATGATATTAGAAAACATACCAATGGTAACATCATGCGAGACAAAATCATCTAAAATAGACTGAAAGTTCAAAAGTCAATTTCGTATATATTATTTTAATGATTTAAATCATATATGACAACAATCAATAAATGTTTTTAAAATGATTGTTGAATAATTTGATTCTAATTAGTTATATAGAAACCAATTTTTTATTAAATAAAATTAGGATAATTAGCAATTATAAAAAATGAGTGTAGTCAAATTCTATTTCAGGTAACTTTATTTAAAAATAAGCCAAATAAATTTAAATTTAAAATTACAATAACATTCTGTAAGATTTTAATCAAAATTATATACAAAATTTTAAATTTTAAACCACTAAGATGTCTAGGTACATTGAAACCACCAAAAAGGCAATCCAATTAATGTTATTAATTTCAAATCGTTTATTTCCATATTATCCTCCAAATCAAATTTTGAATTTAAAATCAAGTTATTCTCTATCCTCAAAATAAGGAAATAATAATTTTGTAACAAACAGATAAATAGTACTGAACCATTATCATGATCCGAAATTCAATTGTCAAACATCAAGGACAAGAAACACAATATGATACTCAACTAATCTTCAAACAAAACAATAGAAAGGTGGAGCAAAGATTCGACAACATAATGAAATAAAAAACAACCAAACACTTCTAAATTTTCACAAATTTATCTAGTCCTAACAACAAATTACAAACACAACAATCATAATCCGATGCTCAATCACAATATCAAATCCTTAAGCTCAAAAACAACATTAATACGAAAAAATCAATTATCATGAATCATATCTATTAAGATAGATCATTAATATATACACATATTCAAGATAAACTTAATGAATCAAAACTTAAAGGAAGAATAAAGATCAAAAGTAAGATTCAATCGAAAAAAACAATATACAACATATTAAGATTTATTGAAAGAACAAAGATTTTTAAAACCATAAAGAAGAATCAACGATACAAACTTACAAAACCTAAAAAAGAATCAATCGATACAAAATTTTAACGATACAAAGAGGAAATCTATGGAACAACGAAAAAAACCGGAAGATGATATAGATTACATACCTTGATGGAACCGATTTCATATTCAAAACCTAAAACCACAAATTAAATTAAAACAACATATTCGTTGAAATATAAACACAGATCGACGAACAGAATGATGAAATCAAGATAGTTTAATACAAAAAAATTGAAGAAGTTAACCGGAAATCGAAACGTTATTTGAGAAACATATACCTTCGGATTGTTTGATTGGAAGAGAAAGAAAGAAACCCTAATCGGCGTGGTGAGATTGTGAGGTAAAGAGTGAAAAAATCGGGTTATAAGTTTATATATGATAGGAATTTTTACCCATTTTAGTAAGTGGATTTCAAATAGGATACACAAAGGAATTTCTGTAATTTTTGGCGGAAAATAGAGAATACAAGTCCTAGATGGATGTCATATGTCCCCTAGTTATAAACTTTATTAGTAAGATAGATTAAATGAAAAGCGGGCTCCTCTCTAAATTTATTTGGGCTTGCCTTAGTGCACTGCAACATTATGTAGGCCTGGGTCTTCGATCTCTAGAAGCCCAACAACAAATAAATGGAACTTTGGTCAACATGATTTGTTTTGGTCAAATTCTCCTTTTTTTTCTTTTAATTGGTCATCTGTTTCAAAGTTTAATCAACACAAAATTAGAAAGCACATGGAATCCGAATTCTTTGGTTTTTTTGTCATGTAGTACATTAAGTAATTTTCAGCCTAGTATGACTTTTGGCCCCCCGAGTTTCATGAGTTGTTTTTAAGCAACTTTTCTTTAATTACCATTTTAGTCCCTTGATCTTATTAACTTGCAGTTCTTCGTCTATTTATCCGTTTAAACTCGTATAGATTCCCTTATCGCACCAGGATCTGTAACAATATAAAATAATAAAGTATACAATAAAACTAATAAAAACAACTCTAATTAATTACTGAATTATACAAGATACATAGGATGAAAAGTGTGTGTTTTACAACACATCATCCATCTAAACTCGTAATCAATTGTGCGTCGCTTCCACTTGAAGACCATCCACAACGTACGCCATTTTTGCACACTAGAACACACCTTACCAAAATACCATAGAAAAAATTCACTAGGACTAAATCCAGCACCAACTTCGATATACAAAAATGTGTGCACCGAGATTAGACTTGACGGAATTATGAAGAAACCTGAAATCCAAATTTTTGAAGTTGCCAGAATGTCAAGAAGTTGTTCCACGAACTACCCTCAAGCTATTAGATGATTTACCTTGGAAGATTTTTAGAACAAAATAAATAAATAGAATAAAATAAAAATAAATAAAATATTTACACACCACAATATTGACACCTAATTCGAACACTAATTTATGCTGATACTTTCTGTGGAGGCCTTTGCAAGGTAATCATCTCGAATTAAACCGACTGTTTCACACTTATATTCTGAATGGAACTCCTAACAGTTCAGGACGATTACAAGTATCCTAGTCCATCTAAATTCCCCCATAATCATCTGAACTATACGGTCGGGTACATTAGATAAGATTAGAATGTATCTAAAGGACCCCACACGCTAGTACACATCCCCGTATCAAGGTATGAATAGTACCAGTGAGTACACTGTTGCATCTGTGTTATTAGGTTGTAAGCCAGGACATTGTGTACGAGCAAAGAGGACAATGTCTGACAAGATGAGATACCATGATTATGGATCCTATGTGCTAGAAGCAGTTGGAGAGGACCATATCAGGTAGGAATGTGCGATACACACTTATGAGAGGAGACGGAGAAACAATGTGAGATAATTGTTTTCTTGCTTTCATTTGTATTGATTTTTTCATAAGGGTTTGCATGGAATGCTAGAAGACACCAGAGCAGACTAGGTCTATACTCACATATAAAAAAAGAAAGACCTGGTGTCCCAGATGACAAACAGTGTAAAGATCGAATATTTGAGAATTTGTCAATCCATCAACAAGACAGTAGTTAATTCAACCGTGGGCTTCATAATGGATTTTCCACAAGAGATTAGCTTTAGGGTTATATCACTCTAACAACCATTAGATTATAGAGGAGCCTAGCATTACATCATATGATGAAGCTGTTAGGTTCAAGCACATTCTCGGAGTCCATGTGACAGCCAGCTACTCAATTTACAATCATGTTACCAATAATACAACGATAGCCCCCAGTTTTTCATTTCCAGTTTTTTAATATTACCTTGAAAAAGAAGTGCGAACAAAAATAAACAAAAAAATAAAACTAATAAGTAAAATATAATAAGTTAAACAAATCTTTCAAGATGTTTTGTGAAAAACAAGTCACTCATGGCGTTGCATACCTACTAGTCCAAGTAGGGAATATAAACTAGTTCAATCAAAAGCTTTTGTAAAAAAGTCGGCTAAGTTTTCAAAAGAATCACTCTGGAGAAACCCAATTAAGAGTTTTTCCATGCAACCCCTTATTTCCACCTTTATAACCAGCGAAAGAAACATAATCTCTATCAGTGATCTGAATATCATATAAGATGACCAATTGTTTTGTCATGTTTCTGGAGAAACCACTATCAATGTGCCAATTTTTTTGATAGTTCTTCCTGGTCAAATCTACACGAAAGGCATATTAGTTTAAGATGGGGACCCAAGCCAATGTGGTCGTGGGTCTTCCCGATGAATCAACATCAGATGCTTCAACCAATTCACAATCACATTTATATTTGAAAGTCAAAGTCGAACCTCCCTCACCTGGAACGCTTTACTTCCACAAAGATTCTTTCTTAAGTGATTTAACCAAATTATCTACTTCATTATTATTGTTAACTGATTTAGAAACAAGTTTATTTGGAAAGACTTTATTTTGAGATTTTCGATGATCTACTTACTATTGGTGAAATACTCAATTTATTAGTAATCTTCCTAGAGGATAAATGTTCCCTTTCATCTTTTTGCTTCAATCTGGCACGATTCTTCTTCCCCGGAGGTTTCTTACCAGGTTGATCTGTAGCCCCACTAGATCCTACATCCTTAGTAATGTGGTGACTTTTATCCCTATACTCCATTGGACGTTTTTCCTCAGATCTACGAGGACGATTTCTCATGATGTGACCAACTTCATCATAGTGATAACAAGTATGGTTATCAATGTCACACCCGATCCGTAGTGGAATCGTACGGGACATGATGATTGTCCAAAGTGTATTACACTATTAAGATTTCATAAATAAACAAATCATATTTAACATGTCACACTTTACTTATAAGTTCAAATATCCTAATTAGTTAGTGTTGTAGAAGTCGCTAGGCGCTCCCTAGTCGGTCAAGTGGGGAGTTGGGAGTACTCGGAGAGTACTCGAACATGTTAATATAAAGAAATAATTATTGGATATTTTATATGTATCAAAATAAGTGTAATTCATGTCAAAACATCATTGTTCATGTCAAAATTAGCATAACTCATGTCAAAGTAGCATAATCTTGAGTAGTCGCCGAGTAGGCCGAGTCGTTGACCGAGTAGTCATTGAGTATTCCAAGGTTCCCACCAAGTATTTGACCGAGTATTCAGAGTAGTTGGCCGAGTAGACCGAGTTTGACCGCCTCCGACTTATAAAGGCCCACTTGTGGTAACTCTCCAAGGTAAGGTTCCGACTACCGAGTAGTCGCCGAGTACTTGGCCTCGGAATCCAACTTTTACAATAATTACTAAGCAAAGCTCCTACGTGGTCATGATCCGGTCCAGTCTTCAATTCTTTACACCTGTATCAGCTACAATGAGCTGGTGAGTAAACTTTGGTTAAGGAAAAATATATTTACCATGTTAAAATTTAGAAGTATAAGTAATATGTTTTAACTTTTAATTCCAAATATTAAACATGCAATTAATCATGTGGAAGTAATGCAACAAGTAATATGACCGTAGAATGGCGACTGAACAATGACTAAGACCAAGACTGACACCAAAACAACAATCAATTGCTTGCGTCCCAAACCAAAAGGGTGTGACTGTGGGGATACCAACATCCCATAGTTAGGAGGAAAGGTCAGCTCAAGACTAATGGGACAATACAAACATCTCCAGGTCATGAGGAAAGGTCAGCCGTGGATCCACTGAATGAATGACTAATTGACTACAATGACTAACACAATAACAACAACAATAACCTCAACAAACTACAACAATAACAATAACAAATAATACATATACAACACACCAAATATTGCATGCTTTATATTAGGTAAAAACAATTGATCGAGACACATTGATACACCCAAGAAGTTAATGATAAAAAGGGAAGATAGTTTACTCCCTGTTTGTGTTCCGTTTAATCCTTGAGTAAAATCGCACGAATTATTGGGAAGAAAATTCAACAAACAAGGATGATCTAGTTAAATTTATATAAGGGTTAGATCATGTAAAAACACTAGCTAATTGAGAAACTTGAGAAGCATTCTGGGCCATACCATTTCCCTAAGCCTTTCGTAATATAAACATATGTATATTTTAAAATTGACTATATACATATGTGTATAATCCAATATACATATATGTATAGAGTCAGTTGTAAACTATACATATGTGTATATTACGAAAACTTAGAAAAATATGTGGTTCCAGAATGCTTTCAAGTTTCTAAATAGGGTGGACTTCTCTTAGGATCCCTACCCTATATATATATACATATATAAAACATAAACAACCAAACAATAAAACCAACTGTAAAATAAATCCTATGATTAGGCCCAAAATTACGTATCATAATTCAAACTCACATACCAGTTTAATAGTTGTCGAATTAAGAGAAAATGTTGGATCGAATGGAAAACTAGTATGAACAAGGTATTAGGGGTTCTTGTTCTAATTTGCGAATACATAAGGTTTTCTGATAATAATTTAACATCAAAAAGCTACAAACTGAGACACGTTAAGTTACCCACCCATCATCATTGATTAAAGAATAGATTTTGAATAACTAACAATTTTATTTACGAGTTTCTACGAACGTTTTTTGATAGGAGAAAACATTTGGATACAATGAGTTTCAAATAGATCAATTTTCAGCTTTTATCTATTGGGATATTGGATTTAAATAATCCGAACTTTCACATATTGGCCGATAACACTCTGAACTTTTAGTTTGGACAACAGCATCCCAACTTTCAACTTATTGGCGATAACACTCTAAAACCAGTGCCACGTCAGCATTTGGGAGTGCTATTAGCCAATAAGTTGAAAGTTGTGAGTGCTGCTGTCCAAACTGAAAGTTCAGATTGTTATCGGCCAATATGTGAAGTTTGGATTATTTAAATCCAATATCCTTATCTATTCGTATAATTAAATTATGTATTTTGATCGGATAACCACTATAACTGATCGAAATTAATTTTAATTAAGCTAATAAAATTTTATGTATGAAAACTGTTATAGCCGTTTATAAATCATTTAAATGATTTAGAAATATATGATTACTTCTTTTATGTAAAAGATTTCCCTTTTTTTACCAGCCTAGAGTTAGTTATTATATATAGATAATGTAATCAAACAAAGAAATATAAAGAGTGTAGCTCCCATAATCGAACCCGGGTCTGCTCGGGGAAACACATGAGCCCCAACCTGCTGAGTTGTGTTGCTTTTGTCACAAAATAGCATAATAATTTTACTTAACCAGTTAGCATAACTAGAACCTTATTCCCAAATTAGACAAAACAGGTGAACCCTAACCATTGTTCTCTAATTCAAGCTCGTTGTAATCACTTTTGGCCAAAATTGGTATAGAACTTTTATTCTATGAAGATTCCAAGTAGAAAGCACGCTGAAAAATACCTTGGATGACTAACGAATGATGATCAACAACGACAAACAGTGATGGCGGTCCGGTGATAATTTCGGCGATGCGCGGGCGTTTTGGAAGCGAGTGTGTGGAAGGGTTCCGAGTAATCATCAGTTTATACAATTCTATAGTTCACAAATGCACACCAAAATCATAAGAGATTAATGTTGTTTATTATTTGGAACTAAAACAAGGCTTAGATATCGTTTAAACTTGAGTATGGAAGTTGTGGTAATGTTTCAGCGATGGGTTGGGAAAGAAAGGTTCAGAGGTTTTGGATTTGTATAAGATTGGTATGTTATGGGTTTCATACACAAAACAAGAAATGGTGGAGTGGTTTCTTGTTCGTTGTTAATACGTTTCAGAATGGCTAAAATAAACATGCTCCTCGTTTCTTACAAATAAGCATTGTAGCCGAGTTGGTCACCTTGTCACATTTTGAGGTCGTTTAAACCCGAGTTCGAGTCCCTACTATTCCCGGTTTGAATGCTTTATTTTATTTTTCTTTATTTACTATTTCAATAATTACCCAAAGACCCCTCAATTGCTAGACGTTGCTAACCTTGATTAGTTTATGACAATAACTTAGTTAATGGTTTCCTTCTATATAAAAACAAATAAACTAACTTGGTTACTTAGTATATTGTATATTTTAGTTACCACTAATCAGAAACTAACCCTCAACTTTCATAACTATGCTAATTTGACCTATATTAATTAAACTAATTTAGTTAGTTGATTATAAGATAGTTTTCAAAATTTACATAATTATCCCTTAATACCAAATACTTGTCACACCCTGACCGGCGGTGAACTGGTACGAGACATGATTGATTGCTCAAAGCTTATAACAACTATTTAAAAGTTGATGTATTTAAAGCATCAATATTAATTTGTCACGCATAACATAGAATTCAAATATTAATACCAAGTTACAAATTCAAATAAATAAAAACAACATATCATAGCCGGTTTATGACTAAGGCAGTCTTATATGTCTTCAACTCAAAATCTGCCACCCTCGTGTAGCTGTATCACGTGTAAAAGAGTTTTGGGTCCACAAACATGTTGGTGAACAGATTCGATTTTTATTTAAAAACTTATTTGTTTTATTATTTTTGAAAACATTATTATTAACATGCATTCTAAAATGTGACACCATGTCCTTCAATATAATAAGAATTCATTCAATATAATAAGAATTCAGCACACATATCTCATAAGCACACAAACATATCAATAATAGTAACCATATACACATAGAGATTCAAGCCCCTAAAGGAGAATCTGCGAAACAATGATGGCGATATCGAGTTCGGCCCATGGCCGTGGGGAACCGGTCAGCCAGGTGGATCCACGCAAAACCTGTGACACAAATCGAGTAACACAGAGATGCACGTATAGAGAAACGATAGAATTTAGCAACTTGTGACAGGTAGCAACACATCGATTTGCATGTTATAAAATTAAATAATAAATTTAAAATCAAAGACGAGATACACCCAAAGAACGGTTATGATAAAAAGGGGAAAAGAGTCGAATCTACTCACTGGTTGCGTTCTTGCTTAATTTCTTAAGTAAAACCGCATGAGTGTTCGAGGAACGACTCCAAAAGACAATGGTCACCCTAACGAAATACAACACCAAAATACTAAGAATACCAAAACAAACTAAATAGATAAATAAGTAAATAACTAAATATCATATACTTAGGGCTTTTGGTCTTGTCACAATCATTATATATATTTATTATATATATATAGTGTTTTAAAATTATTTTAATGTTGTTTGTTTTTAATATTTAATTATTTTATTATTAATGTATTTTTAATTGATTACATAGTTTTTATTCTTTTATAACTATTAAGATACGTTATTTTATATAATTTTGAGTATGTTGTAGTGACGTGGGTAAAATTTTCTCTTATTGATAATTTTTTTCCTGAAACCGAGTTGTGAGTGGTAAAGCTCAAGTAATCTAAGCACAAATATACATGTATCAAAGTTAACTCACATTTATAAATTAACATTATTTTTTTCATGATTCTAATAGTATAGTGTAATACTTTATAAAGTTCTGAATATATGCGACATGTTTATTTTTGTCTTCGTTCCACGAAAAATTTTGTTCAAAATCAAACGGATCAATATAATTGATTTTTATTTGTTCTTTACCGTGATCAACCGAACAGATACCATGCGAAACTTGGATAGCGGTGTATAGTATCTTTTTATATAATGAACTATAGTGAGTATGAATACTATACTGGTACATTGAAGAACCGAACTTATATTGTCTGTTCTTTACCATGACGAGTTGAACTGATACCGTGTGAACTGCGAACAACTTCGATAGTAGTATAGAGTTTTTTTTTAATTATTGTAAACTATAGCGAGTATTGGTACCACGTCAATTCCAATCGAACAACATCAGAACCGGCATCGGTACTATCAGAATGAATACTGATATTCATTTCGGAAGACACTACTTAAATTCATTTTTATGATTTTCGATTTATGTAAAATATGCGTTGATATCCTTTTGGGCATACAACGACTTTATTTTTGGGTTTTGTCTTTCGGTTGCTATAACGAGTGCAGTATCGTATCGATATGTTCTTCAGTCAGTTTAAATTCGGTTTAGTACGATAGCGTCACCCGCCGCGAAGCGCGAGGGAACCTCCCTAGTTTATAATTAATAACAACCTAACTATTATTATTGATTTTTGTAGCTAGATAAATAATGTGAGATATTTGTAATAGTAGCATAAAATGTTTATGGCATAGTTTTTATATTGTAATATGTAGTAAGTCCAATAATCCATAAACCAAAATCAAAACACTATATGTCTGTTTGATTTTATTGTATAATACTCAGTTTACTTAGTTATAACTATATATGGCGTATATGAGAAAATATAACTTAACTGGAAAAAGAATAGTCTAAACCAAGTCGTTGGCAAAATATATAGTCGATCATCAAATATATATACACATATTAACGTAAATAAGTTGACACCATTTTATAATAGAAGCACTTATTTATTTATTACAAATATTATAATTGTTATTGTTCTTTTCTTTGTGATTGAGTATAACAGTCTTGAATATTATTATAAGAATAGTAATCTTATGAAGAATATGACCATTATAATCTTGTTTATTTATTTGCTAAAAGCAAATTGTAAACAACACAAGTCCTTAAAGTCTAGGAACATACTTCAGTGTTAATCGGTAAGTTCAGACAGTATAATAAAAGTTTTAAATATTCTTGAATTGAAATCAAATCATACTTTAGAAATCCTATTCACACAAAACTCTTATTCAGTGTTTTCCTTAATAGCACGTATTCTGACTATTTGGTGTATCTACTATGTTAATGGAGTTTGCCTATGTACATTTGTGCATATAATAATTGTAGTCACAATACACATCTACGCATGGTGTGTTTATCACTTTTCGATTAACAAGGTTTTAGTGGTTGGTCATAAACTAATTTTAACAGACTGTTGGTATGAGCTTATAAACAAACAATGATAACAAGACTAATTGATGAACAAATCTTTGAACTCAAAACTGAATGCTTTTTGTTATTGATAATCAAAGAAAGATACATAAAACAAACGTAGAGAAGAACAACTTTAAATAGAGGAGAATCCTCCTAAAATACTGGATCAAAGACTCGTACTTGCCTAACAACCTTGGCCAACGGCCTTATTTAATTCAAATATTTAATTCAAATACTAATAACGTAAACCACGTGATCTTTGACTTGCCTGCAACAGTTTGAATTACTTTTCAACACTCTCCCTTAATTCAAACTCCATGACTCCCATTTTGTGTCTGTAATACACAAACTTCTCTCATGCCAAAGCCTTTGTAAGAACATCTGCAACTTGTTCATCAGTTCTGCAAAACTCAAGTGAAACCACCTTTTGTACCACCATATCTCGAATGTAGTGATGCTTGAGCTAAATGTGTTTGGACCTCCCATGTGACACTGGATTCTTGGATAAGTTTATTGCTGACTTGTTGTCACACCAAACAACTGTAGTTCTCTTTTGTTCAAGTCCTAATTCTTTCAAAATCTTCCTGAGCCAAATGGCTTGACAAGTAGCAGAAGTTGCTGCAATATATTCTGCTTCAGGACTAGACAATGCCACTGTAGATTGTTTCTTTGAACTCCATGCAATAGCTCCACTTCCCAAAGAAAACACATGAACAGAAACACTCTTTCTATCATCTATACTTTTAGCCCGGTCACTATCACTATATCCACACAGCTCCACTTTCATAGTTCTTTCATACCATAGTCCAAATTTATTGTACCAGCTAAGTATCTCAGAATCCTCTTGGCTGCACCCAAATGAATCTTTGAAGGCTGTTGCATGAACCCGAACATAACATTCACAGCAAATGCAATGTCTGGCCTAGTGTGAGTAACATACAATAAACTTCCAATCAAGGTTCTATACATTTCTGCATTCACTTTATCTGCTCCATCTTCACACTGGTGCTTGTCATTTGTATTCATGGGAGTATCTACACAGTTACAGTTAAGCATGCCAAACTTCTTTAGCAAATCACTGGTATACTTGCTTTGACACACAAATACACCTTCCTTGCACCCCAGAAAATACTTGAGCTATCCCATATCTGTCATCTCAAACTCCTTCATCATGCCTTCTTTAAATTCTTTCACTAATTCTTCATTTGAGCTACCATAAATGATGTCATCTACATAGAGATATACAAATATAACATTTGTATATGTTTTTCTTTTAATGTAGAGTGTAGGCTCATTGTAACTCTTGTAAAAACCATGGTTAGTAAAATAAGAATCACTACGTGAGTACCAAGCTCTAGGAGCTTGTTTAAGGCCATACAATGCCTTATACAATATATACATTTTATCTTGCTCCCCTTGAACTTCAAATCCTTCAGGTTGCTTGACATAGATCTCCTCTTCTAACTCACCATTCAAGAACGCAGACTTCACATCTAGTTGATAGATGATCTATCCTAGCTGAGCAGCTATAGCAATCACAGTGCTAATGATCTCAAACCTTGCCACTAGAGCAAAAGTTTCTTGAAAATCAATACCCTTCTTTTGCGAGTATCCCTTTGCCACCAGCCGAGCCTTGTACTTTATTTCTCACCATTTTGTCCCAACTTTGTCTTGAAGAGCCACTTCAGGCCAACAACATTCTTGTTCTTTGGAAGATCAACTAGCTCCCAAGTTTTGTTCTTGACTATTGCCTGGACCTCTTCTTTCATGGCTTGTTGCCACTCTTCTTTTGTCACAGCCTCTTCATAACTTAATGGGTCACATATGTTCAAAGCAAACTGGCAAGCTGTATAATCTTGCATTGGAACTGTTTCATCATACACATCCTTTAGCTCACGAACTTTCATTAGTAGACTGGATTCAGTTGAAGTGCTTGCTGCTTGACTTGAACTTTGCCCTCCCTGGTTTTGTGCATGAGTGTCTTCACCAGTTTGTACAACCTGTTCTTGACCTTGCAATGGGACATCATTAGTTTCATTAGAACCAGAAGTGTTAGGGAATTCACCTGAAGGTTCAAACAGAGAATCAACGAGATTGATTTCCCACAAATAGTTGTTGTCACTTGCTTTTGTCTTCTTCCAATCCCAGGCTGCAGTTTCATCTGGATCAACATGCTTTCTGGTTATAATCTGCTTAGTTTCAGGATTGTACAATCTATACCCTTTTGTTGGAGCTGAATATCCAATGAAAATACATTTTGACAATTAGGATCCACAAACTTCTTTCTAAACTGAGATGGAGTTAGACCATACACAATACTTCCAAAAACTCTAAGATAATCAATTTCAGGAACCTCTCCTGACCACAAGTGGAGAGGAGTTCGGTTCTCATTAGGCTAGGTTGGGGACACATTTTGAATATGCACAGTTGTGGCCATTGCCTCTGCCTAGAAGAAGGCTGGCATATTCTTTGCCTACAACATGCATTGAGCCATCTCAACAACTGTTCTATTCTTTCTCTCACAACACTCCATTCTGCTCAGGAGTGAGGTGTGAGTTGATGTTTAATACCATGTTGTTCATAAAAGACATTAAATTCATTTGAGCAATATTCTCCCCCTCTGCAAGACCTTAATACTTTTATAAAACGTTCACTTTGCTTTTAACCATAGCCTTAAAACTTTTACATTTAGAAAATACTTCTAACTTCTTTTTGATAAAGTACACCCAACTCATTCGTGTATAATCATCAATAAAGAGTAAGAAATACTTACTACCACCAAGACTATTGACTGGCATAGGACCACACACATCTGTATGAATAAGCTCAAGTGGCTTGTTAGCTCTTTTGGTACTTGCATGAAAAGGCAGTTTGTGTTGTTTCCCTTTTGCACATGCTTCACACATCCCAAGATCTTTCATAGGAGGTAGACCTTGTACCATATGTTTCTTGTACAATTGTTGTAAAGCCTGAGCATGCAGATGGCCATACCTATGATGCCATAACTTTGTCACTTCATGAGCATGTGAACCAGTTTCTTTTTAGGGAAAATCTCCAAAGTAGCCTTGACCCGGTCAAAGTTTCCAAAGTAGCCAATCCAGACGTCTTCTTGAGACGCGTCCACACCAACGTAACGTCTCAACAATTGACGAATTAAACGGCGCCACGTGTCTGACAAAGTCTACGCGTCTCTTGTTCATGCATGGGTTCTTAGCCAAGACGCTGGAAGTGGCTTGAGCCGTTTCCCCCGGCTTCCCCTTGAGCTAGCTTCTCACGTGTTCAGCCGACGTTAGCTTGGTGGCTTGAGACGTTAGCTTGGTGGCTCGAGACGTCAGTTTGTTATGTTAAGCCGTTTCTACTTAATTTTCAGACGTTTCAACTATACTTAAGACGTTTCCACGGCGTCTAAGACGCTACCACCGAATCTTAGACGCTACAACCGGATGTAAAACGTTTTGTTCAAATTCTAAGATGTTTCCCACCATTTCTAAGACGTTTACTTGCATTTAAATAAATGGGGAAATTTATGAAACCGTCCACTGACCAATCTTGTATACAAAAATGTCACGTTCATGTTTTCGAATAGCTTGGCCGAATTCCGAATGTATTAACATGTTATCCTCAGTTTTATATTCTGTATACCCTTTGAGAAAACCATTCGCGGAGGATAACAATCGTTTACCCTCCGAAATTTTGAAGTATGTTTTCCTCTAATTAGGATTCAGCTGCTGCTGAGGTGCCTACTTCGGCACATTCGACGGTTATGTCCCTTTAGGGTGGTTGATGAGTATGCAAACACACTTGAATTTCCCAATGTGTTAGCTGGGTCTTATAGTAATGTGCTATAATATATCCAGCCTTTTGCAAATCACCAAACATAACTGAAGCTGGAAAATCGTCGAAGTGTTCCGAAGTGTTCCATCTACTAGTGAGTGTAGATGGAACTTACCAGCTCAAAACCCATCTTTATCATTGCTAGGTGTTTTGATGCAAATTCCGGAAGCAGAAATAGATTCATTCAATCGGAAGAAGCTGCAAAATCGTCGAAGTGTTCCATTTATTTGAAGACGGTTACTACAGTCAGGATTAGTTTTTTTGGTTTTATTTTTATGTGTTATGTTTTTAATGTATCTTTGTATCAAATAAATTTATAAAGTTTACTGTTTTAGATTGATTATGATATCTTTGTAGCCTAATACTGAAGTATAAGTCTTATTACTTATTTATGTTGGTTAACACACACTTAATATTTTATACATTAACCATAATAAATTTTACCCCACTATATACTGTCCACGACGTTCACATCACAATTACTACCACGTGATAACCAACCCTTCATCACACTTTCCCTTCAAACAATCTCCACGTCGTGCACATAACCGATGGCACCTTCATGGACTGAAGTTGAGGACATTACCCTCTGCGAGGCATGGGAGGAGGCGATGACCGAGCCAACCCGTTGAAGGCAGGCTGGTTTGTGGGTCCGTGTTCAAGGTTACTTTGCCCAACTGTGGGGGCCGGACTCCAACCGCACCGTCGATGCCTTGTCTTCCAGGTTTCGCGTGATCAAGATGGATTGTGAGAGGTTCGAGCAATTCTACAATGTCGTGGATCGTCAGGCGCAGGACCTTGGTGAGGAGGACACCAAGCAAGTGGCCCTCATCAACTACCGCCACGAAATGTGACGTGATTTCAAACACGTCTCGGAGTGGGAATTTCTCAGGGTCTTGATTTAAGTGTTATTTATTTTCGTTGTTTGTGGTTGTTTCTATTTTTATTTTATAATGTTTAATGTTTATGTATTTTATATATGTTTTGTTTACTTTTATCAATTGTGGGCCGTTTAACCATTAGCAATTCCGGGCCGTTTAACCGTTTAACACTAAGAATGGGCCGAAAACATGATATTGGGCCGCTCCATTTGAATATGGGCCGTTTAATCGTTTAACCCTAAGAATGGGCCGAAAATATGATATTGGGCCGCTACATTTGAATATGGACCGTTTAACCGTTTAACACTAAGAATGAGCCGAAAATATGTTATCGGGTCGTTCCATTTTTATCCATACCTGGCCGTATAACCCTTTGACCCCTCGGAGCTGAAATTTTTTTTAATAAGTTTTAAATATAAACTTTTTAACAACTTTAAACCAGTATTTTAATATGGACTGAAAAGATAATTAATTAATTTATACGTTACGCTACAAAAATTAATTTAAAGATGAAAACACAAAGACGTTAAATATAAATCTTCAACGTTTCAAAAACGGAAATGTGATCAAAGTCCTCCTTGTAAAGCATTGCGTATTCGAGTAGGGCATCCTGAATGACCACTTCGGAACACTTCGACGATTTTGCAGCTTCAGTTATGTTTGGTGATTTGCAAAAGGCTGGATATATTATAGCACATTACTATAAGACCCAGCTAACACATTAGGAAATTCAAATGTGTTTGCATACTCATTAACCACCCTAAAAGGACATAACCGTCGAATGTGCCGAAGTAGGCACCTCAGCAGCAGCTGAGTCCTAATTAGAGGAAAACATACTTCAAAATTTTGGAGGGTAAACGATTGTTATCCTCCGCGAATGGTTTTCTCAAAGGGTATACAGAATATAAAAATGACGAAAACATCATGTTAATACATTCGGAATTCGGCCAAGCTATTGGAAAACATGAACGTGACATTTTTGTATACAAGGTTGGTCAGTGGAAGGTTTCATAAATTTCCCCCTTTATTTAAATGCAAGAAAACGTCTTAGAAATGGTGGGAAACGTCTGGAATTTGAACAAAACGTCTTACACCCGGTTGTAGCATCTTAGATTCGGTGGTAGCGTCTTAGACGCGGTGGAAACTTCTTAAGTATAGTTGAAACATCTTAAAATGAAGTAGAAACGGCTTAACAGAACAAGCTAACGTCTCGAGCCACCAAGCTAATGTCTCGAGCCACCAAGCTAACGTCGGCTGCACACGTGAGAAGCCAGCTCAAGGGGGAAGCCGGGGGAAACGGGTCAAGCCACTTCCAGGCGTCTTGGCTAAAAACCCATGCATGAACAAGAGACACGTAGACTTTGTCGGACACGTGGCGCCGTTTAATTCGTCAATTGTTGAGACGTTACGTTGGTGTAGACGCGTCTCAAGAAGACGTCTGGATTGGTTACTTTGGAAACTTTGATCTGGTCAAGGCTATTTTGGAGATTTTGCCTTCTTTTGACTTTACTTTTGTTGCATCAAGAGGAAACATGTTGTTTGGAGCCAACATAATCTTCGTCAGTTCTGTACCCGATTCTTTCTGAACAATTGAACATGCACCATTATCAAAAATCAAGGGATAGCCTTTTCTCATAAGTTGGCCTACACTAAGTAGGTTATATTCTAATTCTGGCGCATAGTAAACATCATCAAGTAATGCATATCTACCATCATTCATTCTAACTTTGACAGTTCCTTTTCCTTCAACCTGAATTTGTTTCTTGTTACCCATTTTAACTGATAGCTTAAAAGAGAAGTTCATAGAGGTAAAAATACCATGCACACCAGTCATGTGATTTGAACACCCAGAATCAACAAACCATACATTTGTACATGCAGCCTCTGGATCACTTATGTCATCAAAGAGTGTTGTTCAATACATTCCACAAACAAATGTGGAACTTCATCTTGACCCTCTTCTTCTTCATCAGCATTTGCAACGTTTGCCTGCGGTTCATCATTAAACCAACAATCTCGTTTAACATGACCATACCTGTTACATTGAAAGCAATGTGGTCCTCGGTTTCGGTCATTTGCTCGACCTCTTCCTCTTCCTCTTGAGTAACCACGTCCTCTACCTCTACCATTTGGAGATAGACCACTTTCAGATCTTCTAGCAGGCTGAAAAACTTGCAATGCTTGTTCATTCGACTTTCCCCCAAGCTTCATAACTGAGTCCCCAAATCTATAATTCAATCTCTCTTCTTGGGATTGCAATGAGCCCATCAACTTGACCAGAGTCAGCTTTGCAAGATCATAGGTCATTAATTGAAGGTACCACATGATCAAACTTAGCAGTTAGGCCTCTCAGTATTTTTTCTACAATCTTTTGATCTGGGACTTCTTCACCATAAGATCTCTGCTGACTAACAATTGCCATAATTCTGGAAAAGTAATCACCAACCACTTCCCCTTCTTTCATAGAGAGATTTTCAAACTCTCTACGCAGACCCTGAAGTCTGACAGATTGAACTTGTGAGTCACCTTGGAATTCCATCTTTAGTATATTCCATGCTTCTTGTGCTGTCTCTGCAGATGCAATACCAGAAAACAATTGATCATGCACACCTTGTTGAATTACAGTCATTGCACGAGCATCATTCTTTGCCTCGAGTCTTGCCTTGTCAGCATCTTCTGCATATTCAACAATTCCACGATCAACAATCTGCCACAGCTCTCTAGATCTCAGTATGGTCTTCATCCGAACGCTCTAATGTTCATAACCTTCTCCTTTGAAAACTGGAATGGGGTTAAATGGTGCACTAGTAGGGTTTGATTCCGCCATTAAGATACCAAGCTCTGATACCACGTGTTGGTATGAGCTTATAAACAAACAATGATAACAAGAACAATTGATGAACAAATCTTTGAACTCAAAACTGAATGCTTTTTGTTATTGATAATCAAAGAAAGATACATAAAAACAATGTAGAGAAGAAAACTTAAATAGAGGAGAATCCTCCTAAAATACTGGATCTGACAAAAGACTCGTACTTGCCTAACAACCTTGGCCAATGGCCTTAATTAATTCAAATACTAATAACGTAAACCACGTGATCTTTGACTTGCCTGCAACAGTTCGAATCACTTTTCAACATAGACTTCGTACTCTAATAAACATATACAAAACCGAAAGGGGAAGGGGGGTTGAAATCGTACCTTCACGGGTCAACACAAAACTTTTGCGGTGAAAATTAGCGTAGTCGGCGATAGAAACAGGTGGACGGTGGCATCACGCCAAGTCATATAAAAAAGAGGACATGGATTAAGGAGGTGTTTAAAGCACGATAACGAGCGAGTGTGGTGGTCAAAACATGTCAACTGCGATGAATGGGGGTGGCTGCTGGCAAACAGTGGTGCGGTGCGGCTGCGGTTTCATTGATTTGATCATAGTAGTGGCGTTGCGACGAAAGATCATCACACGAAGAGGCTAATTCGAAAGTTGACTAATGTGTGGTTTGGAATAACATACCGGATCCGCACTTCGATGGTAGGGAGGTTTCTAGTCATAATGCACAAATCGATAGAAGCAAATCCAAAAAATGTTGTCTATTGTGATCTTTTGAAGGGTTAAATAAAATTGATATGGTGCATAAATAAAACGTGTATTCATGGGACCGTTCGTTTGATTTACATTAAAACTGATTGAAGGTTTTACTATAGTTATGATGAGAAACGCTTAGCTTGGAAGTCAAATTGCATATATAAAATATATATTTTTTTCAACGAGGTGTGAAGTTAAGATTCTAATATAGGTATGAATTAATTTTATATTAATACTTCAATACATTCACATGAATTCATTCAAACGTTTGTAGAAATTTGTCATCTTAGTAAATATCATTAGGTTCATTATTTATTTATAACGAAGACTATCTAATTAAAGTGTATATTCTAGTTTCATTTATAAAAATTGACGAATGTAACTGATTTTATTTATAACATTAATAATGTTTTAAACCCAGAATAATTATATTAATTTAATAAGTAAACAACATTATCAAAATAATAAACACTCGTAAAATTCA
Organism: Scalesia atractyloides; assembly: GCA_947069175.1. Lineage (NCBI taxonomy): Eukaryota > Viridiplantae > Streptophyta > Magnoliopsida > Asterales > Asteraceae > Scalesia > Scalesia atractyloides. The sequence continues at coordinate 41,635,030 of CAMTDV010001634.1, forward strand.
CATTTTTATTTAGTACGCTTCGGATCCGCTTAAAAAAAACGAGTCGGGTTTCTGGGATCTATTTTTAATGAATGTTATAATACTTAACTCATTTAGTGCTTCCATTTTATACAACTAACAGTACTACCCAATAACCCTTATTCGATTAAAGTTGTTAGTCCAGTTTTTACCCAATGTGAGTCGTGGCATTAATTAACTAATAAATAATAAAATTTATATAAATACCTGTTAGGATCTAAGTTTGACCTGATTGTGTTGTTTTAAACAAATTGATCATAAATAATGATAAAACACACAATACCTTGCAGCGGAATACGATTTAAAACTTTGTAACACAATAAAGTGAGAGATTAGCTTTCATCACACAATGTTTTCATTACTCAAAAGATTGAAATGATTACAAGTAATTACATGCATGAATCACTAACTCCCCCTCAGCCCGAGCTCACACAAGTTAGATTGTACAAGATAAGTGTGTGTGTAAGCTAAATAGAACAGTACATGCACTGTCTATTTATAGTACTAATCCTAACCTCTGTGGCATTTTTGCTGACATCACCAAGACAATGATATCTAACAGACCTAACAACTTCTAACTACCGCTGATGCTAACCTCAAATACATTTACAAAACACTGATAGCTAACTAATTATAATACTAACCACTGATGAAGCTTTCAAATATTCTTCAAAGGGTGATCAGACCTTTGACTTCCAGCAGACTTTTGACTCCAACAGAGGTTTGGTCTTCACCAGTCTTTATAACCAACAAAGCTTAGCCTTGAGCAGATGTTAGAACCATCAGGTGTTAGATATCTTGCCATTGAAGGAAGTTGTGAATCAAAACACCGTTTATTCTGGATCATTTAGAACATGCCTGTTTTGGCATTTTATCATCTGTTCTTTTGTAGGGGTCAATCCCAACAATCTCCTCTAGAACAGATGATGTCAAGACTCTTCTTTATTCATGATCTTTATTCTCTTATCAGTTTTTCCCTGATTTGTCTCTTGAACTGTAGTTCAAAATTCTGGGAATTTTCATCATCTTCATCCCTGCATAGTTGAAGTTCCAAAGATCTTGAAGGTCAGCTACACCCAGGCTTAGTGCATCCTTCCTTGTTATATATTCAACTTTCCCATTGGACTTGAGCAAAGTCAATACATGGGTCTGTTTATCAGACATCCACTTTAGTATTTTTGAGTTCAATGGGTTTCTTGGGAGAAGTTTTATTTGTGATGAGTTTGAAAGAGATACACTACTTGATAGCTCTTTTAAAGTTTCAGCAGGTTGAGCTTGAGGCTTTGATGAACCATCTTCCAATTCATGCAGAGATTGATTTTTGTTGGCCTGTTTATTAATGTCAGCTTCTATCTGTTTTTCTTCCTCATCCATTTGTAACTGCCCTTTTCTTTGATTCAAGGCTTGGATAGATGCTTCTAAGATAAGATCTACACTTATGTTTTTAAATCTGTTCCAGTCTGGTGCATTCTTCATTATCCGAGGATCATCATCAAGTGATACTTTTTCCTTCTTCTTGTTTAACTCTTTTGCATGTTCTTCTAGTTTTCTGACTTTACTTAGCTCATGCTGCTCAAGTCTTGACAAGTAGGCATTACCCTTCCTTTTCCCTCTTCTTTTGCTATGTTTTTGGCTTGTCTGGCTTTCAATTTCAGATATTCATCAACATTTTTAGGAATTCTGTATCCAAGAAGAGATGGGAAGGTTCTTTTGGATGGATCAGCCTCTGTATAAAATTGTAACATTTCTTTTTGAACTACAGCTAATTCCAGAGGGTATGCTGTTCCCAAGGGTATGTTTCTAGAAGGATTGTGACTAGTAGGTGATTGAGTGAGTATGATTGATGTTGGTGATGGTTGAGTGATGAAAGGTTCTGGATTTGTTTGGATAAGTGGTGAAGATGATAAGGTATTATGTGCAAGTAAGTCATCAACATTCACTGTGACCTTTCTTCTTTTTCTAGTATACACCAGCTTTGGTGAAGGAGTTTTTGCAGGAGTTTGGGTTATAGGGGTGAATATTGATTCTGATAAAAGTTTAGAAGTCTTTCTGGAAACCACTGTTGTCATAACATCGGTTGTGCTTTTTATAACATAACATCTGTTGCGGTGTTTTTCAACTCCTTTTGCTCCCTCTTCAAAACCCTCTCCTTTGTCTCATTTTGAGATTAACTCATCCTCTTTGTTGCAACTTCATCATCTGCTTGAATTTCTAGGGTTTCATCACCTCCCTTTTTCTTTTCTTTGACAGATGTTTCAGCAGAAGTTACTGAGGTTTCTTTTATAGAGTCAATTTTCTCCCCCCTTTTGGCATCATCATTTCTTTCAAAGATAGATGCAGGGGTAGTGCCAGGCAATATTGTGAGAGTTTCTTTGATAACCTTAAGCTCTGCTTGAGTGTTCTTATATCTTGTTTCAACTTCATTTTTGAACATGTTTACACGTATTCATGTTGGTGGTCAGCATGTTGGCCGTTGTTGTTGAAACAAAGGATATACCTGATTGATTATATCAGCATTTTGAAGAGTAGATGATTGAGCAATGTTTTGAGACTTTGAAGATTCTAACATCTGTTGTAGCATATTTTTTATATCTGCCACTGATGTCTCAAATTTTGCAACACTCTCCGTCAAATCTATAGATTTTAGATCATCACCTAACTTAATAGGATCATCTGAACTCCTACCTGAAGTGGTAGTTATATCTATGTTATCATGAACAGAGGTTCCAACCCCTGTTTCAAACACAGATGCCCATTTTTCTTGGTACTGGGACTTCTTTCTACAGCATAAGTTTCCTTAACAAACTCAATAGTGGTTTTAATACCAGCAGTGGTTGCCATGATAGCCTTAGTAGAAATTGCCTTCAAGGGAGACTTATATATGAAACTACTGTCCAGATGTAAATCGGTGGATTCAATATCTGTGGTAGCTGCTCCACTTGAACTTCCAATAAGAATTTCATGAAATTCAGGTGGTGTAACCTCCTCAATTGTTTGTGGGTTAGTCAATAAAATTTTATCAGGCACAGACATTGTGGAAGTTGTATTCTCAGTTATGTGTTGGTGAGAGAGGCTGTTTTGTGTCTGACTTTTATTGACCTTAAACAGAGACATCAGGGTTGATGTAATTTGGGATGTGGGGAGTGATGTAGAAAGAGAATTTGCCCTGGGAGAAGGACAATTCAACATACTCTCAAATGAGGGTAATGTTTCAAGTTGTGGTGTCCCTGTGCTTACAACATGTTCCTTTTGTGAGGAATCATGAGGAGTTGTGGTTTTGGATGGAGATCTTTCCAACTGTTGTGAGGAAGTAGCAACAGTGGTTTCTTGTGACCTTTGTTTTGTCATAGAGTTAACTTCTGGGATCTCATCTTCTAGAAGACCCTTTTTGCTAGGTTTGGTGGGCTTGTTGGATTTCTTTTTGGTTCTTTTGGTGATTTTTGGTGTGGGTTGCACAACAATGGTTAAACTACTGTGGTCACCAAGAGCAATGGGCTCAGCAGCTGGAATCTGAGGAATAGATGTGGACTCATCCAAATTTTGCTCAGACTCCCCTGCTTGTGTTTCAAAAACTTTTGACTCTTTGGCCATAAGGCGAGTAAATGTTGCAGACGTTAAACTATTTATTTGAAAAGATATACCTTGAGCAATGGCTTGTGCATTCTCTTTTGGACTTTTCTTTTGTAAATAATAACTTAAAAATCTTGGAAATAACAAGAAAGCATTTGCTTTATTGTTTTTCACATTTTCCAAATTTGTTACCAAATCTTTAAACAATGCTTGGGAGTAAGTGTAATCATTTTTAGCCATAATAGCATATCCCAAGTATTGAATTTTCAAAGGTATTTCGTTAAAACCAGTTGTTTTACTTGAAACACAGGTGAGCATGTCATGAAACAAGAATTTCATAAGAGGTGGAAATTTTCCTTTTTCTATAGTGGCTTTTGTTAACTGTCCTCTATACCCTCTTTCAATCAAATCAATTTGATACTCATCCTTAGGGAAAGAAATTTTACCTGCAAGATCGTCCATCTGGAATACTTCTGAGATGGTTTGTGGAGTTATTGCAACCATGATACCTCCTACTTTAGATGAGATTGCCCAAGGCTTTTTATTTTGAATTTCGAGTTCAGCAATAGCCCAGAAATCTAGTAGGGTGTATTGATAGATTGGAGCATTACAAGAGAGCAAAGTTTTATACTTTGATGAAGACAAGATATCGATGATATAGTGAAAATCTGTGTTTTCCTTCGTCCTTTCGAAATTACAGAGGTAATTGTGTGGATGTTTGATGATCAGAATGTGTTTTGGTGGTTCCTATGACGATTTCTTCTTTGATTTCGCTTTGGGAGCCATGATCTTGAGAGAATGGTTTAGAAATTTTTGAAATTGCACAGTGAAAATGAAACCTCTGTTTGGGGATAGAAACAAGGTTTTATAGGGTTTTCCAAAAAGTGATGATGACGTGGCATCTGATGCAACGACTGTCGAATAACATATGTCCACGTGTACCCGCTGATTGACAATGGAAGACAGTTGTTTGGCTAACCACTGTTAGAGTAAACTACCAGTGGTTGTGACTAATTTTAACATTATCAGAGGATACATAACAGTGGATAGATTTTTCTAAACGACCAGTGTTTTTGTGCTATCAGTGATTTAAACAGACTTTGAGGATTTATTTAGAAATTCAATTTTAAACTATTTTTAAGGATGGATTTTGATTTTCTAAAAACGTTTTATTGCTATTTACACATGGATCACAAAAAAAATTTGTTTTTAATCCATGTTTAGCATTCCAAGCCTAGACTATCAGACTGCCAAAAGTGTAAGCATCAAGTGCTTTTTTCAACACATCTGTCGAATAACATCTGTCCACGTGTACCCGCTGATTGACAATGGAAGACAGTTGTTTGGCTAACCATTGTTAGAGTAAACTACCAGTGGTTGTGACTAATTTTAACATTATTAGAGGATACATAACAGTGGATAGATTTTTCTAAACGAACAGTGTTTTTGTGCTATCAGTGCTTTGAACAGACTTTGAGGATTTATTGAGAAATTCAATTTTAAACTATTTTTAAGGATGGATTTTGATTTTCTAAAAACGTTTTATTGCTATTTACACATGGATCACAAAAAAAAAAAATTGTTTTTAATCCATGTTTAGCATTCCAAGCCTAGATTATCAGACTGCCAAAAGTGTAAGCATCAAGTGCTTTTTTCAACACATCTGTCGAATAACATCTGTCCACGTGTACCAGCTGATTGACAATGGAAGACAGTTGTTTGGCTAACCACTCTTAGAGTAAACTACCATTGGTTGTGACTAATTTTAACATTATCAGAGGATACATAACAGTGGATAGATTTTTCTAAACGAACAGTGTTTTTGTGCTATCAGTGCTTTGAACAGACTTTGAGGATTTATTGAGAAATTCAATTTTAAACTATTTTTAAGGATGGATTTTGATTTTCTAAAAATGTTTTATTGCTATTTACACATGGATCACAAAAAAAAATTGTTTTTAATCCATGTTTAGCATTCCAAGTCTAGACTATCAGACTGCCAAAAGTGTAAGCATCAAGTGCTTTTGTCAACACATCTGCCAGTTGCTCCTTGGTATGGACATGTAAAGAAATTAAACCTTTTTCATAGCAATCTCTCATAAAGTGATGTCTGATGTAAGTGTTAACTTTTGGAAGCCCCTTCTCTAGATAGAATTTTGATGAAGATTGTGATTACCTATAAGTTTAGTCTTGACCAAAAACATTTCACATACATTTATAATTTTCATACATTTATAATTTTCATACATTTATAATTTGACCCTGACCATCATACAGATTTCTTTTGATCCATTATCAAGGAAAAGTAACTCCATTCTCTCTAAAAATAGAAAGGTTTTACTTCCTGGTAGGTATTTGAGCTTTAACTATCAAAAACAAGTAAAAGCTCATCATGTATTACTTTAAAAAAACGGAAAAGATTAACACATGTCCTGACCAAAACATGAAATTTTTACTTAAAATTTAGTAAGAAATTTCTTGATAAATGAATCAAATTCACCCGATAGATGTTCTAAGTCCTCTTTTAAATAATTGCTACTTTGAGACACATCAGTTACCTGAACCTACCTTTAAACAGTGGTTGCACTCAGCTTGTTTGGTAACAGGTGTTTGAGCAGAGATGAAAATTCAAGTTTAGGTTTTCCTTTTGTAGTACTAGCCTGTGAACTCTCAGGTGTTTTATGTTTATACTCTTTTCTTTTATTATTAAAAGTTTTGAGATAAACACACTTTTGAGTTTTGTGATATTTCTTCTATTCCCTTTTTAACCTTTCCATAGGCAGATGTCGTAGCATTCACTGGAAGGCCTTTAAGGAAAGAATAATCAATCCCGAATCAATTACAGTAATGTTTTGAGAACCTTAGTCATTTTTGCAAAATGCTTTTACTAAAATTCACATTACTTTTGATCTGGTTTTCTAAATATCAACCCATTACCATTATAGGATTTTACCCTTTTTAAAAATTTTCATAACTTTTGTTTCTCATATAGATCTTGTTCCTAAGGTTTAGGTTCACCTCGTCTTTTAAAGACACTAGATGAATCCTTAGCAACCGTCAAACTTGGAATCATCTCAAAAACCAACACACACGCTGAAATCGTATATAACGTGATTAGACTCTTACTCTGTTTTCTCATAAATACGAACAACCCAGCATCACTAAAATTGAGCTGGTCTTTTTATGTCAAATTGATTGTTAGATCGAATTCGACTGACCAGAGGCTCTGATACCAATTGTTAGGATCTGAGTTTGACCTGATTGTGTTGTTTTAAACAAATTGATCATAAATATTGATAAAACACATAATACCTTGCAACAGAATACGATTTAAAACTTTGTAACACAATCAAGTGAGAGATTAGCTTTCATCACAAAATGTTTTCATTACTCAAAAGATTGAAATGATTACAAGTAATTACATGCATGAATCACTAACTCCCCCTCAGCCCGAGCTCACACAGGTTAGATTGTATAAGATAAGTGTGTGTGTGTGTGTAACCTAAATAGAACAGTACATGCACTGTCTATTTATAGTACTAATCCTAACCTCTGTGGCATCTTTGCTGACATCACCAAGACAATGACATCTAGCAGACCTAACAACTTCTAAATACTGCTGATGCTAACCTCAAATACATTTACAAAACACTGATAGCTAAGTAATTATAATGCTAACCACTGATGAAGCTTTCAAATATTCTTCAAAGGGTGATCAGACCTTTGACTTCCAGTAGACTTTTGACTTCAACAGAGGTTTGGTCTTCGCCAGTCTTTATAACCAATAGAGCTTAGCCTTGAGCAGATATTAGAACCATCAGGTGTTAGATCTTGCCATTGAAGGAAGTTGTGAATCAAAACACCGTTTATTTTGGATCATTTAGAACAGACCTGTTTTGGAATTTTTATCATCTGTTCTTTGTAGGGGTCAATCCCAACAATACCCATTTTCATTAAATTCTGAAGGGTTTGGTTTTACAATCCGAGTCGGGTTTCGGAGGTTCGTTTTTGGCAGATGTTACAATCAACACTATGCCTAGGATCATGATTAAAAGATTCATAGGTTCCCTGATGTAGATGTTTGTGATGTTGATTTGCTATGAAAAGCAAATCACTAGTCTCGTGCTTGAAACCTTCTATGAGTGGATCTTATGTTAGATTCCTTTTGAAGTTCATTATTCATACTCCCTGCTTTAACAAATGGAACATTCCATACAACATCCCTTTTCTGAGAGATGGTTTCGTGTTAATCAAGTTTCACGTTGTGAGTGAGTGAACTAGGTTTAACTTGAGGAAATCTCTTTAGCACTTGTTTAGTGAAAACCTTTTAAATCAAATTAGGGCTAATTTCGTCCATCAAGCTTTCATCATGACAAAAAACATTTTTCACACCTTTTAGTTTAAAAAAAATTCGTTCAACAAACGAAGAATGAACTCCTTTTGGTGACTCAATTACTAAAGACTGTTTAGTGGTCACAACGTAGTTCTCAAGCTTCTGCAGGAGATCATTTGAAACAACATCACCAACTAAAGGTTCATAGTTTTCTTCCACAATCCTAGATGAACTACTAGAACAAAAATTGTTCACTGGAACAACACCTTCTTGCCAACATCACAAACCACCACACTAAGACCCTAGTCTGATTTCACTGCACAACCATTAACTTTATCATCTGTTCTTTTGTAGGGGTCAATCCCAACAATACCCATTTTCATTAAATTCTGAAGGGTTCGGTTTTACAATCCGAGTCGGGTTTCGGAGGTCCATTTTTGGCAGATGTTACAATCAACACTACGCCTAGGATCATGATTAAAAGATTCATAGGTTCCCTGATGTAGATGTTTGTGATGTTGATTTGCTATGAAAAGCAAATCACTAGTCTCGTGCTTGAAACCTTCTACGAATGGATCTTATGTTAAATTCTTTTTTAAGTTCATTATTCATACTCCCTGCTTTAACAAATGGAACATTCCATACAACATCCCTTTTCTGAGAGATGGTTTCGTGTTAATCAAGTTTCACGTTGTGAGTGAGTGAACTAGGTTTAACTTGAGGAAATCTCTTTAGCACTTGTTTAGTAAAAACCTTTTCAATCAAATCAGGGCTAATTTCGTCCATGAAGCTTTCATCATGACAAAAAACAATTTTCACACCTTTTAGTTTAAAAAAAATTCGTTCAACAAACGAAGACTGAACTCCTTTTGGTGACTCAATTACTAAAGACTGTTAAGTGGTCACAACGTAGTTCTCAAGCTTCTACAGGAGATCATTTGAAACAACATCACCAACTAAAGGTTCATAGTTTTCTTCCACAATCCTAGATGAACTACTAGAACAAAAATTGTTCACTGGAACAACACCTTCTTGCCAACATCACAAACCACCACACTAAGACCCTAGTCTGATTTCACTGCACAACCATTAACTTTATCTATAATAGAATCTGGTATAGTTGTTGGGTCAACCACCTTGGGGTTTCTGGGACAAACTCTATATCATCCTCTTCATCTGGTCTCAATGAATAGTTTCCATTAAACGGAGGAGACCAAAATGGTACCCAATACCACCTTATGGTTCGGTTAGAGCCGAGACTCAGCTATGTATTGTGTCACTTTTGATGACTCCAGAAACTTATCAAGTGTGATATTCGCTTAATCAAGTTTCTCCTATGTTAAATTTAACCCTTCTTTTGTTTTCTTAAGTCGTTCAAAGAATTATGTGTTTTGAGTGTGTAGATTTACATTACTACATCTCATACATATTGTATTTTGCATCATGTAGTTCTTGCAAAATCTTTTAATTTATCTTTAACACTTGATTGACTTGCTCAAGTTTATCTAAGTTAGCAATTAACCTTTTATTGTGTTCTTGGTGTCTACTAATTTTAATAAAATTATCAGCACATTTAGAACAAATCTTATCAAAGGGATCAATATCTACCTCAACTGCATTAGCTGACTTCTACTATAAGAACATGATTCACCATGACATCTTGAGCGTGAGCCCTCCAATCATATCCTTCATCAGTCTGAGTAGTAACGATTGCAGTAGATTATGATAGGGGTGGAACAGCAACCATATGTGTAGTAGTTGTTGTCTGAAAAGCATCGCCTATCCTTTTTGGTGAACCACTCGGATGAAAATACTGAGAGCAACTAGTGGAATACATGGGAGTAAAGCACAGCTTGCTGGTTTGTTTGAAGAAGTACTTGCATAATAAAGTCCTAGATCCTTAACTTGATTTGCATTATTGGTTAGTTTCTTTTCATTTCCATATCATACCCTTGAAGTTTTCTGATAACTTCATCAAGTTCCATATTAAGTTAAGTCTCATAATTTGCTTCATGACAATGGTATGAACATCCCAATTTGATGGAAGAACATCAATCAGCTTTTCATTGATCTCACCTCTGGTGTAGGTCATCTCATGAGATTTGATTTCACTTATTAAAAGGCAGCAGCAGTTTATGATATTATCCAGAGTTTCAGTTGGCATATATTTAAACATGTCAAATTGTTTCTTTAGAAAATCCCTTTTTCCATTGAGCAACTCCTCACTATCAGCACACTGTTTGCTTAAGGCACTCCATAGCTCTTTTACAACAGTGATATGGTTAAAGATGTGATAAAAATCGGGGAAAGTGCCATAGTGATCATAGAATGAGCTCGTTTCTCTCTTCTTAAGGTTGCCATTTCATCAGCGATGTAGGCACTAAGAGCCTTATAAATCATTATTAGGCCATTGGTTGAAAGGACAATGGGAGGAGCATAACCATATTCAACGGGAATCAAAAGAGCCGGGTCATTGTAGTTGAAAAATGAGATAAATCTTCCCTTCCATGCATTGTACTGCATAAAACCTTGAAGCTTTGGTGGTTTGACTGGAGTTTCAATTTTGTTGTCTTGATTAAGAAGAGCACTAAGATTTCACGTGTTTGCCATTTGGAACAACAGGTTTCAAGACAGAAGGTAGTTAAAATTTCGGCTTTTAACTCAAACTTTCGGGTTAACACGGATATTTCAGTTGGATTGAAACTATCGGTTGGATATTTCGGTTGAATAATATTTCGGTTCAAGACATTTTGGGTTCAAATATATTTCAGTTCAAAGATATTTCGGTATTAAAATATTTTGGTTGGAGATATTTCGGTTAAATATTTCCGTTGGACTTTAATATTTCCGTTGAACTTTGATATTTCCTAAAATATACGTGTGAGCAACTGAAATCAAGAAACCAAAACTACCTTGTTTGATGAATGAAGAACCGAATAAAGAAAGATCCAATGAGGTATAGCCGAAATAACAGAGAAAGAACCGAAAAATGAGGAATCCAAATTATCTTTATGAACAGAAAAATATGTTCTTCAACCTTCAAACCTTTAACTTCAACCCGAAACTTCGAAAAAACGTCCAAAATCTTGCAAACTAACCTGAAATCCACCCAAGTAACCCGTGAAACTCGAGCGCAAACACTAATCAAGCAATCCTCATCCATGAAATCACTTGAAATCAGATTAAATCTTCAAATAATCCGAAAAAAAGAAGCGAACACCAAGAACATAAGAAACTCTGAAAAATGCAGGAAACACCCTGTAAATCCTATGAATGTAACCTGAAATCACTCCTAAATGAGCACAAGGCTCTGATACCACACGTAGGTCCACGAAATCAATGAACAAACACTAGATAACGGATCGAAGATGTTATAGTGAGCGAAAATCACTAAAACACCTATCGTTGGTAAAGAAATTAAGATGAACACGAGATTACTTCAACTTCCTTGGGTTTAGTAATATCTAATAAACCCATACAACACTACAAATCTGGATGGGTTTCTCTAAGAATGATTCAAACTCTCAAGAACCTCTAGAAAACCATTTCCCACAAATGTCAAACTTGTCCCTCTCTATCGGTTTGGGCTAGGAAGGCTTTGGGCTCCCTAATAGGCTATAATCACCATTAGGGCACTAATTACTAGTAAAGGCTCAAACCTACTAACTACAATTAAATACATATAAACCAAAAATGACTAATCAAGCTAATTATCAAAATATACATCAAAATACTATATAAATATTAACATCTATTTAAAAGTAGCAAATTTAAAAATAAATAAATAATAACTAAATTAATACAAAAGTTCAGGAAGGGGTTTTTCAACACCCTTGAATGATCCCCTAGAGTACACTACTATATTTAGAGTGTTATGCTGTCATAAATTCTATAAACTAATCATTTCCTTTTTGTTATGATAAACTATATGAGTGTTGTGTCCAACTCTATGAACAAACTTGTGCTCATATTGAGCCAAACACTAGGGCGTAGATGATTCACACTTGTGGCCGAAGAGTGCTGAGACCGAAAGAAATGTTGTATCTTCTGTTTTGGAGCACTAATGAACCCGAATATGGCATTATGGGTGATTCCTACACTTGTTGCACTAGAAGATCTTACAGTCCTAGTTTTTACGTAGAGGAATTTTTTTTTATAACTTTACTATCTTTAATCGTCAATAGAATACACTTCATTTGTCTAGTGCTTGATGTTTGTAGATTGTTGTCTTACTGGAAACATGTCGAGGAAATGGGAAATAGACGAAGAGAAGTAGAAATTTTCAATCATGTTCCAACAAAAGGCCGAAGGTTTTATGAAACTTGTCGTCAATTGAATACGTTCGTTCTAAATTTTTCGAGTTAACACGGCGCAACGCACGTGTGTGGTTTAATGTTTTTACGTTTTGTTTTACGTTTTATTCTAAATTTTGCGAGTTAACACAGCGGAACGTGCGTGTGTGGTTCAACGTTTTTACGTTTATTGTTTCCCGTTTAATAGGTTCGTCGCAATGCACATGTCCTCGATTAACTTAGGGTCCGTTTAGTTGGTGGAATTTGCATGAACTGGAATCGGAATTGGAATTAATTCTATAAGAAATTATGTTTGGTTGACAAAAATGGAATTGCTTTTAGAATTAATTCCACCATTTAATGGATTTCAACCTTCCATCCATATAGTGATATGGAATTTAAACATTCCATAGGAATGATTCAAAGTTTACTAAAAAGTCCTTCTCGTTCATAAATAAGAGATAGATGAGGGTAGTTTTGTAATAGTCTTTTTTTACTTTCCAATTCCATTATCAAATTTACAAGTCAAACGTGACATGGATTTTCAAGAGAATTAATTCCAATTTCAATTCTAATGTAATATGGTTTTTTACGTTTCACTTTAATTTCTTCGCACTAACATGCCGCAACTTTAGCGTTGGAGATCGCTGGCGATGGTATGGTGTTGGTGCTATCTGGCATGGTTTCACCCGGCCGCAACACGGTGGACTAAATACTAGTTTCCATATATATGAAATGTATTATTCGCATTCACATAATAGAATCAATACTTTTTATTTTTATTTTAATAAAAAAATCCTCACTATTCGTGATTATTGTCGCTGATTGGTGATCTCATAATAATATTATGTTAGTGAAACATCCATCATTAATCCATCGGCGTTGTTGCCACAATGAGCATGATGCCATTGATACGCCTACAATATCAGTCGTTGATCCATCTTTGATGTCTTTACCTATGCCCATTTTATACGCTAAAATTTAATAGATGAATTACCAAGGGATCCTTGAATCATCAAGGGATAATCGACAAATCTATGAATGACCTCCGATTTATAATGTGTTTTAGCTTAGACCAAGTTACTATCTTTTTAGAACAATTTATTTTGACCCAAACTCATTTTACCGAGCGACCTAACAATTTTGCAGTGTCGTCATCGTGAATGATAACAAACTTTTGGGCCTCATGCAAGACAAAAAAAATTGAGCCCCTTTCTATAATATAAACTTATCATTTTATATATCTAAAAACCACGATACAACAATAATTGATTAATTGTAAAGTTTCATTTAATTTTAAATCTTAACTCAACATCAAATATTCTAAGTTTCGTCAAAGTTATAACTAAACTTTAAAATTCAATCATTCAAACATCAAAGATTCGTAGTTTCATCTAATTCTAAATTACTAAGGGGTTGTTTGACAACTTCTGAATGGGTAAGTGTTGAACTAGTAAGAGAAGAGGTCTGAACCATTAAGTGTTGAACCAGTAGGTGCTAGTATAATGCTTAACCGTTCAGAGACAAATGTCTGACGAATTCAAATAAAAGATATAAACCATTCAGAATCAGTATAATGCTTAACCATTTAGAGGCAAATGTCTAAATCATTCAGACATCTGCCCGTAAAACAAACATTCTAAACCATTTACATTCTTATAATCTATTTCACAATTTCATACATGAAGGTTGAAACCTTTGAAGATTTCGTTTGATACTTTGATTGAATGAATGATGATCCGTCAATCCGAATATCCTATGATGAAATTGAAGCGTCAGTCCTTTCCTTTATTGATACAAGATTACGATCGCACTATATGCACATGTTCTTTTTTTAGCGCTACGGCCCCATACACACAACTATATTGTTATTTTATTGGATTTAAAAAATAAGCATTAGGGATTGGGCCTTATTTCAGCGTGTCGTCCTTTTATGTATACGTAACATATAGCCTTTTATGTATACCTAACCTATTAAATCTATGCAAATCTACCGGGCTGGCGTGCGTTAAGCGTACTATATATTTGTTGTCATTTTAGGTTCATTTTACGTATTAGTCAGGTTTTTAATTTATAAAACACGATATTCTACTAACACTAAACACACACTTGGGCAAGTGCACCCATCGTGAGCGTAGTATAGCGTTGGTAAGATACCGAGATCGTCCAATGACACAAGAGCTTTTAATACCGGTTCGTCGTCAACGTCTAATCAATCTAAATTTTTGATAAAGATTTTTAAAAACATAAATAAAAATAAAAAGATAAATAAAATAAAATACTAATAGACAAGATAGAATCATTTGGATCTAACTTCTCTTTTATGTATCCTTTGATAGTTTTTGCACTTTCGGACTTTTTAAGAGATTATCTTAGTTATAGCAGTAGGCCCCTCTTTTGAAGGTGACGTTACCCTCAACCCAGTGGTTTGAGTCAGCAGGGATACAATCCAAAAGGTCAGAATATTGGAAGATAATTAAGTAAGTTATTAATGCGAAAAGTGGTAGGCCCCTCTTTTAAAGGTGACGTTACCCTCGGCTAAGTGGTTTGAGTCAGCAGAGATACAATCCCAAGTAGCCGGTTTAAAGTATTAATAGTAGTTTACATATGAGGGTTCAAGCCATTCGCGCCCCCGCCATCCAATACCCATTGAGTATTAAAGGAAGCCTTAGTAAGCTTGAACCAAGTCCTCACAGGATCTATACACTGAACGAGACAAGAACTTTACCAAACCACCTTTCTAACATCCTTCCAAGTAGTTTATATAGACCGTAAAGACACGAATGAGCAAATCAATGACATTATGAAGAAATGATTAGGAAAATTCACTTTCAACATAAGAAACTAGTTATTAAAGTCATTAATACATACCCAAATAAAAAGTTCCGAAAGATTAAAAACTAAAAGTAATACATAAAACATTAGTCTTCACCAAGTGATGTAAGGAATTTAGCCAAGCATGGCCTTTGTTTGACAAGAACCCTTACAATCTATCTTGGATCACAAGACTACTACACACTCTAAAGATGATTGATGGATGATGGTGGTGGGTGTTTGTGTTGTAGTGGTGGTGGAGTGGTGGCAAAGTGAGAGAGAAGTGGTTTGCCAAGGATGCCTTTGAAGGGAACCAAGCACCCCTATTTATAGTCAAAACAGAGACCCAGCCACGGCCCCGTGTCCAGTGGGCACGGTCCGCGGCCATCATTCTTCTCTTTCTTCATTAACTGCATCTGTCAGCAGAGGGCCCCACACGACCCCATGTCCCCTGGGCACGACCCGTGGTCAATCTGCTCACTGTACTATCTGGATTCTGCAAATCTGTCAGCATTTAATGGATTCTGCAATCTACATCTATCAGCAGGGATTCCTTCTTTTCGTATTATGCTCTTTTGATCCTGATGTGAATGTCAGGAACAGACCTAACTTGTGAGCTTCCGGTCAGACTTGCTCAGCTAACAGAGGCGGAATTCATTGTTAACTGATTGAACAAACAAAGAACAAGCTTGATGATTACTGTTAAACAAGTCTGTATCTTGTATTGATTAACTTCGTAAAGACTACAGACTCGAGCAGGGCTTCACCTCTGATCAACAAAACATCATGCCTAACAAACATCCTAAGTCACCTATTTATAGGCAATACATGACAGCACTAGAGACTCAGGACCAAGGGATTTTCGTACGAAAATTCTTGTTACAACCAAAAACTTAACTTTCAATCTAAACATTTGACGTTGCGAAACCCTATCTATACAACAGACTCGTCCTAGACGTAGGCAATAGACATATGTGCACCAACAGACTCCCCCTTGGATGTTGCCGCAGTCTTGGACAGTCTTCAAAACTTTTCTTCAAAAATTCTTCAAACACATTTGACTTGATTTATCCGAAAAAGCGTTTGGGTGGCTTCTGACGCTCCTCTGAAGCAATGGGAGTTTGATCTGTAGGAGGAGGTCGATTGTACGTGTTCCCGAACTTGAATCTTTCTCGAGAAGCCAGCTTTCATCTTGCCTCGATTCTTTCTTCATTCTGATCTATCTTTTTCTTTTCTTTATCTTCAAGCTTTCTCCAGGATGTGTTCCAGTCTTTACCTGAATTAATATTGTTAGCATAACACACATTTACAATCCTCTGGAACTACAAGGCCTGCTCTTTATTTTTTTCTTCATAACAAATCTTGATGAAGAATAACCATTCAATATCTTTCTCTGAAGCCACATCGGATCCAAAACTCTGATCGCACGCTGTAACATTTGTCAAAAACGGGTTTTCCAAACCCGCTTCGTTTGTAATCGAATATCAAGTTATAAATCTTTCGTTGCGTATTTATGTTTATTTTAATTTTGAACGATGCATAATTAATAAACAAATTAGAATTTAAAAGCTATTATTGTTAAAAAGTAAAAATAAAATAAATAAAATGAAAAACAGGCTGCCGGGACTCGAACCGGGTCAGCCGGAAAGCTCAACAACTTAACTCGCGCACATATAACCACTCTGCCACTTGATGTTTTTGTGAGTTCTAGGAAACAATTAAATCATATGTTCAACCATGAATCGACCTGTTTATGCTAACTGAAACCGTTATCGGCTTCCAAACGTCCAAGACGTTTGAGTGATCACGGATTTCTGATTATAACCGATAAACCGACAATTTTAATCAATTCAGTCTTGAATGGACTTGAATTCATGTGATGAACGGTTTTAATAACCGAAAATCTTCACTTCCTGAATTACTCCAACAATAGCATCCTCTCGCGACTCAAAATCATCCGCAGAACCTCCAATTTCACTTTCGCTCTACTTTCAGTTCGTCGAAAAAGCTTTTTGAACTTGCCGGACTTTCGCCGGAAAACCGTGTCTTCCATCAAAACAGTAAGTTTCTCAATTCTTCCATCTTCTATCAGTTGTTAAGCTTTTGCTAACTCAAACCCTTCAATCAGAATCAGTTCCAGGCGACGATATCGGATAATCATCATTCGCCGGAAAATTTCTGAGAATTTCTAGAATTCGCTGTGAAACGGTATAAACCTTTAAACCTTCTGATAACTCTTGTTCAGTACTTCAATTCCATATCTAGCTAATCAAAACTGTTAATTGGTCCGTTCAGACGAAGCCCATAAAAACAGAGCCGACGACTTCGCCGGAATTCTAAGAAAGACCATTTTTCCGGTATGTCTACTCCCAAAATCTTCCCTGTCCATTTCGTTTTAATCACTTAAATGATTGTCAATCGAATTAAACAGAATCAGTAGGGTAATCGTTGTCTGTGATTGTCACACCCCGACCCGCAGCGGAAAAGGTGATCGGGGCATGATTGGGTTTTCATCAAAGCTCATGACATTTATTATAACGTTTCATATTTATTATTACAATTTAAAGGGGATCATACAATCATAAATACATCATGTTCTACACATCTTTCTAGACTTCATTATTTTCTTCTAAGGCATTTCCTATGTTTTCCTTGCTTCATCCTGTTCACCTGTATCATGTGTAAAAATGGTTTTTGGATCAACAAAAAGTTGGCGAGTGAATCCCATGAAAAACATTTAAACAAGTTTATTGAATTGATTATAGATAAAGTGCATAACCACATATGAGTAAATATAGATGTAAACTTATTCACAAAACACTTAATATTAAATAATGCACACACATACAGTAATAGATTGTTTTGAGGCACGCGTTGTTCAACTCGTCTCCCACGAGGAACTGATGGGCCTAATGAATGAGTTTTGAGGCACGCGTTGTTCTACGAACTGATGGGCCTAATGAATGAGTTTTAAGGCACGCGTTGTTCAACTCGTCTCCCATGAGGAACTGATGGGCCTAACAAATAATTTGCATACAACTTGACAATATGTAATACATAACTACAAACAATATTTACATTCTAAGTTTAAATCATAATATGGTATGGCACGAGTTTGAATAAACGAATTAGTTTAAGTGACACATGATACACCCCAAAACGTGTAATTAAAAAGGGGAGTTGTAAGATTCACTCACATTGGGTGCGTTCGGTTGATTATGTTGAATGCGCACGAGTTTAGAGGATTGATCGACGAGGAAAAACTACCCTAATTAATAACGAAAAAGTAAGGTAAATAAATGGATTTTATTAACAATTTTAATAGGATTTTTGGATATATTTTTGTGAGTTTAAGGCTATTTTCTAACTTTAAAAATGTTATTTTTAAGTATTTTTAATTGATTTTTAATTTAAATAAATGAATAAAAATAATAAAAAAATGTTGATTTTTGACCATTGACCGTGGACTTGTTGACCGTTACTGTTGACCGTTGACCGGTTCGGTCGGCTATATAGTTGCACTGAGTGAGGTTCGAACTCGTGACCTCCGTACGCGTGCACGCAGCTCTACCAACTGAGCTACGTGTCTAACCCGAAATATTTCTGTTTTTAATTATATTTATATACTAATTAAATTAATCCAAAAATCATTTATTTTAAAAAGGATTTAATGTATCGACTCGGTGCTCTCCACAGGTCTCGAACCCGGGACCTGTGGTTTAGTTTGTCACACAGTCCACCGCTGGACTGTGTGTCTAACTTGGTAAATATTCTGGTTTTTATTATACTTAACATCTTACTGAGTTAACCCGGTTCGGTTTCTAAAATAAACATTTTTATTACAGAGGTTAAGGTTGTGATAGGAATCGAACTCGCGTCGTGTATGTAATTGTTTGCACACAGTCCACCGCTATACTGTGTGTCTAACCAGTTCAATATACTAATTTTAATTAATCTTATAATATATCTGAACTTCGTCTTCTTCGCTTAAGATTACAGATAATGATAATTCAACTGATTTATGTCTAATTCGATTAACAAGCTTTATAAGTAATTGAAAGGTAATGAACGGAGAGAGTTTGGGGGAAGGATGTACCGATCAGCGTCTTTCACAGAAGTCCGGCAAAGATTCGTCGGCTCTGTTTGTGAACTTCGGCTGTTAGAGTCAATTAACAGTTCTGTTCGATTAGTTATGAAATTGAGGTACTTAAACAAGGATTAACAGAAGTTTGGATGATTATACCGATTCCCAGCGTAAGATCAGAAATTTCAGAGTTTTTCCGGCGAGAGCTGAATATTCCGGCTACGTCGTCTGGGATTGATTCTGATGGTTGGATTGAAGTTAGTAACAGTCTAACAACGGATTGAAACGGAAAGAGTCGAGGTATTTACCGTTTTGAGGTGAGTCTCGGTTTTCCGTCGAAAGTCCGGTGATGGCAGGTTATTTCCGGCGAGTGAAATTTCTTCGAGAAAAGGTGCGATTTTGAGCGAAAAGGCTACCAGAGACTTATGGGTGTATTTATAGGGAAGAACATCGATGAATTGGGTCCGATTACCGTCTTGATTCGTCGGTCAATAATTTTTCCGGCGGTTATGACTGATGTCGCGGACTGGACATCGGTTATAACCGATTTAATAGTTATTATACGCGTTAAGACACAAGAAACCGACAGTGAAAGGCGAAATCGTCGGGATTTCCGACGACTGCGAATTGGGCGCGTCAGTTGACTGATTTGAAATCGAGATTTTGATATTTTGATATATTACTAAAGAACAAAAGTGGCGGAGTGGTTTGGTGAATGAGAGTTAAGACTTTGGCTGACCCGGGTTCGAATCCCGGCAGCCTTGTTTTATTTTTATTTCACTATTTTTAATACATTTTCAAATATAAATTTTATATTCTAATATACTTATTAATTATGTATCGTTTAAAATTAATTTGAGCATTAAATACGCAACGAAATTTTTAACTGGTTGTTCGGTTAATAAACGAAGCGGGTTTGGTAAATCCGGTTTTTTACGGATGTTACAGTATCCCCTACTTTTAGAAATTTCGACCCGAAATTTAAGTAGTGGTATGTTTGTCTCTTAAAGGATGGTGTTTAGTTTGACAGTTTCATACTTAGAAAGGAGTAAGAGTTTAAATTTTGTTTGCGGCAGTAACGTTCCTTGTAAGGGTTGAGTACCCTACTTCAGGAATCACTTTTTGATGCCTATGATAATGAATATTGATAAACAGAGTTGATTGACTAAATATGATTTCATGCGCAAGAGTTTCGGTATGTTTGGAAAAATAAGGTTATATCCCTAAACAAAACTTCTACTACTAAAACCTACATGGAACTTCTCATAACCGCCTGACAATGCCTCTGATCCTTTGGCAAGAATACTTATATATAGGAAGTACCAGCGGCGTATCCACCATATTCTTGTCAAATTTTCATTGGTTTTATCAGTAAGTTATGATTGGTTCTATGATGTGACTCTAGAACATAAATAAACACAACAACCAATGTCTGAGTCCTAATTCTGATAGTATACATGTTTGAATGGTGACACAATCCAATTTCTTTAAATGATGAGATGATATGAATGCTAAATCAGTGAGTATAAAACAAACTTCAACCAAGACATTACTAAATCCTACATGGAACTTCTCATAACCGCCTGACAATGCCTCTGTTCCTTTGACAAGAATACTTATATATAGGAAGTACCAACGGCGTATCCACCATATTCTCGTCAAATTTTCATTGGTTTTATCAGTAAGTTATGATTAGTCCTATGTGACTCTAAAACATGACAAACACAACAACCAAAGCTTGAGTCTTAATTCTGATAGTATACATGTTTGAATGATGACAGTACCTCTCTCGTTTGTTATGATGGAGAGGTTAGTCTATGTAGAAATGGAACACAATCCAATTTATTTAAATGATGAGATGATATGAATGTTAAATCAGTGAGTGTAAAACAAATTTCAACCAAGACATTACTAAATCCTACATGGAACTTCTCATAACCACCTGACAATGCCTCTGATCCTTTGGCAAGAATACTTATATATAGGAAGTACCAGCGGCGTATCCACCATATTCTTGTCAAATTTTCATTGGTTTTATCAGTAAGTTATGATTGGTTCTATGATGTGACTCTAGAACATAAATAAACACAACAACCAATGCCTGAGTCATAATTCTGTTAGTATACATGTTTGAATGATGACAGTCCCTCTCTCGTTTGTTATGATGGAGAGGTTAGTCTATGTAGAAGTGAGACACAGCCCAACTTCTTTAAATAATGAGATTGAAATACGTTGAGATGTATGATGGTATGAATGTTAAATCAATGAGTATAAAACAAAACTGAAATAGTAATTCGCATTAAGATTCTTGGATAAATTTCCAATTTATAATTGAGATACGTGAAAGTTGAGATAACATAAAGAAAAACAAAAAAACGAAGCGGTTGGAGTTGAATCTTGATTTTTTTGGTGAAGGAGACTAGTTGGGTGGTTTGGGCCGTCATTATCTTCAACAGGATTGGCGTTGATGTTGAAAACTCTTCCTCTTGCTGGTGGTCTAGTGGTTGGGTTTTCTTGATTTGCTTGGTTAACTGGGTTTGCTTGAGCTTGGGCGTTTATGATGTTAACCAATCGAGGGCACGTGTTTCTATAATGGGTAGGGTCGCCACAATTAAAACAAGCTCGAACATAAGGTAACATGGGGTATTGGGGTTGTTGATATGTTTGGATCATGTTTTGAGTAGGGGGTGAGGTTTGGTTTTGAGGGGTGCGGCAAACCTTGCTCAAATGACCATAGCGTCCACAATTCACACATAGTCGACAAGGTAAGGTAAATGGATGGTGATGGAAACAGGTGTTACATTGAGGGTGAGGTCCAAGGTAAGGTTTCTTATTTGGGTAAGTTGAGTTGGGTGCTACTTGAGTGATTGGGATAGCTTGGAGGGGTACGGCTTATGAGGCTGGTTGGTTACGTTGGGAGACAGCGAAAAGTTGCCCATCCCGTTTTCTCTTAGAAATGGGTTGAGAAGGGGTTTCGGTTTGGGTGGAGTTTGAGATTTCAGTCGATGATTTATCCTTCTTCTTCTCCTCCTTGAAGTCTCTGTTCCGTATGCGGTTCTCGGTGAGCTCTGTAGCTAACTCCATTGCTGCTTCCAAAGTTGCAGGTGTGGTACTTATTACAGAGTCTTGAATTTTTGAAGGAAGACCTCGAATGTAGTGCTCGATCAAACGGTAGAAGGGAGTGAACAAGTTGGGAACCATTTGATATAATTCGAGGAATCTCTTGTTGTACGTGGTGTGGTCGCCTTCCTTTTGTTTCAACGAATAGAATTCATCCTCTAATTTCTTGATTTCACTCCTTGGGCAAAACCGTCTTGTCATGATTTCCTTCAACTCATCCCAAGTCAAAGTCATAGCATCTTCAACACCTCGTTTGGCCTTCTCTGTATTCCACCATGTAAGTGCTATTCCAAGTAAACGACCAGTAGCATATCGCACTTTGCGATCATCGGGGCAATCGCAATTTAGAAAAGTGTTCTCCATTTCTTCAAACCAATGGAGGAGAGCGGTGACACCTTCAGTCCCTTCGTATTTTGGAGGGTCGCAGGATTTGAAATGCTTGCAGGTGCATTTAGTGGTATTTGGGGGAGGGTTGATAACATTTTGATCTTCTTGGTTGACAGGATTAGCGGTAAGGGCTTGTTGGACTTGAATTACAATGTTGGGTATTACGACAGCCATTTGTTGAGCGATTTGGGCAGCCATGCGCTCGCGGGCTTTTCCTGATCTCATCTTCCTACGAGCGAGGCTAGAAGACATCTACAAGAAATACATATCAAGAGTATGAGTTGGATGCTTTAGGGATCATGTGTCGTATTTAGGAATAAACATTTATAAAATAAATATAAAATAATAAATCTATTACATCCATAGGATGTCTTGGGCTTTGCTCGTAATTGGGCCTTGCATGCCGCCATACTTCACCTTCATAATCATGTGGGCCCCCATGATTACCGGTTTTTTCATATGGTTCGCATGTGTTAGCCAGGTTACGTACACTAAAACCTGGAGAAAATCGAGAAATATGTATGTAACGTATGATATTCGGAATGTATCCAGGTGTGGACACGGTGACACCTCAAAGTGGGGTTGGTTCGAACGATGTTTGGTGTGGCATGCTTTCGCCTAATAGGTCCTTCGTACTCTCATCGTTAGTCCCCAGGTAGGCAAACTGGTCCGTTATATTGGATTTATACGAATGCCAACCTAGACAGGACGTTCCGATTACCGGTACTTGTACCCTTACTGTTACTACATGCCCGTCGCAGAACTCACTTTGATGAGATTTGAAAAAATGAAAAATGCGACAAAATCTTGAATAACGGAAGTAAGATCAGAAATTTCAGAGTTTTTCCGGCGAGAGCTGAATATTCCGGCTACGTCGTCTGGGATTGATTCTGATGGTTGGATTGAAATTAGTAACAGTCTAACAACGGATTGAAACGGAAAGAGTCGACGTATTTACCGTTTTGAGGTGAGTCTCGGTTTTCCGTCGAAAGTCCGGTGATGGCAGGTTATTTCTGGCGAGTGAAATTTCTTCGAGAAAATGTGCGATTTTGAGCGAAAAGGCTACCAGAGACTTATGGGTGTATTTATAGGGAAGAACATCGATGAATTGGGTCCGATTATCGTCTTGATTCGTCGGCCAATAATTTTTCCAGCGGTTATAACTGATGTCACGGACTGGACATCGGTTATAACCGATGTAATAGTTATTATACGCGTTAAGACACAAGAAACCGACAATGAAAGGCGAAATCGTCGGGATATCCGACGACTGCGAATTGGGCGCGTCAGTTGACTGATTTGAAATCGAGATTTTGATATTTGAATTAATTTTTTTGATATATTACTAAAGAACACAAGTGGCGGAGTGGTTTGGTGAATGAGAGTTAAGACTTTGGCTGACCCGGGTTCGAATCCCGGCAGCCTTGTTTTATTTTTATTTCATTTTTAATACATTTTCAAATATAAATTTTATATTCTAATATACTTATTAATTATGTATCGTTTAAAATTAATTTGAGCATTAAATACGCAACGAAATTTTTAACTGGTTGTTCGGTTAATAAACGAAGCGGGTTTGGTAAATCCGGTTTTTGACGGATGTTACAGTGATATTGTAACGAAGAAGATGAAGTTAGTTTGTATATAAGTTTAATATAAATTGGATATTATCTCGGGTTAGACACACAGTCCAGCGGTGGACTGTGTGCGCACATATATCACACGCCGCGAGTTCGATCCTTGACACAATTGTATGCTCTGTAATAAAGATGTTTTCCTTTTTAACTGAACCGGATTAACTCACTGAAGATGTTAAGTATAATAAAAATCAGTATATTAACCAGGTTAGACACACAGTCCAGCGGTGGACTGTGTGCAACACTAACCCACAGGTCCCGGGTTTGAGACCTGTTACACACGCCGGTTCGATAATTAAAATCCTTTTTGAAAATAAAAGAATTTTGAATAAACTAAAACAGTATATAAATATAATTAAAAACAGAATTATTTCGGGTTAGACACGTAGCTCAGTTGGTAGAGCTGCGTGCACGCGTACGGGAGGTCTCGGGTTCGAGCCTTACCCGGCGCACACATGCACACTAGCGAACCGGTCAAACAATCAACAGTCACGGTCAACGGTCAATGGTCAACGCAAAAGTCAACAATTTTTTTTAATATTTTTATTTATTTATTTAATTTAAAAATCAATTAAAAATACTTAAAAATAATGTTTTAAAAGTTAGAAAATAGCCTTAAACTCACAAAAATATATCTAAAAATCCTATTATAATAAAATCCACTCATTTACCATACCTTCCGTTATTATTTAGGTTAGTTAATCCTCGTCGATCAACCCTCTAAACTCGTGCGCATTCAGCATTTTCAACCGAACGCACCCAATGTGAGTGAATCTCTACAAATTCCCTGTTTTAATCACATTTTTTGGGTGTATCATGTGTCTTATTATTTATCACATTTAAACTATTGTGCATCTGTCATATTCATGAACAAATGTGTATTCAACTTGTTATCAACTGTTT
This sequence comes from Scalesia atractyloides, assembly GCA_947069175.1. Classification (NCBI taxonomy): domain Eukaryota; kingdom Viridiplantae; phylum Streptophyta; class Magnoliopsida; order Asterales; family Asteraceae; genus Scalesia; species Scalesia atractyloides. The sequence goes on from CAMTDV010001634.1 coordinate 41,660,188, forward strand.
GTGTGGTTATTGTTTAGATTAAATTTATCATTTTCAGTACATACATTATCATAGGCCGCCGCTCACCATTACATTATGAGCGTTTAGCTGTTCCCCATTACATTATGAGCGGGAACCAGGCGTTGCCAACATACGATCGGCTCCGTTTGATTGAGCCTTGATCGCACAGACATTCATCATAGGCCGTCCGTTCCCCATTACATTATGAGCGTGAACGTGACGTTGCCAACATATACAGTTTCATTCATGTGTTATATTCATGCAAGTTGGTTTGTTATTGTATGTTATTGTAAGTTATTGTTTGTTGTTGTTATTGTTGTTGTATGATTTAATTACGTTTGCTCACATATGATTATTGCACAATTTTTCCTGATAAAGATAACAAGAGATCAATAATAAATGTTTTTCTAACAAGGTTCACTCGCCAACTTATGTTGACCCAAAAACCCCCATTTTTACACATGATACAGGTGATCCAGCTGCAGCAAGAAACACATAGGATGGCTTAGAAGAATAAACTGGTTTAGACTTTGGATTGTTTAGTTGATTATATTTCTTTGTATTTGTATGAACATGTTTGGAATATTGAGGATGTAATTTTGAATTTAATAAATACGAAACATATTAGTAAATATCATGAGCTTTGGTGATAACCCAATTATGCCCCGACTCTTATTCCGCTGCGGGTCGGGGTGTGACACACGCCACAACCCATAAATTCTCTTATGCATAATCACGGTTTCTGATAGATCTTCAGACATATCCCATGATCCTTCATCAGGTTCTACACAGATAACAGCCTCCCCAGTACTTGAATCGTAGTGCCACCATTTGAAGATTTTGTAAAAATCTTGTTCCATCTTCTTCAAAGGAATATTCTTCATAACACGTGGCCGTTTGACAATTAAAGTCACATCCTTTTCTTGCGTTACTGGATCAATCTTTGTGACGGTGTGAGGCTTGTGAGGTTTCTAGTAGTTGAACCCATGAGCATCTTCAAACTTGATTAGCTTCCAAAGACGCTGATCATTTGGTCGTAACTTCATACTAAACGTCTTGGTCTGCACCAATTCTGTCACATCCCATTCAGGAAGAGTCTTTATATCACCCAGACGTCTGAATTATTGAACTCCAAACTCGCGTTTCAATGCATATACATCTAGTTCCTCAATCCAACCCTAACTGATAATGTCACCAGAGATGCATCAGGATCTCTGGTGAAGAAAGCTAATGGACGACGAAACTTTCTTTCTGGCGGCATCTCCTTGAACCACTTTTTCTTCATTTCTATGATCTCTTCTTTTGTCGGTGGTTTAGGAGCCGTCCCATCTCTTACTTCCTCTTCTACTTTGCACGTTAACAGATCATCGTTTACTTCAGAAGTCATTTCAGCAAAGGTAGGAAACACATCTGTTCCTTCACCTGTATACGTTGCTTCAACATTCTCGTCATCTGAATCCCAATCTTCTATAATCACTCGATCATAATCGTTTGCCTGTGGGACGTCTTCAAAAACATATTCATTTGGCTCTGAGCTTGTGTTCTTCAATTCTTCCTCAAAATCGAACTCAAATGAATCTTCTTTTAAGCCAAACATTTCTGCAAGATTAGCCTTTGAGTAGTTATGAACATACTCTCCTTCTTCGACATCGTGCTCAAGATAAATGACTTTAGGCTTTGGTATTGTCTCATCAGCATCGTTTGACGACTCCCCCTGAACCTGTTCATCCGTTAGTTCAAATATAGAGTCATTCATGTAAGCATCAACGATCATATTTTCATTATCAAACAAATTCAATACAGATTCGAATCCTTCCTTCTCTATCTGATCAAACGTTTCATCTACCATATCATCGATCTCCCTTTCTAACTTCCTCTGTGCTAACGTTTTTCCCTTTGTCATCGACTCTAACATCCCTTCGCTCTAAAGCACAAACCTCTTACTTATATCAACACCTAGATCATAGACGACTAACTCAGAAGATACTGGCACGAATTAAGCTTCCGGCACAGATTGTTCAATCATAGGATCCGAAGAAATCAATGCTTCAGGCTCGGGTTGGCTGAGAATAGGAATATCGTCAATCTTGTGCTTTCGTTTTCCTTCACATCAGATAGGGCTTTAGAATCTCGTTCCCTTTCTGCAATTCTCTGCCTTTCCTCTTCTCTCTCTATCTTTTCAATCTCATCTGCTAGAGAGATCCCCAGAGTTCTAACCAGAATTTTCTTCATCGGATCTACCTGCCTGTTGTTCGATTCTCGTTGTGCCTCATACTCTTCCATTTTCTTGATCATCCTTGATTTTCAGTCTCATAGCTCCTGAGAGTTGCCTTCAGAATCTCTCTCTCATTCTCCAGGACTTTAATTCTTTCTTCATAAACAGAGATTTGCTTTGCAGCTTGAAAGAATTTCTCATTATCATCAGTGACTAACCTTAGGATCTCCCTGATGCTATCCCTGTCTGACTCAAGCACCTTAATCTTCTCATCAGCATTCTTTAGTTTTGTTTATAATTCTCCGAGTCTCCCAACATATACATCATCAGCTGTGAGATTTTCTCCCCTGGGATAGCACCATAATCGAAGAAAAAATCATCAAAGGCTGTGTCTGCTGGAGGATGTTGTTGTGTAAGATGAGCCGACGATGTTGTCTGCGGCTGAAAAATAGCAAGAGGAGTGCTAATAGGTGGACGTGGAGGAGATGTAACAGGAATCTCTGTAGCAGTGTGTTGAGGAGGAGGAGATGCATGTTGAGCAGTCACACTTGGTGGTTCAACTGTTGGAGGTGGCTGAGATATTGGAGGAGGAGATGGAGGACGTTCAGAAGATGTTTCAAATGATGGAGCAACTGGAGTCTCAGCAATCTTTGTTCTTAGCTTGATTCTAAGCTTCTTAGAGGTAGACTCAGGCTTTCTAGTTTCAGTATGTTTAACTCTCTTTTCAGTTTTCTTTTTCGGAGGCTTAAACAACGGTTATATCTTCTTCGGTGTCAGATGGCTCATATGTAGTGTCATCATCTCCTGTAGCCTTGCGTTTCTTTTCCTCGGCCAACATTCTCTTTTTTGCGGACTTGCATATCCTACGAAAAATCCTTCTAAAGATCTGGCTCCAATTTTCCTTCCGGATCCAATACGGTACATGGTGATCCAAAAGGCTCCAAAAACTCTAGATTAGGTTTTGCGGGTTAAGAAGTTCAAAGCATGTCTTTTTGTGCTTCTTGACAGTCATTACGCGGTTAAGGGTGTAACATGCAGATGCAACAGCTTCGCTCCAAAAGCTAATAGGTAACTTTGAATCGGCAAGCATCGTGCGTGCAGTCTTGATAAGCGTTATGTTCTTTCGTTCAGCTACTCCATTTTGTTGAGGAGTACAGGGGGCACTGAACTCATGATGAATACCCTTAGCATTGCAGAATTTGAGCATCTTGTTGTTCTTAAACTCAGTACCGTTGTCACTTCTGATTCTCTTGATAGGCAAATGGTAAAGGTTTTCAATCTTTCGAAATAAGATCATTAAGTTTTCGAATGTTTCATTCTTGCTTTCTTGAAAGAAAACCCATGAGAATCTAGAGAAGTCATCGGTTACGACCAGGCAGTATAAATCTCCAGTGATACTTTTCACATTGACAGGCCCAAAGAGATCCATGTGTAGCCTTTCAGTGGAAGCCTGATAAAATTAAGAAGCTTTCTGGGGTGTGACTTCTTATGCTGCTTCCCCTTTTTGCAGCTAATAAGTCATCCGACAAATGAAAGTTTTTGAGATTCACCCCTTCCACTAGATTGTTGTGCACCAGAAAATTCATCTTCCTTAGGTGAATGTGACCCATCTTTCTATGCCAAAGAATTGATTCCTTTTCAGTGGCCTTTGATACAAAACACTTTCCTTCCTTTGAAGTAGTGGATGCGACGCTCATGTCTAAGACATATATATCATTTTCACGTGGAGCGCGCATGAGGATCCACTCCTCGGGAATTACGAAACCCGGTTTGAGAATTGAGACATTCTTTGTCATTGAAGTGAGTTGTGAACTTCTTACCACAGATATGTGAAATGCTCAATAAATTGTTCTCGAGCTCAGCAATGTAGTTCACTTTGTCAAAAGACACAACTCCGTTTGTCAAAATTCCTTCTCCACGATCCTGCCGCCCTGTGTCCCGGCAAACCCAACATATCCTCCCCTGATGGCTTTTACGTTGTACAACAAAGCCAACATCCCTGTCATGTGCCTAGAAGCTCCACTGTCTATGATCCATTTTGAAATGATTGACCATGGAAGCCCCTGCACGCATGAAAAACATATTACTTAAACAGAGAGACCCAAGCCCTTTCGGTCTTGGGTGGGATGACAATGTGACCTTTGGAACTTTAGCAACTTTGAGATCTGTCTTAATCTCAATCCATTGTCCAGTCTTAGATTCAGTCTTATCTTTTGATTTGACTGGAACATTGGTTGATTTTGTGGTTACAGAAGATGTTTTTGCTTTGGCTACCCAGGTTTGTGCCTTTGAGAATGCCTTTTTGATATAGAGATTAGATTCTTTCTTTTCATTTTTCTTTAATGTTTCTCCAACTTCATATTTTGAAATGATTTCAGTTGTTGGTTCATTATTAGAATTGGAATTATCTTTTCTCTTTAAAATCTTTGTTGGCACAAACTCCGGACCCTTTTTCTTCTCATCTACTGTAAACCTCTTTTGTTCATGAACAGGTTTTGGATGATTTTGGGAACATTGTCGTGCAATATGCCCAACTTTGTTACATCTATAACACGTTCTACTGTCGTTTTCAACAGTGTGTTCCAAAACCTGTTCACAAAGCTCTTTTTTTTCTTAAACTCATCGTTGGTTTGTTTGTTAATGACTTCCTTTTCCTCAACAGTGTTAGTTCCAAAAACAATAACTTTCCCCAAAATATTTTTTTGTAAAATTTGTCTTTCGGGATTTGTTATTTCTTTTCTTTTCAAACCCTAACCCATCCCTTTTGTTTTCAAGATAACCTCTTCCTCTTGGATGAATGATTTTGTTAGACTTCTTTGGTTTTGAGTAGAAACCAGCAACTTGTTTCTCAAGATTGGATGTGTCAACTTCAATAAGTTTAAAGAATTTGTCGACACGATCGAAGTTAACATTCTGGATTGGAAATTCTTCATCAGTGTATAGTTTATCTGACCCTTTCTGTTGGTAGATAACTACATTAAGATCATCTTTAAACTATTGTCTGATGGTGTGATAAAATTTTCATAAAAACTTTTCTCACTTCCAGAAGGTGAACTTGACTCTGATTTCTCATTGTTTGACTCAGCACTTTCATAAACTGTGCTATCAGACTCATTTTCAAAAAAAATTTCAACCACCTTGGTTACCACCTCGGATTCACAATCCTTCTCAAATTTGGAATATGTTACGTCAAGATTTTCAGGCAACTGGTTGTTCTTTTCAGTGAGTAAATTCAAATTCAGCGCCTTATCCACCCTGTCAGGATGTTTCTTAGCATAACTATTCCACATATGGGGTGGAACCTGATCGTAACATTTTTCATGTTGTTTATCATTCTTCTTCCCTTCTTTGTTATTTTCTGGTTTTGGAAGAATGTGATCAAGAACATACATGCTGGTAGAATAACTGATTAACAATTTGTTCACTCTTTCAGTTTCTATTTTAGTTTTCTCCAGCTCATTTTTTAGCTCAGCAGTTGTATTAATGTGAAGATTAATGGCTATTTGTTTGTCCATCATAGTTGCTTTGAGCATTGAAAGTGTTTTGTCATCTTCTTTGACTGCTTTCTCATACTGTCGATGGTCCTGCTGTGTTTATCATATGATTCTTTTACAGTGTTATAATCATATGACAACTCATCATTGTATGTTTTAAGTTCTTTAAAGGCATTCTCTTTCTCAGCACATTGCTCACATGCTTCTGCACATTTCAAGCATGGGCTGACCATTTCGACAGTTTGAGCTTTGATTGTTTCTTTCGCTGCTTCAATCTTTTCTACCTGTTCTTCCACACTGATTACCTCTTTTGTATTGGCCATGAATGCTTTGTTGGCAATGTCAGTTAAGCTCTCTATTGTGACAGGCTTGGTTACATCTCTTACTTCCATACATTCTGTCTTTGTCTCATCAGAACCTTCTTCTTTGTGGTTAGAATCAAAGTTTCCTGCAAAAGTGTTAAGAATTGTATCAAACAAACAGGGTTTAGGAGTACCTCTGAGACATTCTTCTTCTTCCGCTGATGATCTGAAGTAGTCTACCAGAACTTCTTCCATTTCTTCTTCTGTGACTTCTTCTGATGATCTAGGTTCTTCCATGATTTCAGCATCAAGTGCAAGACTTTCCTTCTTGGAAATGAAATTGTTCCAATTGAACCCTTCATCTTCTTGCATGACCACAAGAGCTTTGTCTTTTGAGTTCGAAGGTCCATCTTCGATTTGTGCCATTCGTTTCTCTGGCTGTGGTCGATGATAAATCGCCTTCTTGTAATAATCATCCCCAAAAGGATTCTGATTTCCCCTTACTTCACGATTTGGACATTCACGCTTGAAGTGTCCTTTCTCCCTGCATTTAAAGCATGTAACTTTGGATTTATCAAATCCTAATTTTCCATCAAGGCCCCTTAAATCATATCTTCCAGTAATTTCCATAAAACGCTGAGCTCTTTGAACCACCGATGCCATGCACCACATAATGTCAATTAATTCCATCTCTTCCGGATCAATTTGGTCATAGTCTTCTTTAGTCATTTTCGGATTTCCGATTCTTCCAGCTACTAGACTTTCATAGGATTCCAGAACTGCTGCAAGCAGCACCATGTGGTGCTTAGCGGTTTGCTCATTGAAGTCTTGAGCATTCTGAAGGTTCACTGCGATGTTACATTGCAAGATTGGTGGTTAGAATTGGATTGATTTTGCTGTTGCTTTGTGGTTGATTGGAGCTTTGAGACGATTGTTGTCCTTGGTAATTGTTTGGATTGAAGGAAGCAAACATTTGAAATCCACTGGACTGGTTGGATGCTGGACTGGTATTTGAATTGGCACTGAAGGCTGTTTGAATTTTGGGACTCTGAACAGGTGTGTATTTGGGTTTCCTTTGTAGTATAGACCCACATCCTGTTGCGCATTCGACTTCTTGCTCTTTGCCATTTTCTGTATTTCTAATTCATGACCTTCCAATTTTTCGATGAATCTTGCAAAGTGAGGCTATCATACTCGGCTCCATTCTTCAAGATGGTCAGATATGCTGCCCAATCTCCTTCAGACAGTGAATCGGCCAGTTTACCAACTAATTCTTCATTAGTTTTGAAAATTCCCATACGCTTCATCTGTACTACCAGGTGGCAGTATCTTTCTATGAGCTGCTTCATGTTTTCGCCCTAAAGAACATTGAACACTTCAAATTCTTTGTTCAGTAACACTTTCTTTCCTTTTCTGACATGTGTACTCCCTTGTGCCCTTAATCGTAAGGCGAGCCATAATGACTGAGCATCGTCGTCATGTTGCAAAAGAACCAAGATATATTCCTTTATGGCTTGCTGGAGGAGATTCATCATCTTCTTTTCATTAACGTATTTGTCTCGTTTTTCATCGGTCAGACGAACCAATGTTTTCTCAATACCAAGTTCATTAAGAGGCGCTTGGTACTTGTTCTCGAGTGCAAACCAGCAATTTAAGTTTGTTGCTTAAACCCAGTTCTTGAATCCCTCACTCCAACTCTAGTAATCTTCTATGTTCATGAGTTTTGGAGGCTTTGTAGTGGTTCCCATTTCGTTTTCTAGATTCATGTTCTGAGCTGTTACGGAAGCTGTAACTGCTTGTGTGGCAAATGCGTTATCAAATTCTTCCTCACCTGACATCTTGAAAGTACTTTTAATAGAAAACATATTAGAACTGGTTAACCTGAAACTAACTGAAACACAAGATAAGACTTGAAAATTTTCGTACGAAAAAAAATGTTTTAAGTTTTCGTGCGAAAATTGATTTCGTGCGAAATCTGATTCCTGCGAAAATTTATGACAGTTAACCCTTAAAACTTTTGAATGTTTTACCCTTCTGATTTACGTACGAAATCTTGTGTTTCGTGCTAAAATTCTTATCTGTTCTGAACACTTGTTCACAATTTCACGTTTTCTGCAATTTCAAGCATGATTTTGATGAATTTTAGTTTGTATGTTTCAATGAACTTGTTTAGAATTGAGTTTAACACGTTATACTAATAACCTAGTCCAAATTGTCCATGAAATCCTTCAGATATAGATTAAGGTCCAAGAAAAAGGTAGAAGAAGAGTTTCTAATGGATGAATCTTGAACTTTGAAGGTTGAATCCAGCTGAAACTTGGTTGTTTGTTCACAAATCAGACCTCAAGGCTCTGATACCACTTGTGAATATCAGGAACGGACCCAACTTGTGAGCTTCCGGTCAGATTTGCTCAGCAACAGAGGCGGAATTCATTGTTAACTGATTGAACAAACAAAGAACAAGCTTGATGATTACTGTTAAACACGTCTGTATCTTGTATTGATTAACTTCGTAAAGACACAGACTCGAGCAGGGCTTCGCCTCTGATCAACAAAACAACATGCCTAACAAACATCCTAAGTCACCTATTTATAGGCAATACATGACAGCACTAGAGACTCAGGACCAAGGGATTTTCGCACGAAATTTTCGTGCGAAAATCCCCAAGAATTTTCGTACGCAAATTCTTGTTACAACCAAAAACTTAACTTTCAAATCTAAACATTTGACGTTGTGAAACCCTATCTATACAACAGATTCGTCCTAGACGTAGGCAATAGACATATGTGCACCAACACCTGAAAATATAAAAGGAACAAAGAAACGTGCTTTTTCCAACATTAGTACTAAAAAGGGTTAGTTTTATGCCTCAATTGATGTAATTTATATGTTGTATTTTGCACACATCAAGTATCCCCACACTTCAATCTTTGCTTGTCCTCAAGCAAAAGTCTTATAAATGTGGCTTACACACCCAAATGGAATAGGTAGAGAAGAAGTTTTGTGGTTTGTCTTTGAGTGTCAGGAATTCAAGATCTTTATTTAAATTTTGTTTTTAATTTATTTACAATCCTATTCGTCGTGATTTATTTAGAACATTCTTAAGAAAAATTATTTATTTAGGCATAACATGCCTCTTTTAAAATTCTATTTATTTATATACAAGTTCACATACCTCACAAGAGATCACTCAACACTAGGCCGAAGAGGTATTTTTGTGATATCGCTCGAGTCCGGTTTGGAACTTACTTCTACCATATGCTTGCCAAGCGATCAAACCTCCTTCTTTTTAACTATAAACCTTTGTAAATATCAAGAGGACTTTGAAAAGGTTAGGCTTGGGCTCGGGGTAGGAAATTTTTGGGTTAGTGGTTAGTAAAATGGCGAAAAGCATAAAAAGCGTCGGTTATCGTAAAACTTTTTGTTTTTGTGACATTTATTTGAACCAAGCATTTTCAAACAAGATTTTTGAAGGAACTTGTTTGGTTATTGAAAGAGCTATGGCTATATATATATATATATAATATATATATTATTTTTTTTAAGTCACAAGATAACCGAGCTTTTTACTAAAATAAATGGTTTGAAAGAAAAATGGTTAGTAAGTGGTTGTTTTGCGGGTTTTTGCAACGAAAAGGGTTTAGGCTCAAAGAGGTTAGCTAGGGAGATTTTGGTAATGGGTGAAAAGAAACGAATATAATGGTTTTGAATGAAAAATGGGTTAGTCCTAATGCCTCAATCATTTACTTACTTCGGTTTAAGTTGGTAAGGACTGGGAGTGTATCGTCTTGGAAAGTTCTAGAGTCGTAAGAACCAAGCGGCTATTCACACAAGAAACGAAAATGAGGTTTAGTTTAAAGGTGTGTGCATGTATGCTCAATAAAGGCTCAAAACTCACTTATTGTGGGAATGAGTTTATAGTGTGAACAAGTATATATAATCAAATTTTAAAAAGATTTGTTATGCCCATTTTTTTTCTTATTCGGTTCTTTTTATCACAATGCTATCGTTGTAAATTCGTAAAAATATAACTTTTTTAGAACTTGTTATTCCCAAATTAAACCAAGACAAGTAAAAAACGAAAATTTTCAAAAAGATTTGGGGTGATTAGCGGTTCCAATAAGTTTTGTGTAAGGCTTGTTATTAGGACTTGCTAAATTCAAAGTGTTAGTTACCCCCCACACTTAAATTACACATTGTCCTCAATGTGTCCAAAAGTAAATTTTTCGGTTGATTCGAATGTGTAAAAGCGTGTTTAAAAACAAATTTTTATGTTACTGGGCATCTGGGCACGGGCCCGTGTGGTCCTGGCACGGCCCCATATCTAGAGTGCCAGTATCAAAAACTTACAGAAGCTTGACCACGGGGCATGGCCAGTCAACACGGCCCGTGGTCAATAACCTGTTTCAGAAATTTTTCTTGCAGAACTTGGGCACGGGGCGTGTTAGACTGAGCACGGCCCGTGCTGCACATGTTGGAAAGATGCGGAAGTTGTCGGAAGGCGCTGGTTTTATGCATGGGGTGTGGTTTCAACGTCCCTTGGCATTTTCATATTTTCTCGTTTGTTTAGCCATTATTTAAGATCCAAGCACCACACGATAACTTAAACCATCATATATTAGAGTGCGAGATACAAAAGGTCCTAGAAATTAATCCAAAAAATTTAAAATTACAAAGTTCCTAAAGATAGATGCAAGAGATTCTAAGCCGTAATGAAGTTCCTCCCTAGATGGTTATATGTTTTACGAATGACAAAAACCCGAAATCGATTTTCGGTAGATAAGGGCTTCTAGGAACTTCAACCCGAAGGGTGCACCTCTCAAAAGTTATTGAGCATTTCCTCAATCTCCGAGGGAGGAAGAGGAAAGGTTTTTCTTCCGTATTTTCATATGGGGGAGGAGCAGGAGGTGCGACATTGTTGGAACCTCATACAATGCTTCTAGAGGAGGTTCCGGAGGAAGGTCATCCCATCCGGTTGGGTCAACGATCCCTTGAGCAAGGTTCCAATCTTCTTGGGGGAAGATTGGTTCCATGGGAGGTAGTGCAAGAATGTTCAACCTTTGGTGCAAAAGGTTGATTTCTTGCAAGCAATTCTCCAATCCTACCGTCAAATAGTTAACCCGATCGACAAGAGCCTCTTCCACCGATGCCATTTCGTCGATGGCTTCCCTTAAAGCATACATGCCACGAACTAGGGTAGCATCAATTTATGGTCTCCTTCTTCCTTGGTTGTTTCTTGAGGTTGCTGACGACGTTCCACTGTTCTGGGTCGACATACTAAGAAAACAAGAGTGAATTTTTAAAGAAACGAGAGTTTAAAAGCTCACGCGGCCCCATGTCCACGGGAGACGGGCCCGTGCTCATCCTCCTGCACAGTTTTAAAAAAAAAATTTCATTGTTTTAACTTATTTTTCTTAGTTTTTAAACATTTGTGAACAGAAATAACTTAAAGCAATGTGATAAACATGTTGTTTATTAAGATTCTTTGTGTTAAAACATATGTTTTGCAAAAATAAAGCTTGAAGCTATGGACCTTCAAGCTCTAATGGAAGATTTGAGTTCAAAGAAGAAGAAGGAAAGTGACAAAAGTGGCAAAGGCAAGATGGATAGATGAAACTTCTTTAAGAACATACCTTTTAAGGTATATGTGAGAAATCTTAGGAGATCTTTGTCTTTGGAATGAGGCCAAATATGCAGCAACAAGGCTGACTTTATAGAAAGCGACAACACACTGACCACGGCCCCGTGCTGGCTGAGCACGGCCCCGTGGTCAGACATTGTTCTGACACGTTTGTCTGTATTAGGAACACGGGGCGTGTTGGCCAGGACACGACCCCGTGGTGAATTTCGGTGGGCACGGGGCATGTTGGAGTGAGCACGGCCCCGTGGTTGGAGTTTTTATGATGTGTCGTCTTTTATTTTTAAGGATTCTCAGTAATCAGGAGGTTCCTTACTGGAGGGAACAACACCGAAGTGTCTAAGGTACCGGAGTTGCTCTTGGTTTATGCATGAACGCAAGAGGTTATCGGAAAGGGTAAAAACTAATCTACTTACCGGTGGGCGAAACCAACCTTTATTCCTCTTGTCCGGGCTCTCGTTAAAGAAGGTGTATGTCGAATCGCTCAGGGCTATGAGCGCATCGTTGGGGGCCGATGGAGAGTTCTTCATGGCACAATCGACACAGGGACGACTATTGTTAATGTTAATGCAAGAGACTAAGGTACTATTTACGGCTTCGATGTTGCTAGATTCCACATGCAAACTCATTGATTATTCTTGGCTTTGGGCTTGTGATGAGTACCTCTCTCTCATCATACGTTCTATTTCTTTTATTTTTTTAAGAATCCTTTCTTCCAGTTGACATAATTCGAAAGAGGTAATGTCATATGGAGAAATTTTAGTGCATTCGGCTAGGTGATATGGATCGTTTTTTACTTTCGCCAATCTTAAGGTGATTTCTAAGGGAAATCGATGGGTCTACTAAATAGTGGGGTTCAAAAGTTAGAATGTAGCATTCTAAATCTTGATGGAATCCTCCACATAGTTGACACACATGCCGTAAGATTGGCGAAATAAAAAATAATCAATATCATCCATGTGTGTTAGAGGTTATTAACTGTCGGATCAAACAGTCCTGTTTTTTAGTAGCTGGACGTTGGACACGGCCCGTGTTGAATTGACACGGCCCGTGTTCAGCTACTGTCTGACTTAAAACAGATGGTGCTGCTGTTGTGGTTGGGCACGGGAGCGTGTTGGCTTGACACGGCCCCGTGCTGCAGCCTGCAGAAACTGCAGAATTTCCTAAAAACCGAAAAATTCCTAGAAATAAAAAGAAAAATTGTTAAAAATAATTAGGCCGTTAATTTTGAACTTTCACAAAATCCTTGTGTCCCCAACAACGGCGCCAAAAACTTGGTGTGCATTAAGCGTACTATATTTTTGTTGTCATTTAGGTTCATTTTACGCATTAGTCAGGTTTTAAATTTATAAAACACGATATTCTACTAACACTAAACACACACTTGGGCAAGTGCACCCATCGTGAGCATAGTATAGCGTTGGTAAGATACGAGATCGTCCAAGGACACAAGAGCTTTTAATACCGGTTCGTCATCAACGTCTAATCAATCTACATTTTTTATAAAGATTTTTAAAAACATAAATATAAATAAAAAGATAAATAAAATAAAATACTAATAGACAAGATAGAATCACTTGGATCTAACTTCTCTTTTATGTATCCTTTGATAGTTTTTGCACTTTCGGACTTTTTAAGAGATTATCTTAGTTATAGCAGTAGGCCCCTCTTTTGAAGGTGACGTTACCCTCAACCCAATGGTTTGAGTCAGCAGAGATACAATCCCAAAAGGTCAGAATATTGGAAGATAATTAAGTAAGTTATTAATGCGAAAAGTGGTAGGACTCTCTTTTAAAGGTGACGTTACCCTCGGCTAAGTGGTTTGAGTCAGCAGAGATACAATCCCAAGTAGCCGGTTTAAAGTATTAATAGTAGTTTACATATGAGGGGTTCAAGCCATTCGCGCCCCCGCCATCCAATACCCATTGAGTATTGAAGGAAGCCCTAGTAAGCTTGAACCAAGTCCTCGCAGGATCTATACATTGAACGAGACAAGAACTTTACCAAACCACCCTTCTAACCCCCTTCCAAGTAGTTAACGCGCTTTATATAGACCGTAAAGACACGAATGAGCAAATCAATGACATCATGAAGAAATGGTTAGGAAAATTCACTTTCAACATAAGAAACTAGTTATTAAAGTCATTAATACATACCCAAATAAAAAGTGTCGAAGGATTAAAAACTAAAAGTAATACATAAAAGATTAGTCTTCACCAAGTGATGTAAGGAATTTAGCCAAGCATGGCCTTTGTTTTACAAGAACCCTTACAATATATCTTGGATCCCAAGACTACTAGACACTCTAAAGATGATTGATGGATTATGGTGGTGGGTGTTGGTGTTGTAGTGGTGGTGGAGTGGTGGTAAAGTGAGAAAGAAGTGGTTTGCCAAGGGATGCCTTTGAAGGGAACCAAGCACCCCTATTTATAGTCAAAACAGAGGCCCGACCACGGCCCCTGTCCAGTGGGCATGGTCCGTGGCCATCATTTTTCTTTTCTTCATTAACTGCATCTGTCAGCAGAGGGCCCCACACGACCCCGTGTCCACTGAGCATGACCTGTGGTCAATCTGCTCACTGTACTATCTAGATTCTGAAATCTTACAGTTGGCCACGCCCCATGTTGGCTTGGGCACGGCCCCGTGATGGGCATAGAAGCTTCTGCAGGTTTTGTCTTGAAGTGTGAGGTCTGACCACGCCCCGTGTTGGATGGACACGTCCCGTGGTCGTCTTCTGAAACTTTGTTTTTGTCTTTTGGGGTGTTGCTGAGGGGTTGGGCATGGTTCTTTATTCCTTTTTTTCGTATTTATGTTGGGTTTGACTGTTTATTTGCTTCTTTCGTTCTTTTATGCTCTTTTGATCCTGAAAATACAAAAGGAACAAAGAAACGTGCTTTTTCAAACATTAGTACTAAAAAGGGTTAGTTTTATGCCTCAATTGATGTAATTTATATGTTGTATTTTGCACACATCAGGGCCCCTTCAAAATTTTGGGCCTTGGGTGCCTGCCAAGCTTGGTCGGTCCAATACCTGGTCTGCAATTTTGCTTAACTTATTCTTAACCAAACAATTACTAGTTGACCCTAGATTTACAGTCTGTCGAGTTGAGTCCCAAACCAATAATCATAAAAGATAATGCAAACATATTTTCAAATAAAACTCTAATAAGTTTTGTTAAGAATGTTGAATATATTGAAAAAAGCAAAAACTAATACACGATATAAGTTAAGACGACTAAAACATTACAAATACATAAAGATAAATGCTGAACTACGATTAAAAGGACAATACAACAAAAAAGGTTTTATTGGTTTTAATCACACGAGTTCCAATAGGTTCATAAGAACGTCAGTCATTTCTTGGCGTGCTTTACACATTGCCTTTAATGGCTCATCTTTGGGCATGGTTAAGCCTTTCCCTTCAGATAGGTTCACCAATTCTTCACCAACCCTTTCCCATTCAAAGCACTGAATCAACGATGCTAGAACTAGCCAAATGACCCGGTTCGCTAAGCCTGACCTAGGACACTTTCGACGTCCCATTCCAAAAGGTATAAACCGATATCCCTCGCTTATTACTTTCTCAAACCGCTCTGGCTTGAAACTTAAAGGATCGTCCCATATCATTGGGTCCCTATGGATGGCCCATGCGTTCACCAACACTATAGTGCCATGAGTTACATCAAACCCTCCAATGGTGCAGTCTTTTGACGACTCGTGAGGCACCAACAATGGCGTTGCTGGTAATAGTCTTAAGGTTTCATTGATGATGCATTGGATGTATGGCAGATTGGGGAGATCCGTCACATCTACCAAACGTTTGCTTCCAACGTATTCATCGATATGCGCTCTTACTTTGTTTAAAACATTGGGATGATTAAGAAGAAGTGACATGGCCCACTCCGTTGTCACTGATGAAGGGTCGGTTCCTGCAAGCAGCAATATCTATACGCAATAATGTTAGCTAGTTGATTTTACCAAAAACAGCCAACTATATAAATATTAGTGAAGACTGTCCACATATCTAATTAACTTTAAAAAGACTATTTTATTCAATTGTTGCAGTTTCAAAATATATATTTAGACAATTTAATTTGAATTTCAAATTTAAGCACGTCGTCAACACCCCATCCTTAGGCGTTTTGCGCCATGTGACAGCCCAGTCAGCAATGAGGTGTTATGGGGCGTTTTCTAAAATGGGTGTAATGGGAATGTAGGACATTATCTTAAAAAGAGTGTTAAACAATTAAATAAATAAAAAAACATCAAAAAATCTTATTGGCCAAACAAAAAGGAGCATGCTTGTGATTGATCAAAAGAATTGAAGCATGGCGTGCTTATAAAAACGCTAGAACTGATTTGGAGCAAAAACATGCCTAGGGGGCGGAGGTGGTGGCGTGGCTGGGCGTGATTGAGGGGGAAAAACATCCACTACGCATGTTCTAACTCAAAACCAAACATCCACCAACTACGTAGGTGCTTGTATTTTCTTTTTTTAGTTTATTTTTAATGTTTTAGGTATGTTCTTAATTGTGTTGGGTTGAACTAATGCACCTAAAGACAACTCATGCATTTATTCATTCAAGGATATCAATCTTAAACCAGAACACAAAATCATGTAACATGAATATGACCAGTGTAATCGCTTTATCTAATGAGTCATGCGGATTGACAAGTTGTAATCAAGTTTGTAAACAACAGGTTAATAGGTTGTAATAAAGGGTTAAACAAGTTGTAAATGGGTTGACATGTGACCTTATAATATATATACTTCTAATTTTAGTTTTAACTTTAAAAGAGTTGACAAGCTAATATGTCTAATTAAATGGGCTAAGTATGTCAATCAGAACATGACTTGTTTAATCAAACGTGTTTAACAAGTAAAGTTGGACCCAACATGTTTGGTAAAGAGTTTCGACATCAAATCCAAAACTTGACATGTTCAGTTCAAGGGTGTTTTGGGTTTGTTTGTTTGTTCGTTTTTTTTTTGTTTTTCTTTTTGTTTTTTGTTTTTTTTCTTAATTTGACACTAAGTTGAAGTGTACATGGTCTTTGTAAACGTTTCTATATTGTAGTGGCATGTTAAAGACTTTCTGCATGTTTAGTAACATCTATGGGTTATGTTAGAACATACGTACCAATATATTGCTTTTGATCACATCATCTGTGTAGTATTCCGGTTCTGATTCCTGCAAAGAAAGCATCACGTCGATAAACTTCATCGCCTTTCCTTTAGAGCCGCTACGTTTACTCTTACACTTTTCTATCAAGTTTTGAATAAACCTATCGGATTTCTTATGCAACTTCAAAAGCCTCTTCTCCAAACCCTGATAATCAATCCATCTTAATAATGGAATGAAGTCACCAGGGTTTGATGTCCCACTGACTTGAGATATATCCCTTCAAACTTCCTTAAACTCACTAGCTTCCTTAACATCCTCAATCTCAGTCCCATAAAGCCCTTTGTCAGCAATGATGTTCATGATTATGTTAAAAGACAACCCCTGGATTCTTGACCTCATTTCAACTATCGAAAAATCTTGAAAAGAGTCTTTTAAAAGATCTTTGACTAACGACCTAACTTCGTCTTGTTGGACACCCATGTAGTGTTTGATTCGAGTTGTTGAAAAGAGTTCAAGTGTCATAATACGATGAAGGTCTCTCCATAGTTGACCGTGGGGTGCAGAACCAAGTCCGGTGCGGTTGTAGTGAAGGTACTTGCTACTTAAAAGAAACGGTCTGTTGGCTAAAGTTATGTCGTTTGTGGTGAAGCATTCTTCTGCTGCTGATGGTGAGGTTATTACTAGCACGCGGTGTGACCCGAACCAGAGACTCATTATAGGACCATACTTGGAGGCTAGGTGTTGCAAGACTCTATGAACAGGTCCATTGATTAGATGAAGATGACCGATTATTGGTAGAGATGGTGGACTTGGTGGAAGATTTTTACCCTTCTTGTGTGTGACCAATTTAAGAAGAAAAATGAGAGAGGATAAGGATACAACAGAAATGAAGAAAATAAGCGTTTCATCCATGTTTTGAGTATGTGATCAAGGTAAGGTGGTTTCTCAATGTGTATGGCCTCATTTATATAGAGTAATATGTAGACCAGGTTAACAATTTTCAGCCTTTATATTTCACTAGTTTCCAAAAGTCAATGCAGTTAGGGTGGAAGGTCACAGATACCAAGATGATGCATGCATGCAAGAATCAATTCAGACCTTTCAGGGTGTGTAAATGGATTCCAAGATGATGCATGCATGCAAGATATTCAATTCTGGTCCCCTTTGTGAAAGCACATATAGATATAACAGCATTTTTAAAATAATATTATCTTAGTAGCAAATTGCATAAATACTCTAACGATCCCTTCAATCAAATTATTAGAGTTTTTATATTATGAAAAATATAAAAAGTGATTGTGAGTGGTGGAGAGAGAAAATGTTACTGTTCATCTGTATATTTGAGGAGACACTGTTCATCATTTATAATTTTTTAATATATTTTGAAAGTGGTTATAAGTGAATGTGAGAGAAAAAGTACTGGTAAAGTTATAAAAAATATTATTTAATTAAAAGAAAAAGAAGATGTAGTGTTTTTTAGTGTAATATAGAGTAAAAATATAATAAAAGGGATGTGAATACTCTTATACATGTTAATAATTTTTGTTCCGGTAATCAAAACTTCTAACTGTTATTATTTTGGAGCAAACTTTATATACGCTAAAGACAAACATGCACATACACACACGAATCTTGTTATTGCTAGAGCGTGACCTTAAAATACTTTATCTATTACTAATAGGATTCCTTTGCGCGCGCTATACGATAAAAATTCTCTTAGTATCGGTTTGTATAATTACGTTACTAGTACTCATGATAGCAACTGAAAAAGATAACTCAAAAGGATACCATCACATGTTTTACATCGATTGAAATCTATTAGAAGAATACGCATAGCAGTTCCGATAATACCATTATTACATGTACCAATATTGTCAGGCCAAATGGTTCCCCATAGGTTTGGTTCATTACAATAATGATAACATTTAACTTCTACTTTGAATACAAATACATTAAAAAAATTTTACCAGAATGTTAAGAAACAAAATTAAAGAGAATTATGAATTCAGTTTCTTTTTTAAAATACCTTTGACAAATGCAAGTTCTTAGAAAAAAAAGAAACTAAATAAAAATCAATAATTATATAAAATAAAAATAATTTATAAAAAGTACGTTGGAAGCATTGGCGAAGCTTGACCCCCGGTTTCGGAAAAGTTTTGGGGGGGGGGGAACGTATATACCTAAAAATTTCTATACGAAACTACTGTTTATAACATTACGCATAAAAAAGTTCGGGGGGGGGGGGGGGGGGGGGGGGCGGCGCCCCCCGGAACTACACTAAACTGCGCCAATGGTTGGAAGAGTATGTATTATTGTTTGAAGGAGAGTAATGATTTTTTTATTATTTATCCATATTTTTTCTTGAATGACTAAAATTACATCACGTCTATCATTTTACAGGATTTAAACCCACAACTTATTGGTTGTGGAATGCACCAATTTACCACAATGGACATCTATATATATCTATAGTTTATAATATATACATTCTAAATTTTAGGCGGCCAATATGGTAATTTCATAAAATTTCTAAGATGTGTGTTACAACTCTTGAAATATAAGATACAAGTGTATAATATTTTTTTATTATTATACAATTTTTTGAAATCTAAGATGTATAGCATGTTTGTTTTATTTGATTAACAAAAGGAGACGTGGAAAGAGACACTGGCAAATTTTTTTGAGTGCCCTAAAAGGGTCTTGCAAAATTTAAAATAAAACGAATTGACTTTTGGCCATCAAGTATAAAACAATGACACATGAAGCATGAGGCATCATCGCTTCATCATCACAATTCAACATCCACCACATATTTAATCTAAATCCAAATTGTAATAAGGGATTTCAATTAATACTACATGTCATTCTCTCATTTAAAAAAATTATATACTTTTTTAATAATTATTTAATATATTAATATCACTTATCTTTATCAATAATAGTAAAATTATTTAATAAATAATTTCAAATAATTAACTAATTAAAAAGTTAAAAAACTAATTACTTACAAATCATTGCACAGGTTTGTGTAGTACCCAAAAGTTAATTTACATATTTACTTTATTTACACGCAAATATTAACGTATCACTGTAACACAATGAGCAATAGATATATTTATTAAAATATGTTATTAATTGTAATATACTGCAATGGTTTTGTCATATATTACAACTAAAATCTAACTTTTTATTAAATAATTTAAAGAAATTTACCCGTTTTTAATAATTAATTAATTACCGATTCCAAATAATGTCAACCCGTATAATACACGGGTTTGTAATACACGTGTATTAATTAATTAAAAAAATTTACAATTTATATTTTTCCTTTTTTGATATTTAATCTTTGTAATATACGGTTTTCTAAAGAATATTATGTATCACTCACTTATATATTAGTAACAAAATACTAATCTATTTATCAATCTCATAATAATTATAAGCAACAAATTAACGATATTATATTATTGTGTAATAGAGAGACCAATCCCAATGAAAAGATAGAATAAATGGGATTAGCAAGTAATACTAATCCCAGACCCCCTAATATAAGACCAAATTCCAAAAAGACTAAAAGAAAATCATGTATTAGTCTAGGTAAAAATTACGTTCCCAAAGTTGTTATTTGGGAATGGTTGGAAGAGTATGTATTATTGGCGCCCCCGGAACTACACTAAACTGCGCCAATGGTTGGAAGAGTATGTATTATTGTTTGAAGGAGAGTAATGATTTTTTTATTATTTATCCATATTTTTTCTTGAATGACTAAAATTACATCACGTCTATCATTTTACAGGATTTAAACCCACAACTTATTGGTTGTGGAATGCACCAATTTACCACAATGGACATCTATATATATCTATAGTTTATAATATATACATTCTAAATTTTAGGCGGCCAATATGGTAATTTCATAAAATTTCTAAGATGTGTGTTACAACTCTTGAAATATAAGATACAAGTGTATAATATTTTTTTATATTATTATACAATTTTTTGAAATCTAAGATGTATAGCATGTTTGTTTTATTTGATTAACAAAAGGAGACGTGGAAAGAGACACTGGCAAATTTTTTTGAGTGCCCTAAAAGGGTCTTGCAAAATTTAAAATAAAACGAATTGACTTTTGGCCATCAAGTATAAAACAATGACACATGAAGCATGAGGCATCATCGCTTCATCATCACAATTCAACATCCACCACATATTTAATCTAAATCCAAATTGTAATAAGGGATTTCAATTAATACTACATGTCATTCTCTCATTTAAAAAAATTATATACTTTTTTAATAATTATTTAATACATTAATATCACTTATCTTTATCAATAATAGTAAAATTATTTAATAAATAATTTCAAATAATTAACTAATTAAAAAGTTAAAAAACTAATTACTTACAAATCATTGCACAGGTTTGTGTAGTACCCAAAAGTTAATTTACATATTTACTTTATTTACACGCAAATATTAACGTATCACTGTAACACAATGAGCAATAGATATATTTATTAAAATATGTTATTAATTGTAATATACTGCAATGGTTTTGTCATATATTACAACTAAAATCTAACTTTTTATTAAATAATTTAAAGAAATTTACCCGTTTTTAATAATTAATTAATTACCGATTCCAAATAATGTCAACCCGTATAATACACGGGTTTGTAATACACGTGTATTAATTAATTAAAAAAATTTACAATTTATATTTTTCCTTTTTTGATATTTAATCTTTGTAATATACGGGTTTCTAAAGAATATTATGTATCACTCACTTATATATTAGTAACAAAATACTAATCTATTTATCAATCTCATAATAATTATAAGCAACAAATTAACGATATTATATTATTGTGTAATAGAGAGACCAATCCCAATGAAAAGATAGAATAAATGGGATTAGCAAGTAATACTAATCCCAGACCCCCTAATATAAGACCAAATTCCAAAAAGACTAAAAGAAAATCATGTATTAGTCTAGGTAAAAATTACGTTCCCAAAGTTGTTATTTGCAACGTGTGATTTTACACAATGTGCCATTTAATTATTTTTTAAGGATGGCATTGACATTCATATTTGTCCCTATTTTTACTCTATAATTGACTAAATATCATATCTCTCATTTTAAAAAACCTCCGGATCTCAACCCCTTATTTTTATCTTATCTTACTCATGGTTTATTTTCTTATATTCTTGATTTTATACTTTACAAATTTGATAGAAAATAATGGTAGCTTTATGTAAAAGCTAATGTGGTGTTTTAATTAAATATAAATAAGGGTGATAATGTAGTTGTTCTAATGTGAAGTGAAATGATAATTTTTGACATTAAGCTAGAATTTTAAAAATAAGAAAAAGATATGAATGGAGTTTATTTTTGAGTGCTCTTAAGAAGTACTTAAATTTAATTTATTTTGAAACTGCAATTTATTAGAAAAAAAAAATATTGCTGCTAAGTCATTGCAGAACAACACCACCTTATCTAGCAAATCAAAAAATCCACCTTACACATAAGATTTTCTCTATCCCAATCTAATTATATAACACATTGAGCATTGTTAATTCATAAAAAAACTGATACTTTCGATAATGTTATGAAATTTTCACTCGTTTATGAAATATAAATTTATAATTTTAAAGCAAATATTAAAAGGGGAAAACTAATTATTATCATAAATTGTATACAAATTAATATTAGATATCTTACATCACAAAATAATTAAATATTAATATGTAGTCACTAAAGGAAAACGATTAATTATAAAAATATTAATATCTAATTTAAAGTTGCAAATATTTAGTCAATTTACAATAAATCTAATTTTATTTCATATAATTTATTCAGGAAGGATTTACATCCTTTTGACGATCATTAAGTTCATTATGTTATTTTCGTTAATACACGTGATTTGAAATGTTAGATTTATAGTTTTATTTCGTAATTTCCATAAATTAATCTTTTCTTTTTGTGTTGGTAATCTGTAAGGGGTTTATGCCAAAAGACACTGTCTAATATTGATCCCAACATGCAACATTAGACGTGTAGATGACTTACACTTGTGGGAGAAATGCATGAACGAAGAAAATGCCGTATCTATCAGTTCTAAGACCACTTATGAAACCCTATTATCCATTATCGGTGATTCCAATAGTCGCAACACTATACGGTCTGATTTATATGTAGCAGTTATGTTGTTTATGATATAACTATTTTGAATTGTCAATAGAAACACAATTTCATTTGTCTATGTCCAATGTTTGCTATTGTTGATCTTACATGATAATTCGAAGCAGCAGGAATAGATGAAAAAGAAGTAGCAATTTTAATATGGCTCAATGAAAGGCTGGAGTTGTACCAAAACTTATCAAAGATCGACTGAATAAGTGGTTTTAACTTTTAGGATTTTATGCATAGGCTCATGCCAACACACTAGTCAGCATCTCTACCATTGGACCCTCTCCCATTCGGTACTTAGCTAGATAAATGAAAAGTGTTTTAATTTAAAGTATATTTTATTCATATGGAATGCTTTATTTGCATTCACTAGAAAGAAAGTAATCAATACTTTAAATTTTTATATTTAATAAAATAACCATCCTATCCGTTAAACTCTCGTCTTACTGTCGGTGAATGATAACAATATTATTTTTTAACGACTTATGATTAGGATATCGCTAACCGGGTTAGTAGTTATATTGTTAGTATCACCAAGTTAGTATAAAATTCTCCCTTGCCTGGATTTGAACCCAGAACCTCCAAGAGAATAAAGCTTCCCACCTCCTTTTTTAGCTACTAGGCCAAGAGATCAATATCTATTGATGAAACATCCGTGCACTAATCTGTCAGCGATATTGCCACGGTGAACATAGTGTTGAGGATATGTCAACAATATCAGTCATTGATCCGTCTTTGATGTCTTTACCTACACTCGTTTTCATACGAAACTTCATAGATGAATTATTGAGGGCTCCTAGATTCACAAAATAATAACTGACAAATATATCAATGTCCTTAACAAACTTTGGTTTTTTAGAACAATTCATTTTGACCTTCACTAATTTTTTCTCTGTGACCTAACCGTTTGACCCTAGAGTTATAGTCTGTCAAGTTAGAATCCCCGACCAATAATCACAAATAGAGGTGCATAAAAACCGAACCCGAAAAAATGCTCGATCCCGGGTATTGGGTATCCGCACCTGTAGCCGACTCTACTCATAAGGTATTTACCGGGTATTACCTTTAGCTAAAAACCCGAACCTCTAACCGGTATTTTTAAAGCCGAAAAATACCCTAAACCTGATTGAATACCCATACCCGGGTTTTTGAATACAATACCTTGGTTTTTTGAATATCTGAAACCCACATATATGTGTAGCCCAGCACGTAAAGAAACCCCATCATATCCAAAACCCCGGGTTTCTAGGGATTTCCCATACCCGAAAATAGGATATTTCAATACCTGGGTATAGGGTAGCCGGTTCTATACCCTACTAGGAACCAGTGACACCGAGTATAATTTTTCAGGTTAATACGAAGACCTGAACCTTACCTGGCATTGTCAATACCTGAAAATACCATACCTGGTCATACCCGTACCCGAGTATTAAAAGAAATCCGGTTTTGTGTACCTCCGACCACAAATGATATTGAAAACATATTTTCAAACAAAACTCTAACAAGGACAAACATACATGCAAATGGTAAATGCTAAATGATAAATGCTAAACTAGACATAATACATAATATAGATATAATAAAGATTGCATTGTTTTTTAGAGCTTTAAACACTCTTAACATCAATAATGCACGTCAATTATCAATCATCAGTAAGCAAATAGTAACATAACCTTCTCCATCAAATATCTGGACTCGTCGGGCATGCTTCCACTAGTATAAGACTCCTCTACATATTTATGACATGAATTCCGATACCTTAATAAGAACATCACACATTGCTTGGCGTGCTTTAAACTTTGCCTTTAATGGTTCATCTTTAGGCATGGTTAGACCTTTACCTTCCGATAGCCCCACTAATTCTTCACCAACCCTTTCCCATTCAAAGCATTGAATCAACGATGCCAAAACTAGCCAAATGGCCCGATTCGCTAAGCCCGACCCAGGACACTGTCGACGTCCCATTCCAAAAGGTATAAACTGATATCCCTTGTTTATTACTTTCTCAAACCTCTCTGGCTTGAAATTTAAAGGGTCATCCCATACCATTGGGTCCCTATGGATGGCCCATGCATTCACCAACACCATGGTGCCACGGGCGACATCAAAACCTCCAATAGTGCAGTCTTCGGAAGACTCGTGTGGCACCAACAACGGTATTGCCGGGAATAGTCTTAAGGTCTCGTTAATGATACATTGGATGTATGGCAGATTCGGGTGATCCGTCTCTTGTACCAAACGCTCGTTTCCAACATATTCATCGATATGCGCTCTCGCTTTCCTTAAAACATTGGGATGATTCAGAAGAAGGACAATGCCCACTCTATTGTTACTGATGAAGTGTCAGTTCCCGCAAGCAGCAATATCTATACACAAATGTTAAGCCTCTTAATTGTTATTGAAGACTATCTAGTTGTCTGTCTAATTCCCATAAAAAGACATTATGCCTATTTCTATACATAAATGTTAAGCCTCATTATTGTTATAGGAAACTATCTAGTTGTCTTTCTAATTCCCATAAAAAGACATTATACCTATTGTTACAGTTTGGAATTTAAAATTTATATTAGATGAACGTATGTACAAAATTCATGGGTGAGTACAATATATCTATTTAGATAGTTTAAATTTTTAAATTGAATATCAAATTTAAGCACCGAAGACTTAGGATATAAGACAAAACCAAACATCCTTCCGGTAGCTGCTTCTATTTTCTTTTTTATTATTTTTTTAATTAATGTTTTGACTATGGTCTCACTTGTGTGGTGTTAATTTGATGCAACGAAATGGACCCCAATGTTTATTCGTATTAAATATATCAATCTTAAATCTAAAATATTTAAAATTATGTAATAAGATATGTGCAATAGTTTTATCTTAACTAGTCATACGAATTAGCAATGCTCTAATCACATTTATCAACAGGTTAAACCGGACATGAATAGGCTGCCACGTTACAAAAACTGGGCTAAATAGTTCGTAAACGGGTTAACATGTGCCTGCCTCCTTTACTTTATTTTTAATTTTTAACCGGTCGGTGATGGTTTAACAGTTTAACCCAAACAAAACTTTTATTTAAAATTGTTAAACAAGTCAAGTTGGACCAAACATGTTTTTAAACGGTTTAAATAAATAACCTTAAAGTTGCATTAATTTTAACCATGGCATATTCAATTCAAGGGTGTTTTGATTTTTGTTTGACAAAATTAGATTAATGACACTAAATTGAAAGGTACTGACCTTTCATTAATGTTTTTATAATGGATACATAATCCTTCTTACTTCTCTATTTATATGTTTGTCATTTTAAAGACTTCTTGCATGTTTAGCAACATCTATGGGTTATGTTAGAACATACGTACCAATATATTGCTTTTGATCACATCATCGGTGTAGTATCCGGATTCCGATTCCTGCAAAGAAAGCATCGCATCGATAAACTTCATGGCCTTTCCTTTCAAGCCGCTACGTTTACTCTTATACTTTTCTATTAAGTTTTGAATAAACCTATCGGATTTCTTATGCAACTTCAAAAGCTTCTTCTCCAAACCCTGATAATCAATCCATCGTAAAAATGGTATGAAGTCACTAGGGTTTGATGTCCCACTTACTTCAAATATATCCCTTATAACCTTCTTAAACTCACTAGCTTCCTTAACATCCTCAACCCCAGTCCCATAAAATCCTTTGTCAGCAATGATGTTCATGATTATGTTAAAAGACAACCCTTGGATTCTTGGCCTCATTTCGACTAACGAAAACTCTTTAAAAGAGTCTTTTAAAAGATCTTTGATTAATGATCTAACTTCATCTTGTCGGACACCCATGTAGTGTTTAAGTCGAGTTGTTGAAAAGAGATTCAAGTGTCATAATACGACGAAGGTCTCTCCATAGCTGACCATAGGGTGCAGAACCAACTGAGGTGCAGTTGTAGCTAAGATACTTGACACTCAAAAGAAGTGGTATGTTAGCTAAAGCTATGTCGTTTGTGGTGAAGCATTCTTGTGCTGCTGATGTGAGGATATGACTAGCACTCGGCGTGAGCCAAACCGAAGACTCATTATAGGACCATATTTGGAGGCTAGGTGTTGCAAGACTCTATGAATAGGTCCTTTGATTAGATGAAGGTGACCGATTACTGGGAGAGATGGTGGACTTGGCGGAAGATTTTTTGTCTTCTTGTGTATAACTAGTTTAAACAGATAAATGAGAGAGAATAAGGATAGAACACAAATGAAGAAAATATGAGTTTCATCCATGTTTTGAGTGTTTGATTGGGGTGTTCTCTCAATGGATATGGGCTCATACATATATAGGGAAATAGGTGCTGTCTATTGAGGGATGTAAACAGTTTAACCCGCCCCTTGTGACCTACACAAGATTGATTAGTTAAAAACTCGAATCAAATGTCAGTTTATATCATACTTCTTTTAAGTTTTAACAAACAAGTTCAACTCTGATTCACATATATACATCAAACTTTTAACTCTGATTCACATATATACATCAAACTTAACTAGCTTCCCAAACAAACTCATTAATGATATCTCTTATTTCATACTTTAGAAAACATTATATTTATTATTATTATTTATTATTATTATTATTATTATTATTATTATTATTATTATTATTATTATTATTATTATTATATTATTATATTAAACTATGTTATATTAATGTTTATATATATAAAACTCATAATTATATGTATATGTGAAATAAGATATAAATATATGTATATCAATAAAATTATTATATAATAATAATATAGTAGATTGATCAAACTCTTAAAAATATATATGTGTATATTGTAATTTTTAATTATTTACACATGTATATTGTCAATTTTTAATTTATACATATGTGTATCAAACATATATGTACGATATTTATTTTTCAAATTTAAGCACATATATACACATATATGCAATAGATAAAACATGTTTAGAATCATAATCTTCATTGATATACATATATGTACAATCATTTATACATTATCAAACATAAATATGCAATACTTATTTTTCAACTTAAACACATGTGTGTGTGTATATATAGGATTCGGTTCAAATGAAAACCACCAAGAGTTGCGAGAATCGTGAGAACTTTTTGATCCGGACGAGTTTGGTCAATTTTTTTGCACAAACGTAGATGAATATATTATAAACGCCTCTGTAAATTTTTTTTTAAATTGTCGAGTCGGTAGTTTTGACCACCACAATTTCTTGTACGCCTGATGTAAAAAAAAAACCTTGCATCAGTCAAAACTACCGACTCGACATTTTTTTTTTAATTTTTTTTACACATGTGTTTAAAATTTTAGTTTTAATTTTACGTCAAGCGCAAAAAAAAACCTTACATCAGTCAAAACTACCGACTCAACTATTTATTTAATTTTTTTACAGATGTGTTTATAATATATTCATCTACGTTTGCGCAATAAAATTTTGGCCCAACTTGCCTCGGATAAAAAAGTTCTCGCAGTTCTCACAACTCGTGTTGCTTTTCATTTTAACCTATCCATATATATTATATATATATTATACTATATATATATATATATATAATTTAGGGATTGGGTAAAAGAAGAACTACCTTGAATTGTGAGAACCGCATAAACCAATATTAACCATGATCAAATGTGTTTTGATTGATGAGATTAAAAGACAATAAAGCAGAGTAATGATTGTGCTTTAACTAATGAGATTTTTTTAATGAGATAAGCGCTAATTGGACTTTTTGCTATGACCATTAATGATTGATCTCATTAATAATTGTGCTTTAGTTAATAAGATTGTTCTTTAATAAAAAAAACTTTTAAAAAATTGAGGTAAATGTTGACATTGCAAATAAATCACCATAAATATGAAAAAATAAACTAAAATAAATAACTGAAGTCGCCGTTAGTAAATGATAGTTTGCACCTCCATCCTCTAAAAAATTCACACCAACCGTAAATTGTTTTACACAACAAAATAAAAAATAAAAATAACTATTTTACACATTAGTTTTTAACGCACGTTGTCGAATATTTTTTACGCGCGTTGTCATTAACAACGTAAATGTTTTTGTTTATTTTTTTACATAGTGGTGTATTGTGTAAAGACATTTTTTTTACGTTTGATGTTTTACGTCGGCGCGAAAGATGTCTCCCTTCTAAAAAACTCATACCAACCGTAAAATTTTTTTACACAACAAATAAAATACTATTGTACGCGTCACGTTTTTAACGCACGTTGTCGAATGTTTTTTACACACGTTGTCTTTATTGAACGTAAATGTTTTTGTTTATTTTTTACACAATGGTGTATTGCGTAAATATGTTTTTTACGTTTGATATTTTACGTCGCAGCGAAAGGTGCCTCCCTTTTAAAAAACTCACATCAGCCGTAATATTTTTACACAAAAAATAAAAAATAAATAAACTATTTTACGCGTTAAGTTTTTTAACGCGCGTTGTCGAACATTTTTACATATGCAAACATTTTCTAAAAAAAACTTTTTAATGATATTAACTGTTGTGGTAGATATATTATTATTATTATTATTATTTAGGTTAATTGATAATGGATGTGACTTTTGAAAAGAAGAAAGAGAGAGACATGATGTGGCATCGGGAGTAAAAGACTAAATTACCCTATTGATTTAATTTGAATATAGGTGATGTGTTCAAATTTTATTAGATAATAAGAGTTCTCGCGGTTCTCGCAACTCGTTGTTGTTCTCATTTGAACTTGATCATATATATATATATATATATATATATATATATATATATAAGGTTCCTGTAAAAGACTATTTCATGAGAAGTGTGAGAAGGCATAAGAATTAACAAGTAGGCATCATGTTTTGAACTTAGCCATGATGTTTTGGGTTGTTTTGGCGAGAAAAACACGAAACATAACAGTTTAAACCACAAATGCAATATATTATAGGCGTACGATTTAAAAAACATTATTTAACACTCAAAACATACTACTTAATGTTCTTGGCATTGGTGTTTTAACTTTTAAGCCTAGAATTCATTGCATTGTGTCTTAAATTGTTATGTTTGATGTTTTTTTTTGCCAAAACAACACAAAACATCATGCCTAAGTCCAAAACATGGTACTTACATGTCAATTCTTATGCCTTCTCACCATTCTCACGAAAAGTGTCTTTTTTACAGGATCCTAAACATATATATATATATATATATATATATATATAGTGTGAGATTTGGGGAACCGGGGAACACTTTTAAGAATTTAACTTAACATGTGAAAAATCAATTTTTAAAAATTTTTTGGCGCTTCTTCTTATAAATACTGTTAGAAGCATTTTTAATAAAAAAATCAAAAACTAAAAAATATAAAAAGAAAACAGTTATAAAAGGGTAAATTTTCTTTTTTACAAAATTTATTTTTTCATTTCGAATAGTTTTTACCCATTTTTATAAGGAAAAGCGCTGAAATGTTTTTTTTAAAAAATGGATTTTTAACATGTTAAGTTAATTTTATAAGATATATATTTTTTTAACTATTTTTAAACATTTTTTTATATTTTTAGTTTTTATATTTAAATGTTTCTACATGTATTTATAAGAAAAACGCCGAAAAAATTTAGAAAAATATAATTTTTAACATGTTAAGTATAATTTTTAAGAGTGTTCCCGTGTATCCCACTTTTTTAGTGTTCTCCAATGAACTCTTCCCTATATATATGATGAGGTTTAATAGTGAACACTAGTGTATTTGTAAACTGAGCGAACTAATTCTGGCCATACACGTGTGTAAATCAATGGTCATGATTTGATGATAAAATACACTTATGTACTTTACGATTTGATGATAAAATACACTTATGTACTTTACGATTTAATGATGAAATCTAGCCATACACGTGTGTAAATCTATGGTCAGGATTTGTTCACTCAGTTCGCAAATACACTAGTGTTCACTCTAAAACCCCACCATATATATATATTATATATATATATATATATATGATTCGTTTAAGGAGGAACCATTACCAGTCGCGAGAACCATGAGAACTCCTCCTATACAATAGAATTATAACACATCACCTATAATCAATTTAATTCAGAAGGGTATTTTAGCCTTTTTCTCTCAATGACACAACTCCTCTCTCTTATCTCTAAAACACATCACATCATTATTTATATATCTGACATAACAATATCTTTCTCTTTTTATCTCTTTTATACTTTTTATATATAAAATTGAGAAAACATATCTTAGGTATTAAATTCAAACTTCAAAAGTATTACATAATTTAGAAAATGCAAAAATTATCAAAAATATCTCTATTTATTTTTGCTCTATTTCCCTGATTATAACATAATGTTCTTTCTAAATGCAAGTTATTATTTGTCTTGTATGTTTATTAAAAAATACAACATTATCAAAATGTTATCTATTTTTTTTGCTCTATTTTCCCTAATTCTAACAAATGTTCTTTATAAAATGTTAGCTATATTGGTCTTATATGTTTGTAGAGAATTTCTATTTCATTCTTAACGTTTGATGACTTTGCACTACAATTTAAAAAAAACATTCGACAATGTGCGTATAAAAGTTTTCATAATGTGTGTAAAAAAAGTTTTGACAACGTAGCGTAAAAAAAGTCTGACAATGTGCGTAAACGTTTACACGAACTGAGTATGAGAACACCACTATGTAAAAAACAAATAAAAATGGTTTTGACAACGTGCATAAAAAAAGTTTTTTTACGCCTAATCGTCGGTCCGAGCTCCTCTAAATGTAACGCGTAAATCGATTTTAAAACGTATGTAAAAACGACACGCGTAAATGTTTTGTTTTTACATACGTTTGAAAAATTGTTTCTCGTACGTTGTCAAATGTAAAAAAAATTCCGCGCACGGTGTCGAATGTAAAAAAAATTCGCGCACAGTGTCGAATATAATTTTTTATTACACACGATAAAAGTGTTATTTTACGCCTCTGATCACCGACCCGACCTCCTCTAACGTTTGTAAAATGTAAACGCTCTGTTTTTTCTTTGATTTTCATATGTGTTGAGGCTTTTACGCTCAAATGACAAGGATAAGAACAAAAAATGAAGATTAAGATCAGAGATTGAAAACGTTTTCTTTTTATGCATAAGGTAATTTTTTGTATAAAAAATCATGTGTTATAGTTAATTTTTTAAATAGATAAACGTAACTAATGTTGACATGAAGAGTGATATAGTCTATGATGTATGATTGTTAGTTTAACAAGTTGACATTAATAGTACACAAGTCAAATTTTTGAAAATACCCTTCTTGTACTATCTATTTATTTTTAATCAATAAAATACTACAAGACAAATCAAACTTAAACAATTCAATCTCAACTACTCATGTATGAGCGATCTAGTGTGGATAATGGTTCCTACGGTTCTCGCATCTAAAGGTGGTTCCTATTTTACCCCCCCCCCCCCACACACATATATATAGGGTGAGGTTCTAAAGTGCACACTTGTGTATTTATGAACTAAGTAAACAAATCATGGCCATTGATTTAAATAGTTTACTGGTGTTCACAATCAATGAGGGTTGTTCACAAGTGAACCTAACCCTATATTTTACAATCAAGAGGAATTATATGGAAGGGATAGAAAGAAAATTCACTTGAGTTTAACATGTAAATTACATTCTCTACTTTTTTTCTATAATTCCCCTAATATATATATATATATATATGGTAGGGATCTTAAGAGAAGTCCATCCTATTTGAGAAACTTAAGAACATTCTGGACCACACATTTCCCTAAGCTTTTCGTAATATATGCATATGTATAGTTTAAACTTGACTATATACATATATGTATATTGACTTATACACATATGTATATAGTCAATTTTAAACTATACTTATATATAATATATATATTTACGAAAAACTTTAGAAAAATGTGTGGTCCATAGTCTTTCTCAAGTTTCTCAATTAGCCTAGTGCTTCTCACATGATCGTAACAACACATATATATTAAAATGAGAAAACCACCTTGAGTTGTGAGAACCGTGGAACCAATATAAACCATTGATCAAAAGTGTTTTAATGGATTAGATTAAAAGACAATAAAGTAGTTGTAATCATTGTGTTTTAATTAATGAGTTTTGTTTTTGATGAGATAAGGGTAAATTGATATTTTTACTAAGCTCTTTAATAATTGTTAATTAAAGTTGTAATCATTGTGCTTTAATTAATGTTTATGATTTAATTAATGTAATTTAATTAATGTTATTTTTGAACCTTGCAGTAAGAAAATTATTTTACGTAGGGGTTTAAACTTTTATGGCGTGCCGTTTTAAACATTTTTACGCGCGGGTTCAGACCTTTTTTACGAGCGGGTTCAAACTCTTTTTACGCGCGGTTTTAAATTTTTTTTACGCGCGTTTTAAACTTTTTTAACATGCCGGTTTAAAATTCTCTTTGCGCGCTGGATTTGAACTTTTTTTACGCACAATTTCAAAAAAATTTTACGCACAGTTTTAAACTTTTTTTACGCGCGGGTTCAAACTTTTTTTACACACCGTATTAGAAACTTTTTTTACGCTCGGTTTTACACTTTTTCTACGCATCAGTTTTAAACTTTTTTACGCGCTGGTTTTGAACTTTTTTACGCGCCGGTTTTCAACTTTTTTAGCGGGTTTAAAACTTTTTTACGCGATGGTTTAAAACTTTTTTACGCGCCGGTTTTAAAGTTTTTTTACGCACGGTTTTATATGTTTTTGACGCGCTGGTATAAAAGTTTTTTTACACGCAGTTTTAAATTTTTTTACGCGCCGGTTTTAAACCTTTTTTACGCGCGGGTTTAAACTTTTTTTACGCGTACTTTTAAACTTTAAAAAAATTTAAAAAAAAAAACACAATTTATTTACGAGTTTAAACTTTTTTACAAAAAAATATTTTACGCCAAACAATAATATTTTATTTTTACAAAAAACTTTTTTACAAATTTTTTTTATGCCAAACATCTTTTTACGCCCTCGACAACCTGATTTCTGTTTTACGAAGTTTGAGGATTTTACCAAACGAACTCACCAAAAATCACGACTCAATAGATGTCTTATGTTGAATTTTAAATAGAAGAAAGAGATTGTGACATGTTGAGTTTTAAATAGAAAAGAGAGAAAAGATGTGACATGTTGACTTTTAAATAGAAGAGAGAGAAAAAATTGACATAGGAAGTAAAAGACTAAAATACCCTTTTATTTAATTTGGTTATGGGTGATATGTAAATACGCTATTGGATGATAGGAGTTCTCATGGTTTTCGCAACTGGGATTGGTTCTCTCTTGAACCGAATCCTATATATATTATATATATTTGTGTGTGTGTGTTTGTGTGTAAGTTTTATGTATAGTTAAAATTTGATAATATACATATATGTATATATCCAAAAATAAAATCCTAACATAAAAAATGGGCTATTTGAGAAAAATATGCATTTTTTTGTATTTTTGCTTAAGAATAATATGTGATTCAAAGTATTTATCGGGTTTCGTAGTTACCCTAATAATTCTCACATTCTCACATGACCCTAACAAAAAAAAAAAGAAAATGCTTGAGGTTACCAACGATATGTCATGCAAAATAGATACCATGAAACATGGGTATGAGTTAAGTAAGACTACTGAGTTGACAAATAGACAACCCCCAATTATCTAGACCTTTGGCTCAAAAAGTTATGTAATTTTTGAGTTGAATTTACTAAAGTCATATACAATTCAATGTAATTATGAACATTTGTTTAGTTATTCTATACGGTCTCAGTCTCCTAAATCTATAAAAGGTATAGATACACAATGAATCACAAAATATAATAAAATATCGAGAAATATAACAAAATCCTAATGACAAAAGACGAATTAAATCGCAAAAAAAAAAAGTCACAATGGCAAAAGAAAACAAAATGCCAAATTAAAAGACACAATAAACTAAACAAAAATTTTAAAATTTGCAAGCTTAAAATATTAAAAGCGAAAACTTAAAATTTGAGATTGTAGAGTTCGAATAGACGATTACAATGCTGCTATAATGAATTCAATCAAAGTACGTTGATCCTCTTTCTAAAACTTTCTAATTTAAAAAAAATATGTATTATTAGTAAGAAATTACATAGATACTCGTTATAAGTCTTATTATTAGTCTTTTTCATGTAATCGGTCTAAACTTTTATTATTATTATATTCTTATTAATTTTATATTTATTATAATGGTCAGTAGCATGTCTTTTCTCAACTACCTTAGTATTGCATTCTAATAATCAAAACTTTCAATTATTATTTTCTCACTAACTTTATATTTATTATATTTGCTATGTTGGTCACTAGAATGTTTCTCAACTACCTTATAATCTCACATCAACGTAACATCTAGCTTTACCTTCTAGAAGATTTAACCAAAGTTTGATGAAGTTACATCGACAAACGACTATCACGAAGAACAAACACATGATGAAAACATGGTTGAATAAGTTGTTCGCCCATTTTCCTATTAATCAAAGATTAATTACATTGCATAATAAACAAATTACCCTAACAAGTTACGCTAACGTTATACAAGGTGCTTAAAACATTAGTGGCATCTTAGGGGTGAGATAAAACTTTGAGACCAATAGGTCTTGGTTTCGATTCCCACAATGGAGGTTTTCCCATATTTATTTGGTTTCCTCCTGAATTGGTGTATATGCCTAGGTGGAGATGGATATGATCGAGTGGTTCTATTGGTTGCACGATAATACTTTAGTGGTCCGTCAATGATCTAAATTTGCATTAAAAAATAATATAATAAATTAAAAATAAAATAATTACCTTTTGAACTTTATCATATTGCGTGTTAAGATAAATTAATGTTGTAATATGTCTTAATCTTTTCTTGGTTCTCTTTAAACATTCACCATTGCTCCTGCAATTTTCACTACTAAATTTGTATTAGCGACTAAATTTAATGATAAAAAAGGTTGTAAATTTAGCGACCTAACCTAAGTCACCACCGTAGGAAAAACAGTTACTACGACCATAGCCGTTGATAAAAACAATGGTAAAATTTGCTTACGATAGACAACTAATAAAAAATAACAAAATAAAATTAAGCTTTGCTACAAAAAATCTTAAACATTGCAATGGTTCCATTACAACCGTAAAAAGATTAAAAAATAAAGTGCTCAGATCAAATACAAATAACATTAACGTGTTAAACATACAAATTAAAAGAAAAATAAAAAGAACACGATGACAGAATTATAAATAACAATAACTTATTCTTTGAGGCAGTTTATGTATTAGAGTATATATACATATACTCTACATTATGTATTAGAGTATATATACAAATCAATTACTCTACATATATACTTCTGAGGCAATTACTCTACATATATACTTTTTGAGGCAATTACTTACATATATACACTTTTGAGGCGATTTTCATATGAGCTACTTTAATAAAGTATGGTTTATGTACTATAGTGTAATGATTATATGTAATGTAACTAGATTATTACCCGTGAATATTTAAGGATTTGTATATTTAAATTTTATTATACACAATTGTATATATATTTAAAAAAATGAATAATGCGTGATTAATAAGGTATACTAATTAAACGTTAAAAATGTCTTCAAAATTAAAAATACTTATCAAATATAAAAAAAGAATACAAAGTGGATCATATTTGATTACATGATTAAAACAAAGTTGTATAATTTCTCCATTCTATAACTTTGTACTATCAGTGTGCCTATTATTGGCAAAATAACACATTAAACTCTCGAGAATGTATCTATTAAAGTTAAAAGCAAATTTAAACAACATTACCTTTGTCTTATTATGAGTGACTTTGGTATCGATCCTTTTTTTCAACATTGCAGAGTGAACCCATAGCCCAATCAAAATTCTCTATTTGGTGTTAATAAGAGGGGACGTGAAAGGGAATCATCCAACCTTTTCTTTGACCGGTAAAATTTTAAATATCTTAATTTTACTTTTATCTTATATTAAAAGGATTTGAACTCATAACTTTACATGTATAAGAAGGGAACAGTGGCGGAGACACCTTATAGATAGGGTGGGCAAAGGCCCACCGTAGGATTCAAGTTAGAACAATCGATTGAATTATTGAATTACTTTCCGTTTGATAAGAATTGCAATTTAAAACAGAATAAAGACAAATTATTTATAAATATTTACATCTCTCTTAGATTTTATCTAAATTTCTTACCAAAAAATCAAATCTATTCCATGTATAACGTCAACAATACAAAAAAAAATATATTACTCAACTTCTGTTCTCTTCTATGGCTCTATTTATCATAAATGTTTATAATATATATATATATATATATATATATATATATATATATAGGATTAAGATCAAGAGTGAACAACTTTTTAAGAGTGAACTAAGTGAACTAATCTTGACCCTTGATCATTTTTTAGATTAAAATGGTAAGATTGACATTATCCAAGTATATTTAATTAAAATCCTTAAATTTCTCATCTCTTAACTCTCTCTCTTTCTTTCTCATTTTTAATTATTTCTCCATTATTTTAATTAAGAGATTGAAACTTTAGAATTTTGAATAAGGCCTAAACTTTCTTCTGCTTCTTATGAAAATACACTGAATTTCATATTTATTTATTTAAATAAAGTCTCATTTTTTAAAAAATTTTTCTTTTTCATATTTGCAAGAATTATTTACCCTGTTGTTTATGAATTTAGAGTCCTATATAATTCAGTTATTATTCACATAATATATTTAAATTATTTATTTATTTTGTATTTTCGCGTGATACTCGAGATACCTATGTGTGTAGAGCGAGATACATTTATGTATCAAAGTGATACCTAGTTTTCTTAATTGATTATTTCACGTATCGATTATGTATATTATATACGTATAATCCTTTCATTTATGATCAATTATTTTTTTACTTAGTGTTTGATTATGTTGGTAATGGCAAACATAAATAACTTCATTACATATTCAAAAAAAAGTATCGTATGATACCGACACTTGGTATTGTTTATAATAGGAAAAAATACTTTTATTTTAAATGCATTACGCTTTCAAAAGAAATTATATTAGAATGTTTAGAAATGTATTTTATAAATATGTTGTTAATATACACATATGTAACCAGTTCTGAATATAATATACAGATGTATAAAAGTCTGTACACATGTGTATAAACTAATATCTGTGTATATTGTATAAACTGGTAGTTAGCGAGACTGTACACATGTGTATAAACTAGCAGCTATATATCTTGTATAAACTGATAGTTAGCGAGACTGTACACATGTGTACAATGTTGAGTAACTATCTCAGATCCTTGTTATACACATATGTACAATGCTGAACAACAATATCATTAACTTCTAGGTATATTATGAATGTACATATGTGTACATACGTTTCTAAAATGCGAATACGTATAATACAATATGTATAGAGAATATAATTAAATATATTTATTCGTGTTATAGATGGAACAATATTTGATAATGTTTGTATTTTTTAAAATTATAAAATTAGGTAATTGGTGAGAGAAAAAAGTATAAAAATATAATTAAATATTCTTTTAAGTGAAAAAGAAATCAAGAAAGAGAAAAAAACAAATTAATTAAATGAAGAGAGAAAATACAATTATACCCTTTATTATAAAATACATGTTGGTTACGAAAAAATAATTACAATCTTGCCACTAAAGAAAAAATCTAGATCTACAAAATCAATGGTCAAGATAAGTTTATTTTGTTCACAAATACAACATTTTGCACTCATGAACCTACCTATATATATATACTATACATTATATATATATATATATATATATATATTATATATATATATAGGGAAGGTCATTTGAGAAGAAAAATTTATTGAGAAGAAAAAGAACAAAATGGTACAATTGTAAAATATTAAATAGTTTTTTCCTCATCTCATTTATTATTATGTTTGACTAATTAATTAGTCATAAAGACTATCATCCTCCACACTAATTTTTTTTGCCTACACACATTAAAAGTTATCCTACACTATTCGAAATTTATCCTACACATATTGAAATTTATCCAACACAACTCGTAATTTATCTTACACACCTCGTATTTATCCTACACTATAAATGAATTTTTTTTCTGAGAAAAATATATATCTTAAAAATAAGTTACAAATTTAATATAGTTAGTTATTAAAGATGAAACTGCCAATTAATGATGTATGTAAGTTTACAAATATACCGTTATTGCTACATTAAATACAAATATTAAATGAAGTCTAATGAAGCACATTGGTTGATATTTCTTCTTTTTTCTTCTTATAAAGAATTTCTTCTCATTTGAACCCTCCACTAATATATATATATATATATATATATATATATATATATATATATATATACTAATTTATAGACCCACGTACGACACGGGCTTGAAGATAAAAAATAATGTATTATAATGTGTAAACCAATTTACATAAATGAATTATTCTTATTAAATCAAACAATATAAAATCAAGATACACATTACATTTACAATTGTTCTAAATGCAACTTTATACACACGACATTCGTAGTTTTGTTTGTAATTTAACCATCCTCATCAGGTATCAAAAGCTTAAGGTCATCTCTAGTTTTTACTTTGGACAATGCCACATATTGTTGGCCATGCGTAATAACTGGTTCTTTTAGAAACAAACCTATCTTACATAGCAACCTTCTTGACTTTTATCAAATATTACTTATGGATAAGATATATTCCTAAACAATGCGATCGCCATCGTTACCGATAGGGTTCCTCACTGTAATAAACTATTATTGGTAACCTTGAGCGAAATAGGTAAATCTAGATAAGGAATTTCAAGCATACAATTAAAAATACATATGATACAAATATGTTTCTGAATACAAGTTTATATATGGAATCACATATGGTAGTGATGAAACCCAGAATAATGATTACATAGAGAATAGAGATTAGAAAACTTATCTGGCATGAGTTAACTTGTGTGGACAGGTCATGGGATAGGTCATGGTGATTATGAGAGTTTATGTGAAGCTACAAAGAGGAGCATTATCGATAGGGTTCCTCACTGTAATAAACTATTAATTGGTAACCTTAAGCGAAATAGGTAAATCTAGATAAGGAATTTCAAGCATACAATTAAAATACATATGATATAATTATGTTTGTGAATACAAATTTATATATGGAATCAAACCCAGAATAATGATTACATAGAGATAAAAAGATTAGAAAACTTACCAAGTATTACATAGAAATAAAAAGATTAGAAAACTTACCAGGTATGAGTTAACTTGTATGGACAGGTCATGGTGATTATAAGAGTTTATGTGAAGCTACAAAGAGAGCAGTTTAATTGTAGGAGTTTAAAGAGGGTCTAATTACAGTTTTTTAAATTCGAATTTAAAAACTAAAGTAAATCTAATTACCTGTTGATTAATTAAAAAATATAAACCAATTCCAATTTAAAAATCAAAGTAAATCTAATTATTTTCATTAATTAGAAAATATACATCAATTTCGTTATTACCTTCAAAATTGGAAAAATGAAAAGATAATAGTTTTTTATTTTTTCTGTCAGTGATTTGAGAAAAATCCAAAAATTAATTAAAATTTTGTTTTCCACCGGTAGAATTTGAAAAGCTTATTGATAAAATTAATTTGTATTTTAAAAGCTCAATTGCATTAGAAATTGTCAATTGGCATTTTATGGACTCTTTTATTGGATTTATATATATATAAAAATTGGCTCGATGTTTTTATAGGTTTTTTAACCGACCCATTCTTAGCGTCGTATTCTGCCCTTCGTATAAAAATTTTCTGTATCCGTCACTAAGAAGGAACACCATACCACTAGACGTGAAAGAGCATCGGTCCAACCTAATTGTTATATAGTAAAAAGCGTTGCCTGATTTCTTTGATGATAGTAAACGGTATTAAATTTTATATTATTATATTACTAGGTGTGAACCCCGTGTATTAAACGGACTGCATAAATATAATTTTATATATAAATAGTAAAAAAGAGATATCTTAAAAAAACTCGTGTATTCCACGTGTTGAATAAAAAATAATGTCATATATTAACACATACAGTCGTCAAGATTTATTTTATAAGAATGAATTTTGATATACTATTTACTTATTATAACATTTTAGTTTGTTTTTTATTTATTATTAGGTAAAAAACACATGTATTACATGGGTTGAATCATGTTTTTATGATACATTCAAATTATGAGATACAATAATTTAAGTTAGTTTAAGCACATGTATGCTTATTTGTTTATTTCATTTATAAAATACCCGTCTCAAACTTGTATTTAAGAGAGTTTACGATACAAAAAGGTGGAGATCGATCCCAACATTTTTTTATAT
This sequence comes from Scalesia atractyloides, assembly GCA_947069175.1. NCBI lineage: Eukaryota > Viridiplantae > Streptophyta > Magnoliopsida > Asterales > Asteraceae > Scalesia > Scalesia atractyloides. The sequence continues at coordinate 41,701,569 of CAMTDV010001634.1, forward strand.
TTATCGTAAAATCAAGAATTAAATTCTCTATGAATGGAGTATAGATTTATTATATTTAAAAATTGTGTTCGTTTCTGAATGTTGATGCAATGTGCAAAAAATTGTGGGTTTAAACCAACTATAACAATACGCCTAATATTACAAAGGTGAAACTAAGCTGTCTAGATTCGACATTTGAAAGAATTTTGTGACTATATAATTAGAATTATTTTTTCTAATTTGAATTCTCTCTCTATATAATTTTGGTAAAAGATTCAACATTTTTTAAGCTCTAATATAAGTATGGTAAAAAATTTACATTTTTTTGAAGCTCTATATCAATTCAGATGAACTTCAACGTTCAAAAAAATGAAAAAGATTGAATTTAATAAATATAAAGTAATTATATATATTATTAAAAAGATGAAAAAGATTGAATTGGATAAGTATAAAGTAATTATACAGTAGTATTTTTTTAAAATTTTATTTTCTTAATTTTTGTTTAAAGTTCTTATTATTATTTTATTTAATATAAGAGACAAATAGAAAAAATAAAGGAAGAAAGCACCACAAAATGACATGTGTCTAAAAAAGATTTTTATTTATTAGTATAGCAAGATCATAATTAGTTTTTAGCATTTTTTTTTGTTTTGTATTTTTTAATATATCATATTTTATATATACCCGGCTATGACATGGCGACAATCCTGTTTTTATAATTACTTTTAAATATCGAGTAGGGAGTGTTAGCGTACAGGTGATTACACACAAACATATTACATTTGTTTTTCTCCTTTGAACTTTAAAATATATTTTTTAACTAATTCAATGAAGTTGTTTGGGCTTATACGTTTCGATATAAAATTTACTTAAAATTAATATACAAATGATCAAAGCACAAATATATAATTTTATAACTAGAACTATTTATGAACGTATTTTGTTTTTCTCTTTTAACTATTGTAATAGATTGTTGTATTAAAGTGCGAGTAGGTCATTATGACGTGCTTATTTTTATTTATATCTCGATATAAATTTTACTCAAAAACAAGTTGTAAATAGTAATGCACAAGTGGTCAAAGTAACTAAAAAAAATGCCATACAGTGACACACAAAAAAATGCCACCCAAAGCCAATAAAGTGCCACTAAAAACCCTTTAAAAATGAGCAGCATACAAAAAAGTGCCACTAGAAGTTGTGTCACTAAGCTTTTTACTGGCACTTTTAGTGTGCCACTATAAATTTTGACTTTAGTGGCACCTTTTGTTTTTGCCACATGCACAAATTTTGTGTCGGAAAAATTATTTTTGTGTTGAATATTCATACCTCTTTTAGTGGCAAATAATTATTGCCACAAAAATCACATTAAATAGTGCCACTACATCCGTTTATCATATTATTATCATTTTTTATTTATATTTATAATATATAATTAAAACAAAACTATAGAATGTAAAAATCATAACATCATCAATTCAATAAAAAATTTGATCATTATCAAAACATATTCCAAATGTTCGCAAACAAATATCTAATCAATGTTAAATTAAGTCTAAATATCAAACATAAAAAAAAACCATCAAATGTTTGAATATATACCCAGACTTCATTGAGTTCTTGAACCTCTTTCACAATCTTCATGCAAGTAAAATGATCCTCATGCTGGCGCCTTACTAGCAATGGTACTAACAATTACCTATTAAGAAAAAATCATAAGGTTTGATTTCTAACAAGATTATTTTTATAAACTACTAACAAGATATATTTTGTTTCCTTCAAACACCTAATCTACTTCATTTCACATAAACTAACACACTAAAACATGAAATCAGTGGAAAGGATACGTGGAAAAGTATCCTAAAAGAATAATTTCAACAATTCAAGACCTTGGTTTATAAAAGCACGTGAGGCACTCCGAAATATGTTGAAATCAACTAATGCGATTTTATGCAGAATGTTTTACTTCCTACAACTCATTCAACTATGACAGTTATGGTTATTTTTTGTTATATTATCTAAATCAGATCAAGACCATTTTCTTAAACGAAAATTATAACCTGGAGTGAGTTGTTAATGGGTTGGCTAAAGTGCACTTTTAGTTGGTTAAAGTGTATCAATCTTAATTAAGATTTCAATTTTTAAAAGGCTAAAGTGTATTTTTAGACGTTTGGTGTTGATCCAACTTGTTTGTTGGGTTTGTTGGGTCTTGTATTAATAATATGTTTGTTTGCCTTTCAAAAAAAAAAAAAAAAAACCCTTTTATTATAACATGCATTTAAGACTATGTTCTAATGAAAAGTATGGTCCATAAGTTATCAATTTTATTAACTCAAGTTCATAATGAAAAGTATGGTCCAAAGTTATCAATTTTATTAACTCAAGTTCAATAAAGTTAAAAGTTGAGTTGGAGTGCATACTTGAAATTAATTACACGAGTATTAGCTGTTGAATTGAGTCACACCTTCATAGTAGAGTCTAACCATGCCAAAATCAACAATCTTGGGTCTTCTTTTATAGTATGAGTTTTATGAACTGCATAAAAGAGATTGAAGCAATTTCAGAAATGTGAAAGTGCAAGATTAAATAAAACTATTGACACAAATTTGAACTGCTCACTGTCAAAGTTCTAAACAGAACATTAAGTAGCAATTGAATTATCCAAAAGATTAAGACAAAAAAAACTTGTCTTAGGCTAAAGGGTATGGGGGCATGGTTGGGTCATGATTTACCACATAGGACCATTATTTATGTGCTACAACCCCCCCCCCCCCCCCCTTCATTAAATCATGGTGGTTCACGTGGATTAAACTGCGGCAACCACGACCCTCCCATTTGACGATTTTAGGACAAAAATAAATTAAAAAATAAAGTGGATAGTGGCTTGGGTCATGACCACACCCTTAGAGTAGTAGTTTTGGATGGTGGATTAGAGGTGGATGACATGGCGCCTTTGTGGAGGGTCATGGTGGTCATGACCACGCCCTATAGCCTAGGTGCCTAAAAAATGTTCAAAGACAATTAAATTTGCAAAAAATGGAAAAAAACTTATTACTAATTAGCATAGTTAAGCGAGCGCCCAGGCACGCCTAGGCGCAGATAAGGCCTCGGGCCCAACAAATCGCCCTGAGTGCGCTTCACGCCTTTAATCTTCAGATTGGTTCACGTATGTCAATATAGTTATTAAAGCGAGCGCCCATGCAGGCTCAACAAATCGCCCTGAGTGCGCCTCACGCCTTTAATAACTATGATTAGTATCAGGAAAATTCTAAGTGTGTCTGCCAAAACACTAAAACAGAAGTGACCCTCTTATAGCAAGAACACCAGAACACCAGAATAAGATTACTAATTATATTATAGAGTACCTTTAAGACTTAAATAGCGAAAATAATTGATTTGGGCCTTTGGTTTCGAATTGCAAGAACACCATAACAGAAGTGACCCTCTAATAGCAAGAGCAAAAGTGACATTAGATTCAAATCAGAATAATAGAATACCCGTCAGCACCACAGCTCTTAGGACCTAAACATCTCGTATTTTCTAAACAAAGTTCAAAACTAAAACGGTCTTATAGTATAAAAACAAAAGCAAAGATGAAACTGTATGTGCGAATCTACGATTACACCTGACCCATTATTAAATACAAGGATTCATATCAATAAGTTATGTTAGCTAAGCCATCTAACTTAGAAAGGCTCAAATCTACGAGTGAAAGACAACTACTGAAAACTTACTTCAAAAAAGAACAAGTGTGTCCATCAATCAGTGTCTGATTCCATTCATTTGATCGAACACATTAGAAGCTTGGTTTAAAAAAGTGGGAAGCGCACAAAAGCGATGAGGTCTAAAACCATTTTTTAAAAAGCGAAGCGCAAAAGCGGTGAGTTTTTCATACGCAAAGTTCAAAGTGATTATATAATTTATTTTATATATCCCATAAGTGTTTAGCATCCAATACCTATGATTTAGCTATAATTAAGCTTTATATATTAAAAGGAAAAAACATAAATGTACTGTTGATGCACTTTGTGTTCGTCACTTGTCGAATAGGCTAGATAAAGCGTGTGTTGAATATTGTATAGGTTAGAATCGAACACATGACCAAAATACGAAGTGTATAGTGAAAATGGGAACAAGTTCGCCCGAACTTGGCATGTGATTGTCAAGTTCGCCCGAACTTGTCCATGACACATTCCGGGCGAACTTGTAACCTTATATATAGGTGTGTCTTCATTTGTTGTTTAAGTTTTTGCAATCCCTGTGGGGAGGTGCTGCCGGATTCTCTCCAGAAACTCCGGCAGCTGGACATAAAGATGTATACTCTTTCAGTATGAATGAATAACATATGACTTCCGCTGCATTCTACTTCTACTCCATTCTTAATAAAATTCTACCGAAATTGACAAATTATGCACTAACTTCCGTCTAGAACCGCCTGATCACGGACCTTCAATTGGTATCAGAGCTACGGTTATCACCTACGTTCATGAATTTGGACATTTAAGGACATTAGGAGGGGTTTTGGACGTAAAATATGAAATAAACATACAATCCACGGATAAAAAGTAAAACTGAACGGATAGGATTGTTAGAAAACCATTTTCGACAAGAACTATGGAGGAATCATCTCGAAATTCAAAGAAATAAGGATTCTGGATCGAAAAATATGAAAAAAAAAAACTGGTTTGGAGGGACAACTTCGCTCGAAGTTGTGACCAAGTTCCACCGAACTTGGTGTTGGCCAACCAAGTTCGCTCGAACTTGACGCTTGGTGATCAACTTCGCCCGAAGTTGTAACATAGTGGACAAGTTTGCCCGAACTTGTCCAAGAAGCCTAAAAAAAGGCATTGAAAAAAATTTATTGCTCGGTTTGATGAGACGGGTGTCCAGAAAAAAATTGGTGATAGAAATTTTTTTTGAAATTTTAACGTCCGATACTAACTGTTCGGGGACACCGTCGAATGCCTTAGAGAGCGTTTGAGATGATGAAATTATAGATGGTTGAAGATGAGAGGGTAGTCATTGATACCAATGCGATTTGGTGATCATTTGGTTTACGGACTACCGATGGGCCTTAAAGTAAATTCCGTATTTGTTAAAAACTGAATTTTCCAGATTTGAGGGGGAATTTTAAGTAAAAAAACTGGTATGGTCAGAATTTGCAAAAATGATGGGGAATAAAATTTTTTTTATCTTATATGAAGATTCCAACATTTTTGAAATTCGTGACACTGAAACAGTACTCGGGTAGTTTCCGACTACAAATTAATCGGGAAATACTGAGATTTGAGATTCATTGGGATTCTGTGATCACAAGAAGTTCTGATTTTTCAGACCATGATACAGATTGATGCTTAAGTGTTAGAGTCCTGATCTCAGGTGAAGGAACAATTAGCTGGATTAGCAGTCATTAGTACCAGTGAGGAACTGAGGACGTTCAGATCGTTCAGTGGTGATCTTTAGGAATTAACGACTAGCTCCGAAGACGAATATTTTCAAAAATTACCGAGGAGATCTAAAGTTATCCAAGATATAATTGATGATAGCCTTTGGTGGCCTTTATTTTTAGTCTTCAAGTAGATTAATCATTCTTCCCTTTGGACTAACCGCCGTTGGATAACGATGTTTGTTGATTAAGTGGCGCTGGTCTACCGGATATAGCTATATATCTGGCATTGTGACTGAAGACACGGACGAATGTTTCTAGATTCGAAGTGTTACCAGATGATTTGGTTCCAATGAAGATTTGCTGATTGAAAAAGATTACCGATTTGCTGATCAGGAGTGATTACGGAAATTGGGATTTCAGATTTTTGAGTATATTCGTTGATTTGGAGTTGAACAGTGAAGTCTTTTGGAGTTTCTATCAATTTCCGGTTGAGTTTTGAAGATCGGATGATCGAGCATGAGAGATATGCGCTAAACTGAACGCGGATGTGGTTAAAGTTGAAACGGAGAAGATGCACTGATTAGCTTCAAGTTGGTGTCTATTCAAGAAAGTTTACCGGTCAAGCAAATCAGAGGAGGTTGGAAACCGTGCAACCATATATCTGAACTTGAGTTTTCAGCGGAATTGAATGTTGATAGTGCAAGCCCAGATCATCAATTAAGGAGGAATTTGTTGACGCGTTTCGACGACATCAGCAGATATCTTGATTGAAGTTGCAGAATATTCAAACACGACTCAATTTGAAGACCAAGATTCAACAGTAACGAACAAGGGGAATCTGTTGATGCACTTTGTGTTCGTCACTTGTCGAATAGGCTAGATAAAGCGTGTGTTGAATATTGTATAGGTTAGAATCGAACACATGACAAAAATACTGAGTGTATAGTGAAAATAGGAACAAGTTCGCCCGAACTTGTCCATGACACATTCCGGCGGAACTTGTAACCTTATATATAGGTGTGTGTTCATTTGTTGTTTAAGTTTTTGCAATCCCTACGAGGAGGTGCTGCCGGATTCTCTCCAGAAACTCCGGCAGCTGGACATAAAGATGTATACTCTTTTGGTATGAATGAATAACATACGACTTCTGCTGCATTCTACTTCTACTCCATTCTTAATAACATTCTACCGAAATTGACAAATTACGCACTAACTTCCGTCTAGAACCGCCTGATCACGGACCTTCATGTACAACATAAAAGCCTGTTGTACAATACTCAGCCGCATAGAATCACCCCATGTACAAAAAGCCTGTGCCTCAGATGCGCCTTAGGCCGATTGTCACCCTAGAAAGCACGTCTCAGTTGCGCTTTTTGTACACCCTGCGCCTTATGTGACACAAGGCGATTTGGTTTGCACCTAGATGCGCTTTGCGCTTAATCGCGCTTAAGGCGCGCTTTTTTATACCAAGCTTAGAAGCATGCTTAGAACAATCAAAACACATTAAGCATAAAGACAACAAAATAAAAATAAAAGAATGATACCTAAGACAGCAAAAGAATGATACAACTCATTAAGCATAAATACATATTTAATTAATGAAAAATAAAGTAAATCCTTAACATAAACTTTACAGACAACAAAATAATGATACCTTAAATTGAATTCCCATAAACTGAATCTGTAAGAATGGGGTAAACGGTAAACTCGTTTGTAAATCTCTTAAAATATTGGTTAAACAGGTCGGGGTCGGGTTGACCCGAATTTATATGGGTTGGGTTAGGGTTGAAATTTTTGACCCAAATAATAATATGGGTCGGGTTTGGGTTGAACGTTTCAACCCACCAACCCACAACCCATCAACCCGCCAACCCATTAACCCGACACGATTCACACCTCTAGGAAATTTTAATGGTTATAGCGACATAAAAAGTTTTATAGAATATTTTGATTCATTATTAAAAAGTTTTAGTGGCATAAAAGCATTCTTATTTACAAGATTAAATGGGAGAAATTTTTAGTGGCGTTCATAAAGTGCCACTAAAAAACATACATTAGTGGTATAAAGGTTAAATGCTACTAAAATTGTGCACGAAGCATTATGGCAAACACAATTGCCACTAAAAGCTATATAGTGACATAAAAATTAAGTGCCATTAAAAATGTATGCCACTAAATAGCATTTTTTTAGTGTACCAAACGTATATGATATCAAAGTTGTTTCGTAGTTTATTAAGAGTGACGCAGTTAAATATTTTTGTTATTTTTACGATAGAATGCAACATGTTTTTTTAATCTACGTTTCACTATTAAAAAGTTTTATTTAAAATTGAACGAGTCAAATATAAATGATAATTTTTTTGTTATTTATCCTGACAATTCGAGTTGATAACGTCAGAACAACATTGATAACGATTCTCGTATTCGTTTTTATGATTTTCCCGCGTTCCTACTACGTCATTGTGAATGAAACCCATTCTGACCAAGTAACATTGGTATTGGTATTATCCAAGCCAATACCGATATCCATTTTTGTTGTTTTCCAGTTGATCCATCTCTTTCGGTTCCTATATCTAGTTCCTGCATCATAGCGAAATTATAATAAACCAAACCCGTACCGGCCGAATGCCTGTTGCAACACGTGATCCTACTACTTCAATTTAATATCCCTTCCTTTTTGTTGTCAAAAAAAGAAGTAAAAGGTTACAAAGTTAAGAATTAGCTAGTGGGATTCCTTTGTGTTGTGTAATGAGTCGACATCGGTTCTGCTTGTTATGAAATGATACTTTTTGTAGATACCGAGGGAGAAGCGCTCTAAACGATTTAGACATATGTTTACATCGATCGATAACCATAAAAACCTATACACCGTTTCAACAATACTAAGAGATAAAAAATATTATGCCGTAATCTTAAGAGAAAAAAATTGAAAACACTATTATGTATTCGGCTTTTATTAAAATTTTACGAACCCATGTATCAAAGAGATTGACTGAAACTAAAAAGAATTACCATAGATACTATTACTTTTAAACATACATTTCATCTGAATACCAGTATCTGAAAATCTTGAAAACTACTATCAATCAATCAAATTTTTATATTTTTACTTTTATTCCCTTCAATTATAAAGTTAGTTTGTAGAAATAAAAATAACATAGAAATAAAAAAAAATATTTATAGATTGACTACATATATGTAGCACATATAAGTTACATATATCTAGAGTGCATAGCTTGCCGATTTACATATATATATAAATATATATATATTATTTATATATTTTATGAATAATAGTAAGATATAAAAAGAATGAAAAATAAAATTGTTTAAAAGTGGATTTCTCAAACTTTTCTAGTATTTTTTAAGTTTTCTAATAATCTGTTTCGTGTATATTACTATTACTAGTTTTAAATTCCAATTTACGAAAGCTTCAAACAGTTTTTACAAAAATAATGTCGGGTTTATAAAGTATCATAAAACTTAATTACTTTTTCAACTGTGAAAATAAATATTGTCTTTCATGAAACTTATTTTATTTATTTATTTATTTATTTTTGGACGGTGAAGCTTACCTCTATCTTTGGTTACACCAATTAATTAAATAAACTCCTCTTACCTAAGTTTAAAACTAGGATCTCTTCTTTAAAAAGCATAAGTTTCTAACAAATAAGCTACTCCACAGGATGTAATTTATTTATCTACTCTACGAATGTAAACAAAACCACATGGATTTTGACTATCAAATAAAGCTAGAGGCTTCATTTCTTCATGCAACACTTCAACATATCCACCTTTCATGTGTTTAAATAAAATGCATTCCCAAATAGTTGTTTCCCTAAGACTCTGAAGACACATGTTTACATTCACTCGTTTTTCACAGAAAACTTCATAGGTGAGTCACTGAGGGCTCTTAGATTCACAGAAGGATACCCACAAATCTATGTATGTCCTCTAATTTAATGTTTGTTTTAACCTAAACCAAATTGGTATATTTTTAATACAATGCATTTTGACCTTAACTCATTTTACTCTGTGACCTTACGATTTTTCGTAACTTATCCGCAAACCAACTTGTTGTTACAACATATATGAGATTAAGGATAGCGAGTGGACTGGTTAGGCTAAAAGGCTTCGAGGGTTCCTGTTAGCCTAACGCAGGTCGTGGGGTCCCCCTACGTTTGCAAGACGTAGAGAGAGTTTCACTAGTGTTTGTTGTTGTTATTCACTTAGGATCCGAGACCAAAGTGAATTCGGTTCTAGGATGTTGATGCTAAGTGGAGTTGTGTTATTTGAAGTGAAGAGAAGGAACATACATAGAGCAAGTTCTCAAGGAAGAAGAGAAGATCAGAGAGTATGGTCTAGTCTCCACTGATCTGGTATGTCCCTGCATGGCTGTGTGTTGCCTCTTTATATAGGAAAATGATCTTCCCAAATGAGAAACCTTTGACTGGTGAACCTTTGCTGTAGTGGGGGGTTTACCCATTTTGAGGGTTGAAGGCTTTTGAACTACGGTTAATAGGATGCTCTCTGTGCACATGTTCTCTTTTCGGCTGTGAGAGACTTGGACAAGCAATCAGTGAGTTGATGCTTCACTGTTCACATGCTTTTTGTTGTTCACGTGCTGTTCTCCCGAGTTGGCGGGAAACGAACCCTTTAACCTTTTAACCTCTCAAGCGTTAATGTGTAAAATCCATTTTATTGAAGCTTGAGCTACCCCCGTCATCAGCCCCCCAAGTCAGAGGTTTCTGGGAAGTAAGCTCAAACACTTCTGACTTTTGTACATTTTTTCTTTTGCTTAAAGGCTTCAAGGCTTGAAGGCTTGAAGGGTTTATTGCAGTTGAGATTTTAAAATTTGAATTTTGACAAGACGGTTGACACGACAGGAGCAGTTTTTGTTGCAGGAGGGCGGTTCCCGAGTAACTGCTGGGTAATTATAACACCTATTATTCATTTATTTATCCTTTTATTTTAGAGATATTTATCAAAACTCTTTCATTTACTTCCAAGTTTTTCTCCATATTCTTCCTTCTTCTTACCAGGTTAGTTTTCTTTTCTGCTTTCCTCTTTTGATTAGTTCATATGGGTGCTAAGAAGGATCTGTTGGAGTACATATCCCTGTTTGACCCAAGAAGAAGTAGAGGCTTTTTGTATCAAATGGGGTATTGGTTTAGATTTTAAATCAGTTGCACCAGGTTGTGATGTCTTGATTGATCGATGTCCTCCTGGGTCGATTGCTTTGTATTGTCTCCACTTCGAGTTTTCTAACCTTCGTCATCTGTTTTCGATGTTTGTCTTGAATATCCTGGAGTATTATCGTGTTTCATTTGGTCAGATTCATCCACATGGGATGTCTAGGGTTTTGTATTTTGAACTTTTGTGTCGTGCTAATGGGTATGACCCAACTCTTTTAGCCTTTCGGCAGTTTTTTCGTCTTGCAAAGAATGGTGACCGGTATACGTTTGAAACCGCCAAGGTTGATACTTGTTTGGTTTCATATATGGTTACCAATCTTGGTGTTTGAAAAAAACCGTTTCTTTTGGGTGTCTGAGACTATAGTTCCTTTTAAAATGGTGTGGAGACATCCGGATGCTGTTCTCAATGAGCCAGAACCCTTTGAATCTGAGGTTAACAGTTGTTTCCTTGATGCCCTTAGGGCTTGTTCTTCGAGGGTTCGTCCGTTCCCTGAACATTTGTTAGTTTTGTTGGGTGTTAGCAAATTGTGGGATAAAAAAGGATTGAGATCCTGTTTTAATGAGGGATGGACAGGGTATGCGTTTTATTTTTATGTAATTAAATTTTGGTTTATCGTCATTTATGTTTTAACACCTTTGTGTTGGTTTTTTGCAGTTATGTCTGCTCTTGATTTTATCAAAAGTGATGATACATCGGATGTTGGGTTTGATGATGCTGAAGCCACGAAGGGGGAGGATGCTGTTGTGAAAGGGATGGAACATAGGTTCGAGGGATCCGGTTATGTGAATGTGCTAAATGTGAATGGGTTTTCTAAATCTGTTGTGAAGGGTGCTACCCGGCGTTCAAATCGCCGTTTGATCAAAGGTATTGACCAACCTTCAAGTTCCGGTCCCCTTAATCCGAGTGGTGAGGTGGAGGTTTCAGACGACTTGGTTACTTCTGTTGAGGGTGAAAAGGAAGGTTTATCTGCGTTGGTGGGAAGAAGAAAGGTGATGCTAAGAAGGTTGTATCCGTGGCAGGTTCTTCTGCCAAAAGTGTTAGTGAGTCTGGAGGGTTGGATGTAGATGCTGTTTATGTGCCCAACTGGAATGTCAAAGTTAGCGACAGCTTCAAGGATGCAGCTGTTTGTGAAGACGTGTTGAATCATTTTGCCCCTCCAATGGTCCGTGGTACCATTGCTGAGATGGAGGATGACATGATGTTATCTAGTTTGATGTTGAGCGCTTGCAACTTTACCGCTATTCTACCTCAAGGGATTGCCCGTTTTCGTAAACGGATGCATGAGTATGAAGCATTTTCAAAGAATAGAGACAAGATGAAGGCTTCCATTGATGAGTTGAAGAAGGAGAGTGAGAGCTTTACGAAGAAAGAGGAAGCATGGGTGAAAAAGGTTGGTGAGCTTACTCAAAGGCATGAGGCAGAGGTTGGTGATTTGAAGAAGCAGCTGGAGGCTTCTATGGGGGAGAGAGATAGGATGGCAGCCTCCCTTGCTCAGGCGAATAATGATAACAAGTGGCTTGTTGAGCAAGGTTTTCAGCAGGTAGTTACCTATCTTCTTCATTCTGTCGAGTTTAACAGTATCTTGGGTGGTGTGTATGGTAAACTTTTAGCCCATGGAAGGCATCAAGGTTATGTTGCTGGCTACAAGGCCTATGAATCCGGCGATCCTCAGGAAAAGTCTTCCCTTTATCAGCCTGAAGCTTTCAAAGTTTTCCAAGATTCAGTCCGAGAGATGGAGCATTTGACCTATCCTTATGTTGTGAGGTCTCGACGTGTTTTGGCAAGCCTATATCTGTTTCGCAGGATTTGAAACCACGTGGGCTTGATGAGGCTGCATGCAAAGAAGTGTTCAATATTTGTAAAAGAAACGCTCATGCTCTGGGGACATTGAGGAGACCCTTTCTGGTGCTGAAGAAGGCTCGAAGGATCCAAGCCTTGAAGCTTCGGGGACGGCGGCTGAGGAAGGTAAAAAGAATAAGAAGAAGGCTAAGAAAGTGAAAGGTGATGAAGCCGGTGCCTCAAAGTCTGTGGTTGGTGATGCAAAGTAAAACTTTTAAACTTATTCGTAGCTTTCTTAGCATCTTTAAACAATGTTTTTATGTTTTTGAACAATGTCTAGGTTTGGCAGAAACCCCTAAGGTTTCTGTGTTATGGTTGTGGTTGGCATTGATGGCCTTTTGAACAATTTCTAGGTTTTGAAACCCTTATGGTTTCTTATGTTGGTTAGCCTTGATGGCTGTATGGACAATGTTTATGGCCCCCTAGGCCTTTATGTTTATGTATCCTTATGCTTTTATGTTTTTGTTATGTTTTGATGGTTGCTTGTCTTGTTTATTTTATGTGTCTGTTTATCTAATTTTCCTTAAGAAGTTTTAGTGCTGCAGTCACTTTGGCTTCAAGGCTTCATTAGGTAAAAAGCACATGTTGTCTATCCTTTATATTACTACTTAGTGTATTTTTGCTTCGTAAACTTTTTTCAAGAGTTTAAGGAACGATTTGATGTAGGCTGTTCAGACCCATCTATGAGACAAGTTTGTTGAAAAATTTTCTAAGTCTCATGGAGTTGCATTGATTTAGGAACTCACCCCTTATATAGGTTCATTTAAGCCTTGAACCTATTGAGCGATGTGGCCTGGGAGCTCATCCCCTTACATTGCCCTTGGCATGGAGTTTTTGTAAGGTTCTCAACCTGATTATAGGATAGTTAAGACAAGTTATGATAAAAGCTTCATCATTCATTCAAGAGGTTTTTCGTTTACAAAAAGGTGGATTATACAACTCTTGAAATATATTCTAAATTTCTTGTCTAGACTCGGAACCTTTTAAGGGTTTGGCCGTTCCAGTGCCTGGGAAGCTTCTTCCCTTCTGTGTCGGCCAACTTGTAAGATCCTCCTTTCTGTGCCTCAAGGATTGTGTATGGCCTTCCCATTTCGGGCCAAGTTTTCCTTAGTTTTCTTTTTTGCTGGCCTCATTGTTTCGAAGCACGAGATCCCCTGGTTTGAAACGTTCATGTTTTACCCTTGCATTGTAGTAGGCTTCCATTTTTTGTTTGTATTTGGCTTCCTGAATGGCGGCCTGATCACGAATTTCTTCGAGGAGTTGTAAGTTCAACATGGTCTCTTTGTTGTTTGTTTCGAGGTCCATGTTGAGTGTTCTTTGAATCACAACTCCAATCTCTGCTGTTATTACAGCTTCTGAGCCAAATACCAAGTTGTATGGTGTTCTTTTATGGCTTGTTTTTTCCGTTGTTCTTATCGCCCATAGAACGTTTGGGAGTCCTTCGAGCTAATTGTTTTCATGCTTTCCTAACCGGTTCTTGATACCTTCAACTATGCTGCGATTGGTTCTTTCGACTTGACCATTGGATTGCGGGTATGCGACCGAGCTGAAGACTTGGGGTTATTCTGAATTCCTTGCACCATGTGCTGACAGGCTTTTCAGCGAGTTGCTTCCCGTTATCCGTTACCAAAACCCCTAGCAACCCGAAGTGACATATGATGATTTCCCAAACAAAGTCGATAACTTGTTTCCCTATTATCTTTGCAAGTGGCTTAACTTCGGGCCACTTGGTAAAGTAGTTCACGGCTACTAATAAAAACTTCACTCTAGCCTTGGCCTATGGGAATGGCCCAATGATATCCATTCCCCATTTGTGGAATGGCCAGGCTGAAGTGATGGGAACGAGATCGTGTTTGGGGCTCTTGGGAATCGGTGCATGTATTTGACAAGCTTCACACTTTCTTAGTTGCTCGGTGGCATCTCGATGCATAGAGGGCCAAAAATACCCGAGATTCATCAATTTAGAAACCACTAATCTTGGTCCAAAATGAGCTCCACATATTCCCTCGTGAACCTCTTTGACTAGATATTGGCTTTTCTCAGGACCAACACATCTCAGCAACGGTGCAAGGTATCCTTTCTTGAAAAGGGTTTCCCCTTGCAACACGTATTGTCTGGATTTCACTCGAACCCTTTCGGCATCTATCGGATCAATGGGTAATTCACCAATTTTGAGAAAATTTTCAATGGGAGTCATCCAATTAGGTCCTTCTTCAGTGATTACGTCTTGAACCTCCAATTCTTGGATGGAGGGGGTTTTCAATACTTCAACCAACACTTTTTTTGGTAAGGTGAGCAAACGTGAGTGATGCAAGTTTGCTTAAAGCGTCGGCTCTTTTGTTTTGGGATCTGGGGACTTGCTTGATGGTACATGCTTGAAATGTGTTCATCAACTCTTTTGACTTCTCCCGATACTTTTTCATGTTGGGTTCTTTTGCTACATAGCTATCATTGACTTGACTTGAAACGAGCAACGAGTCCGTGAAGACTTGAAGCCTTTGAACCTTCATTTCTTTGGCTATCTTTAGACCAGCGATTATCGCCTCGTATTCAGCTTCGTATTAGTGGTCTGAAATTCAAGTCGAAGAGCATATGTAAATTCTAACCCTTCAGGGTTAATTAAAATGAGCCCCGCCCCTGACCCTTCAATGCTGGAAGCCCCATCGGTAAAAAGCTTCTAGGCTTCAGGGTCAGAGGGTTCAGTGGCTGTGACATTAACTTTAGTGATTTCTTGCTTTGGTATTTCAACGATAAAATCTGCCAGGACTTGGGCTTTGATAGCTTTTCTGGGGACATAGGTGATGTTATGTTCACCTAGTTCCACAACCCATTTGGCTAATCATCCTGAATTTTCTGGTTTTTGAAGCACACTTTTGATGGGTTTGTCAGTGACCACTTGCATTGGGTGTGCTTGAAAGTACCTTCTAAGCCTTCTAGCCGTTTGGCCTAGGGCTAAAGCAAGTTTTTCCAAAGGAGGATATTTGATCTCATCCAGTTTTAATGTTTTACTGAAGAAATAAACGGGTACCTGAACTTTGTCTCGTTCGATAGTTAAGACCGCGCTTATGGCTTCTTCAGCAGCTGAGAGGTAGACAGAGATTGTTTCTCCTGTTTCTGGGGCTGCTATGGTCGGGAGTGAAGCTAAGTGTTGCTTCATCAGTTTAAAGGCTTCTTCTGCCTCTTCCGTCCATCTGAAATCTTTTTTATTTGCACATCCCTTGAGTGTTTTGAAAAAGGGGAGAGACTTCTCAGCGAGCTTGGAGGTAAAACGCTTCAAAGCTGCAAGCTTTCCGTTTAGACTCTCAACTTCTTTTTTGTTTTGTGGGGATTTTGTTTCCAAAACAGCTCTGACCTTATTTGGATTAGCTTTTATACTTTGTTTCCCCACAATATGCCCCAAAAATTTGCCTTCTTCAAACCCGAATGAATATTTTACCGGGTTGAGCTTCATGTTGATTTTTCTCAAGTTTTGATAGGTTTCTTGAACATCGTCGAGCATTTGATACTCAGTTTTGATTTTTATCACTAAATCATTGATGTAAGCTTCCATGTTTTTTTCAATTTGACTGACAAATGCTTTGTCAATTAGGCGTTGGTATGTTGCGCCGGCATTTCTTAGGCTAAAAAGCATTTTGTGATAGCAAAAAATACCCCTGTCTATGTGAAATGCGGTTTTTTCTTCATCTCTTCTTTCATGAGGATTTGGTGATAACCTTTGTAAGCGTCGAGGAAACACTTAAAAGGATAAACGGTAAGGGAGTCGACTTTGAGGTCAATTTTTGGCAAAGGATAACAATCCTTTGGGCATGCTTTATTCAAGTCTTTGAAGTCGATGCACATCCTCCAAGACTTGTCGGGTTTTCGAACCATGACAGGCTTGGCAATCCATGATTGGTATTTTACTTCTCATAGAATTCCGGCAGGAACAAGTTTTTCAACTTCTTGGCATGCTGCCAGGATTTGTTCAAGAGCTAGACTTCGTTTCTGTTGGACCACAGGCTTGACATCTGGTGGTATTCTCAACTCATGTTCAGCAATGCTTCGAGGGATACCCATCATGTCTTCCGGGCACCAAGCGAAGATATCGCTATAGTGTATGAGCAGCTTCTCAAGGTATTATAAAGTTTTGTTGGTGCATAATGTCTATGTCTTAGTCTTAAATCGAGTCTGTATAGAATAGAGCTGCATAGGCTAGCTGAAAGTTGTATTTTTGTAGTTGAGAGACAAGTTCGCTCATGATTGCACTTGGATTGTCAAGTTCGGCCGAACTTGCTAAGGCAAGTTCGGGCGAAATCATGCTCATGTCTAGCGAACTTGCATCTCTATAAATAGCTAGCTTGCCTCATTCATTTGTAACTTTGGCATTTTGGAGGCGAAGCTCTGTCAGTTTGTACTCTTGACGTTTGATCAATAAAACTGATGTTAAACTGATTAATTCTTGTCTATTGGTAAACACGACGTAATATTTCCGCTATTATGGACGTTAGATATCAAATTTAGGTTCCTTAGCATCGAGGATCCGTCCTACAAGTGGTATCAGAGCTAGAACAGCCAGATTTGATAGTATCAAGACAAGAACACTTCTATTTCATCTTCATTCTTCTGTTTTTCTTAACTTTTTCATCAAAAATGAAGAATTCACGGTCACAATCTTTTCAATTTTGAATATAACATGTAAAATACAACAAAGATAAACCCTTGAAAGACTGGAGACCAAATTCAACCAAATTGATGTCAAAATTTTGAAAAAACCATGTTTGACAAAACCATGTTGATCGAACTTGTTAGCCAAGTTCGGCCGAACTTGTGTAAAACTCACTTTTTCAGTGATTTTTTAACAAGTTCGCTCGAACTTGAGGCATTTTTGAAGGAATTAGAGTTAATTTCGCTTGAAGTTGCTAGAATCTATTGATATTTTGTCAAGTTCGACCGAACTTGATAAAATTTAAGAATTTTTAGCTAAGTTCGCCCCAACTTGCTATATTTCCATCAAATTCTTTCAAGTTCGCTCGAGGTTAACTAAGGGGTGTTGTTCATAAGTCCGACCGAGGTTGATTAAAAGAAAATTTTCAAATCAAAATCACAAGTTCGACCGAACTTGTGATAAAATCAAAGAATTCTTCATTTCAACTACAAGTTCGACCGAACTTGTAGTAGAACTAACATTTTCAAAAGGTTTTTGAGTGTTTTCAGTGTACACGTCTCGTTATTCACAATGGATGATATTCAAAGAGCTTATATGTCCGGAGCTAATTCATCAAATGCCAATGTGATCCGACAAGTCAATCTTGACAATGAGATGGGCACGACTGTTAAACCGCCAAAGCTAATGAGCATGGACGAGTATGAAGGATGGAAAAAGAAGTTTACATATTGGGTTCAAGCCATGCACTTCCTAGGCTGGGTGTCAATCGAGAGAGGCTATACAGTTCCGTTGGACGAACATCAGCAAGTTCTGGAGAAATACAAGTACTCCACGACACAGAAAGAAGAATACATTGCTGAGAAAAAGATGATCAGTCTTATCCAACAATCCGTTAAAGAAGATATTCTCGTCTTGCTACCGGAATACACAACTGCGAGAGATCTCTGGCTTTCGCTTCAAAAGAAGTATCAAGGAAGCGCGGAGATGATCAAGAGCAAGAAGGCGCTCATTATGAAAGAGTTCGATATCTTCAACATGCTGAAGGGTGAGACCATGAAGCAGATGATTGAACGCTTCTGTCATCTTAAAGTCCAAATGCAAAGACACGGTCTTGAGAAGACGGAACAAGAGTACATCGACAAGCTGCAGACGCTCTACCAGATGGAGAGTGGACTACTTATCTTATGGTTCTGAAGGAAAGCGAAAAATGGGAATTCTTCAAGCTGCCAACATTTATCAATAAACTCGAAGGCCATGAAATGGAACTCTTGAAGATTTCAAAGTCAAAGAACGCTAATGTTGTTCAAGACGTTGGTCTGTACTACAAGAGTGGAATGCAAGATAGCATTTCTAGCCCAAAGATTCAGACATCATTCAACGCAAGTGTGAATTCTTCGAACAATTCGCAGCAGAATCATAATCAATCATATCCTCAATATGATCAAAGTCCACATCTCAAGTACTGGTTCAAATTCGTCTTATCAGAGTCAAGAAAATCAGAACCAACAAACAAATTCTTATTCAAATGTAACATCGCTGTTAATTTGAAAAATGTTGTTTCTGAGCAAACTGCTGAGAAACATATGGCACTTCTCGCCACTGTTCTAGAATCGTATGAAAGTCTTGTAGCTGGGAAAATCGGCAATCCCGAGATGACTGCCAAAGACTACGACCAGGTGGACGAAGAAGAACTGGAGCTCATGGATATAAAGTGGTGTTTAGCTTCTATTATCTGAAGAGTCACAAAGTTCGTTGCTCTCACAGGCCGAGATATCGGAAACTCAAGTAACAAACTAGGTTTTGCACAAGACAAAAGTCACGTCCTTCAGATGTCGCCAAAAGGGATATTTCAAGAGAGAATGCAAAAAACCTGAAGCAACGAGCAATCAAAATCCATTCGGAGGAGGCAACGAGTATTAAAAGAAGTCACTTCACTACAAGCCTTTCCCAAAAAAGACTCAGGTTGAAATCCAAGAGAAACTAAATAGCAGTAACACTGAGAAAGCTATGGTTGCATCAAACGAAGATGATGGTTTCGACTGGAATTCTTATATCGGTAAGAAGACCGGAGTTGCATTGATGGCTCAAATTGTTGAAGATACATCTGCCGAAGACGCAACAGCTTTAGAGAATATTCTACTGGAACAATATCTGCATCAAAAACAAGAAGAAGAGGAGTATATCCACATGCAGAAACAAGGAATTTTATCTCCTAACTCTTGTGAAAGTTTTGTAGGTCACTTTGATGGAAGTTCTCAGGAACAAGCTGTCGAGGAGAAATCTGATGAAGTAGTCATGATGTTACTCAAGAAGTAAATGCCGAAAACCTCAAGGACAATGCTGACAAAGCCTTAATGGCAAATCTAACCAAGGTAGGTCCAGAGGTAAATGAAAGTGTCAAAGGACAAGTTGTAGAAGTTGAGAAACCTTGTACAAAATGTACTGAATCATGTATCGAATGTGCCAAAAAATCACAGATCATCGCTGAAATCAATGTGCATAATGAACTTTTAAAATACGATTATCGCACAATGAAAGAAGCGTATGACAAAATGAAAGATGATTATGGCTGGCTCGATCGAAACAATGTCGAACAACACGACACCTTAAGGATATTGAAAGGAACAGTAATGGATAAGCAAAAAGCGATTAATATCTATATTAAAACAATTGCTGAAACTAAGCAACAACTCCAGGACATGAAAATTGAAACAGAGCGTGTTCAATAACTTTTGAGAAGTTACACTTGTAACGCATATGTCATTGATCACATTCTTCCGACAATTCCATCGGAAGAGAAACCTAAAAAGAAAATTGGTAAAGAATACAACAATGTTCCTCCACCCCTATGTGAGAAGTATTGTCGCAAATCCGCTGATGGGATGGATAAGGCACTCAACATTGAGTTGTTATCTGAAAAGAAAACTGAGTTGCCAGAGAACATTGATGTAATCTATACTAAAACAGATGATGACAATGCTATGGTTAATAAAGTGGTTGGAAATGTTCTGAATGATTCTGATGAAGGCAGCTTTAAAAGCGTCGACTCAAGTTCAAAGAATTCTGATTCACAGTCCGAAGATGACGATAAATCATCGGATGACGATCTAAGTGATGATCCTAACGTTGTTATGTACAAGGTTAAGGATTCTGATAGATTGTACTTTGATGATAGTTTTCCGATTCAGAACGTGAAGAAGAATTGTTAGACAAATTCTTTAAACTCGTGGAAGTCACATCAGATGATCTGGAGATCAATGAAAGGAAATTCTATTCCAAACCTAAAAGAAACAACTACCGAAGGAATGGTGGTGATCATCCGGAAAACCGGAGAGCTGGGTTGGGTCTAGAAGAATCAATGAACCTAAAAAGAAATAGTCATCATATCACGAATACAAGAATAAAAACATGAATTTTGTATATGGGACGAGCACGGTTCATGAGGAAAGTTTGATTGGTAAACAATAAAATGATGAGTTTAAGAAACAGAAAGAACTTCGAGATAAAGCCAAAATTGCAAGTGGTGCCAAAACAAGTGGTGTAAAACCCACTAAAGGACATCCACATGATTCTGGACTTGTTTCAAGTGCAACGAAATTGGTCATATTGCACGTTATTGTCCGAAATCAAAGCCGGCTTATCCTCGAAGGAAAGAAAGTTCAAATGTTGTGAAACCGAAGCAACCAGAGTTTGTAAAACCTGTAAAGATTTTGAAAAGAAACGAATCAAAAGCTGAAGCTAAGCCTAAAACAGATAAAAAGTTTCAAAAATCAACTTTCGAAAAAGGCGAAACTTCAAAAGCTAATGAAAACAAGTTTTACATCAAGAAGGCTAACATAAAATCTCAAGCCTGGATTGCAAAGAAACGGTCAACAACATCCGACATTATTAAGTCTGAGCATGTAAAGACTGATACCATGAAAATCTGAAATTGAAATCAACACTGTCAAATCTACAAGTGGTAATGTTTCAAAAGATAAAAAGAAAGTAAAGTTTTCAAACATTAACATCGTTGAAAATCCAGAAGATGAATATGAATTTGATTATGCTGACGAATGTGAGTTTGATTACGATGATGGTTATCCAATTCAACCCAAGACCAAAAAGGCTGGGTCGCGCTGTTTAACTAAGTGTTGAAATGTGCAGGGGCTCCAAAAATCCGTACTCTCCAAGTGGATTTTGGATAGTGGAGCGTCCAGGCATATGACGGGAATGAAAGCGTTGTTATTCGACATAAAAGCTATCAATGGTGGATATGTTGGATTTGCGGGTAACCAGGGTGGAAAGATAGTCGCCGAGGGAAAACTCTCCAATGGCATCGTTTCATTCGATCGCGTGAATTATATTGCAGAGTTGGAGAATAATCTTCTGAGCATATCGCAGATTTGCGACAAGAAGTTCACGGTGCATTTCAACGACAAAGAATGTATTATCTTGAAGCCGGGTTTCAAAATACCAGATGAATGGATTCTGATGCGAGCACCACGTGAGAATGATCTATATGTTCTTGATATGGGTGTCACTAACACTTCATCAAATCAGCGCAATGTTTTGTGACAAAGGCTACTAAAAAGGATTGTATTCTTTGGCATCGTAAGATGGGGCATATTCATTTGCGAAAGATGAATTTCTTGGTTCATAAGGATCTTATAGATGGTGTAAATCTTCGGAGCTTTCATTTGTCTGATCACTGCTTAGAATGTAAAAACGGAAAGCAGATCAAGAAATCTCATCCGAAGAAAATTCTGAACTCAATCAAGTTGCTATTAGAACGTCTCCATATGGATTTATTTGGTCTGTAAATGTTCGAAGTATCTCAGGAGATTTAAACTGCTTGTTCGTGACAGATGACTATTCAAGATATTCGTGGGTATTCTTTCAGGAATCAAAAGACGAAACGTTCGAGAATTTGGTGATTCTATTCAAGAAACTCGAGAACCTTTATCATCTGCCAATCAGACGCATTAGAAGTGACAACGGCACAGAGTTTAAGAATAACAAAATAAAGGAATTCTGTAACGCTAAAGTGATTCTGCATGAGTTTAGTGCTCCCTATATCCACAGTAAAACGGTGTTGCTGAACGGAAGAACAAACATTAATTGAAACCCCGAGAACCATGCTTGCAGATTCTAAACTTCCAGTCACTTCTGGAGTAAAGTAGTTGATGCGGCTTGCTACACGTTAAACAGAGTTCTTACTGTCAAACCAACAAAGAAGACATGTTTTGAGATGATAAACCGACGGAAGCCAAATTTGAAGTTCTTAGAACCATTTGGTGCGCCAGTACTGTAATCGATCAAGATGGCAAATTTGAAGCTAAATCTCTTGAAGGTTTCTTTGTCGGATATGCGAGTCCGTTAAGAAGAATATATGTTCCTTCGTTGAGAAAGGTTATTGAAGCACAACACGTGGATTGTTTTAACTATACGGATCCTATTCAAAGGAGAGGTGACGCGTGGCTGTTTAACTACCAAGATCTTTGGAAGTCATTCGATTTGCCGGAAGAACCGTCTGAAGAAGAAATTGCAGCGTTATACTATCTTCAACAGTCGGCGAATCAAGAACAAATCGTTAGACCAATTGTGGTTAATCAACCCACGTTGGAAACTTCATCTTCCGGAGCAGGTCCAAGCAATAGCAGTGGTGTTCAAGTTGAAAATGCTTCTGAAGCAGAAGTAACACCTGTACACCTCCAGTGAATGCTACTAATGAACCAGGACTACAACATCAGGTCCACAGCATGCCTCAGAATCAGAATTCTGACTCAGATGAAGCACCAACATTTGATGCTGATAATGAAACTTCATCGGACGAAGAAGTTGAGCAGATATCTAACATGTTGAATCAATCTGCTAGTCCGAGAAATCAGAATGAAGCTTCATCAAGTACTCCTAATGTTGATGTGAACAGTGATCTGATTGTTTCAAATCAGCAAAGCTCAGTTGATGTTCCAACAGAAGATATGCCGCGATCATATTTTTACCATCCTTCAACGAATATTATAGGAGAACTACAAACTGGTGTGCGTACTCGAAGCGAAATCAATAAAGCCTTAGTTGTTTCTACACCCGAGTTGCACCAACTCAGAACTACTGCTACTATTCATGTTTCATTTCTCAAATAGAGCCAAAGACCGTTAATGAGGCTCTAGCTGACGAGAATTGGGTGATAGCAATGCAAGAGGAACTTTTACAGTTCGAGAAGTTGGGTGTTTGGAAGCTTGTAGACTTGCCACCGAAGCAGAAGCTATTGATACAAAGTGGGTCTTCAAGTGTAAAAGAGACGATCGGGGGGTTATAGTCAGAAACAAAGCTCGGCTGGTTGTCAAGGGATTCCACCAGCAGGAAGGTATAGATTACACGGAGGTATACGCACCGGTTGCGCGATTAGAATCTATCCACATTTTCCTAGCGTTCGCAGCTTGGAAAGGATTTAAGGTGTACCAGTTGGATGTAAAATCTGCATTTCACTACGGTAAACTTTGTGAACAAGTGTATGTTGGCCAACCACTGGGTTTCGTAGATCCACTAAACAAAAATAAAGCATTTCTCCTGGATAAAGCCTTGTACGGATTATACCAAGCCCCGAGAGCTTGGTACGAGACGTTATCGCAACATCTTGTTGGAAATGGCTTTACGAGAGGCACAGTGGACAGCACTTTGTTTACCAGAGAAGTTGGATCGCATCTGATTATAGTACAATCTATGTGGACGACATCATTTTCGGTTCTACGGATGACAGTATGTGCAAAGATTTTGAAAAGATCATGAAGAAGAAATTTGAGATGTCCTCGATGGGTGAAATGAAATTCTTCTTAGGTCTTCAAGTGGATCAACTTCCAGACGGGATATTCATTCGTCAGACAAAGTATGTGCACGACATTCTCAAAAAGTTTGAAATGGATTCTTCGAAGCCGCTTTCGACACCGCTGGCACTGAACCATGGGATTTGCATAGACGAGACGGGAATGAAAGTTGATGACACACTTTATAGATCGATGATAGGTTCACTGATGTATCTGATGGCATCTCGCCCCTGACATCATGTATCCTACTTGCTTATGTGCGAAATATCAGTCAAGTCCCTGAGTGTCACATATGCAGATAGTCTAGCGAATCTTTCGTTACTGGAAAGGATGTCCTAGCACGAGCTTATGGTATCCCAAGAACGACAATTTTGATCTCACTGGATACGCTGACTCAGACTTCGGAGTGGACAAGCTAAACTCGAAATCTACAACTACAGGATGCCAGTTCTTTGGAACACGTTTGGTAATGTGACAGTGTAAGAAACAAACCACGGTCTCTCTCTCAACCTGTGAAGCGGAATACATTTCTGCTTCCAGCTGTTGCTCACAAATCCTCTGGATTCAGCAACAGATGAGGGATTATGGTCTGCAGTTTCTTGACACGCCTTTATTTGTAGATAACAAAGCAGCCATCGATATAACTAAAAATTCGGTTCATCACTCACGTACATAACACATTGAAATTCGTTACCATTTCATTCGTGACTATTACGAAAAGAAATTGGTCCGAATAGAAAAAATCCACCGACGAACAAAGGGCTGATTTTTATACCAAAGCATTTCCATTAACAAGATTTAAATATCTAATGCGGCTTAATGGTATTAAAAATTTGCTTACAGGTGCGGAAGCTGAGGTTGAATACGGATCGGATGACGAATTCACGTGATCCGCATTGGTTTGTAAATATCTTTCTAGTTTAGTATTTCTTAAAAATCTAAAATCCAAAAATATGTTTTTTTTATTTAGGAGAGAAATATTTGCGAAAATACAAAAACCCTATGAAAACATTGAAAAAGACAAAAAGATTTCGATGTCACAAAAAGGAAATGATAGTACATCAGTAAACTATCACAGTATGCTAAAGAAATGTAAAATTTAATAGTAATAAACGAGTCTTACTGTGGATATGTCGATAGGCTTAACACTTCAGTAAACTGTTTTCGAGATATAAACTAAATTTCACAACTGCTTAATCTTGTGGATTAACACATCTTGGATATATGGACTTAGTACTCCGAAATTTCGTTTGAGAGATTGCCTGATTCTGAGATACGAGGTCTTTATAGATAGTTGATATCTGGGGTATTATACAAGTTCTTCTGATTTTGCGGAAGCAATAGCCTAGAACTTCTATAATATTTTGCAATAAACCCCAAACTGCATGCAAACTTAAAAAAGTATTGAAAGATCTAATCATTTGCGGTGCTAAAAAGATTCCTTAAGTGGAACACACCTTAAAGACGAGCCTTCATCTCTTTGTCTGTACGGTAGTACTAACCTGAGCTCTCAAGGTCTCGCACTAACCCAGATACATATATCAATTACGCTATATTCACATGTAAGATGAAATCTAGGGAATCTTGATACGGGAGTATATTCAAGGAGTGGGAACCGCAGATACGTCAAGTTTCATAAATTTTACCTTAACATATCTTGAAACATTTGAGAAACGTGGTAAAGTTTAAGAGGACAAACATATCGACAATCTAGGTAAACGAGTTTAAAGCTTAAAGTCATTTAAAGGTCCGGTACTGGTGATATGTCTCAATTAACTGATATGATCCTTTAGACACGAATTCACAAAAATATGTGTGTAAATATGTTTGTACATAGTTTACATTGTCTTGTAAATAGTTTATCAGCTTTACAGATTAAAACCAAAAAGATTTTCAGTGTATTTTAGCATAAACTTACAAAAATTCAAAAAGATTTTATTTCTACATTGTTTTCAGCAAACCAATGTTGGAGAACGGGTATTCGAAGTCTGGTAAGATGCTAGAACTGGTGGGAATCTCATTAACAACAGACTGGGAGCTAATCTGTAAAATTTGAAAAGCCAAAACGATAAAAAGTTCATTAATCTGAAACTTTGTTTTTGAAAATATCAACAGTTTGTTCGTAACGGGTCAAACCGGGGTCATTAACTTGGACTCGGCAGACAAATCGGTTAACCAAGGTCATTAACTTGGACTTGGTCAACTGAGTGGATCTTCATAACTGGTAAAAGTTGGAAAGTTCAGGGGTTAAATTGCAAAAAAGTTGAAAAATCTAAAACTGGTTTTGGCAAGTTCGGCCGAACTTGTCAAAATAATCAAAGTTCAACATAACAGCAAGTTCGACCGAACTTGCAAGATGGCTAGTTTGTTAGAAGTTCGCCCGGACTTGTTGGGCTTGATTATATGGGCTTTGCAAGTTCGCCCGGACTTGCCTAGGTATAAATACCTAAGCAAGTTCGGCCGAACTCACTTATCAGTTGTATAATCTCTCTGAGCGAACTTGAGAGTTTGAAAGAATTGAGTGAAATTATCAACTTTAAGCCGTTACTCTGTCCAAATTAAGATTATTCTTGGTGATTTGCACACCAACGACAATGTCTGAGGTATTGATTCGAACATTGATCCATGGATTGAACCTTATTCGAACATGACAGATCTAAAAATTGAAAAACAGATAGATCTAGGGGTTTAATGATCAAATCGAACATAAAATCATAAAATCACTTAAAATCGACCGTGAATTATTGTTGAATTTGTTTAAAATGATCATGGTTAGAGTTACCGGTGATGTGTTGAAGATGACAATAAGTTCGGCCGAACTTGTTGACATGTTCGACCGGACTTGTTAACTGAATCTTGAATAAAATGTGCTAATTGTAAGTTCGACCGAACTTCTGTGCTAAATCTAAAAAATGATAACGATAACATGTTCGACCGAACTTAATGTTTGAATGTTTTGAAATGGTTGATAATATAAGTTCGCCAGAACTTATGAAATAAGTATTGAACATGTATAAAGCATGTTCGGGCGAACTTAATAACAACAAAATGTTTTAACACTTCTCAAGTTCGCCCGAACTTGATGAATGTGTTAGAAAATTTTTGAAATCTTTTTCTCGATTAACGTGCTAATTGTTTTGCGTCTTTTTCAGGCTCAAGAACCATCGAGAGTGATTGCAATAGAGTTTTCTAAGTCGCACAACACTTGTATTACGCTCGACAAGACTATATGTCCATCTTTTAAGGAATACGAGAGTATTTTGAAGTTCTTGAAAGAAAGCCCTATTCATCGAGCTATCACAGAGCGCACAATATCTTACAGAAGTCACACTTACCATTTCTGGACGAATGTGAAGCTTAGTGATGATCAGAAGACGATTATTTCATCAGTGCAAATTGGGAATGAAGTAAAGGAGATTACTGTGAATGAAGACGATATTCGACGGATCCTGTAGTTCAATGATGACAAAACGATGCGATTTATCTAGACGAGAAGATGGTTAGAGTGTTCTTTCGTATGGGCTATAAGGGGAAGTGTGAACAAGCCGACGTTAAAGAAAGGGGAAGTGCCTAACCTCTACAAGCTCCTCATGCATGCGATCATTCATACATTTAGTCATCGAAAGGCGGGTCTTGATGATGTTCAAGATTATTTGGCTTGTAAGGCAACGACACTTATTCTGAAAAATCCGTTCAACTATTCCAAGCTGGTCTTCACTCATATGTCAAAGAATATGGAGGATTCAAGGTTGTGTCTCTATCCAAGATTTGTACAGATGTTGATAGATGAGAAGTACACTAATATTGCACGAGATCCAAAAGATGTGTTATACCTAAGTCATCTCGATGAGACAACGGTGAAGAAGCTCTTAAAGTTTCAGAAGCAAGCGTCAGCACCAGTTGCAAAGCCAGTGTTCGGGGCAATTAAAGATCCAAATTATGTTGCGCCATCTGACAACCAGTGGAGAAAATACGAAAGCGATGATGAATAAGAGTTGAACGCAGAGAAAGAATGGTTTAAAGATTTCAAACCAAAGTCTCGAAGTGAATGGTTCTTAAAGGCTGAAGTTGAAAAGCCTAAGAAGAAACGAGCTGCAAAGAAAGTTGATACTATGCTCGTTGATGAAGATGAACCAGAGAACGTTCAAGCCGAAGCAGGTTCAAGCGCAACAGTTATTATCGAAAGCCAAGAGACTGAGAAAGCTACGCAAGAAGATGTTATCTCTGCTACATCAGAAAACGATGAAGATTCTGATGAAGAACCAGTAAAAGAACCAGAAAAATCAGAAGTAGAGATTAGAGCAGAAAAAGAGAAAGAAATGGATGTTGATTTCGATCCAAATCAAGAGAAAGAATCTGATGAGGAAAGACCAAAGAAAAAAGCTAAGCGTACAAAGTCTTCAGCAACAGAAATTTCAAAGAAGACTACAGGGTCTCCTCAGACAAAGGGAAGAAAGAAAAAGAAGAAAGTTCAAAAAGTTGTAAGCAAAAGATACAGAGGAAAGCTGAAAAGCGCAGAAGTTACACAAGAATCTTCTGGCGCACAGGAGAAAGAAGTCACACAAGAACCTTCACAAGAACCTCCTGTTGTTGTTTCAAGTGAACCTGAAAGGCCAGGAGTTACACAAGAACCTCCTGTGTCTGGTTTATTAGAAGTTCCTGTTATTCAATTACCGGTTGCTCTAACAACTTCAAACCTTGAAAGTGCTACACCAAAAAAGTCTACACCTAAAGAAGCTACTCCAAAATCTACACCGAGGGCAAATATATTTGTAGATATGCAGAATGATCCGATAAGCCTTCAAGACCTAAATGATTTCTTTCCAGAAACCAATGTTGATTTACTCAAAAAGCGTGTCAAGATCTTGGAAGACAAAGTGGCACAGAATGAAGTTGAGAAAGCTG
This sequence comes from Scalesia atractyloides, assembly GCA_947069175.1. Classification (NCBI taxonomy): domain Eukaryota; kingdom Viridiplantae; phylum Streptophyta; class Magnoliopsida; order Asterales; family Asteraceae; genus Scalesia; species Scalesia atractyloides. The sequence goes on from CAMTDV010001634.1 coordinate 41,730,325, forward strand.
AGCTGATCAGAAAGATGAATCAAAGCGCAGTTGAAAAAGAATTGCTGGATGACAAAGTGAAAGTGTTAGAAAATGAGCGAGAGTTTTTTAAAGCTTTGATCGAGAGTCGGCAAGATGCAAATGAGAAGCTGCAGACAGAAATTGCTGATCTAAAGTCAATTCAAGCCTTAAACGATCGAAGATTCATCAGGATGCAGAAAGTATTGTCAAATGCTCTGAATATTGATTTCATTACTGAATACGATCGTCTGGATCATCAAGAAGCTAAAGAACGATCAGAAAAAGAATTAGCTGCGAGTGGCAAAGGAAAAGGGGTTGAAGGTGAAGCTCCTACTTCTTCTGAAGTTGCAGAGAAGTCTGATGATGTGGTTAAAGCTTCTGAGTCCGAGATTCCAAAGGTTGACGAATCTGTCAAACCTTCTGATCCTATAGTTGCTTCTGAAAAGGACGATGAAGAGGCTGAAAGGAGGATAAAGATGATGATGAAGAGAAAGATGATTCAGAATACGAAGATTGGAATGTTGCAGATGATGACGATGATGATGATCAGGGTGATGTTGGTATAAAGATTACTGAAGCTAAGATTGCTGATGAGTTTGATTTCTCTTCGCTGATGGATGACGAATCAAACAGAATGGATAATAAAAGTGAGAGGGAGTTAGGGCAGAAAGGGCCATCTGATGATATTGATCTGTTGGATGTTGAAAGATTTGTTAAGCCAGTTGCTGCAGTACACACGAAACCTTTATTGTTAATGCTTGAACATAACATGGAGGAAGGCGAGTTTGTACACAACTATACTAAGGAAGATCTTGCAAAGTTAGTTGAAGTTGATGCTGCAGATCTAGAGTTTGATTTTGAAGAGGATGTGTTGAATGTTAACACTTTCGAGCCGAATGATTATCAGTATGTTAGAAGATTTGAGGCTGACGAGTATAATAGAGTGATTATGGAAGATTGGTCTTCTGATGATGAGACAGATCAAACTGCGAAGTACGTCAGTCCTAATTCTGATAGTTTTTCTACTTTTGAGGAGATGTACAAGCAACTAGACGAAGATATGCTAAAAGAAAAGATTGAAGAATCAGTTCGAGAAGGTAAAGTACCAAAGCCAATGATGAAAGAAGAGATAGCTCAAGCAAAGAAGTCTTGGTTTAAAGAGATGCCGCGCGAACGTAAGTTTCGACGTCCTCTAGCATTCTTTACCAGAGACAAAGATGTGTCATTGGGGGATATCTTAAGCTGGGGTTGGTTCAAGGAACTTAACGTATATGCAATCAAAAGAGAATTTGGAGTGCAATACTTCAAGTATCTTGCTGATTTCAAGACGTTACCATATTGGGATGTGGAAGAGCTGGTTCAGACCGTGAATGTTACATATCAGATGAAGTTCATTGATAAGTTGTTATGGAAGTTGATAAAGTTCGAAGCGGTGAAAGGATTCAGGTATTGGAAACCATTTATTCCAGGTCGCCGAATCAAGACTAACAAGAAAACAGGGGACAAAGACATTACGTTGATAATGAAGCGACCAAGGGCAATGAGAAATATGTCGTTGATGCCGATTGAATAGAACTTCTATCCATTATTCAAGTGGTGGCAGATAGATCCATCTACTTGTGAAGCAGTTATCGTTTTAAAGTTTGAAGAACATTTGGATATCACGAAGGAACGAGTTGAAATACTTGGTTCTCAGGGCAAGAGGGGTTTATGGAGGACAATCAGGATTTTTGATCCGATGTGGCTTGTTAACTGTTCCAGATAAGATATCAAAACTTTTTTCTACAGCAAGATCGTATTTGAAGAACGTGAAAAGGTACAAGCGATGCAGTTTTAGAAAGTAGTTAATGTTTGTTATGCGCGCGAAGTTAATTCAGGGAAGATGTGGCAAACAAAGTGGAGAGATCTAGAAAGAGTAGAGTTTCTGAAAGAGGAAAAGCGTCTTGAAGCTATTCATGAAAGAACTTGGAAGGCAAGTATTAAAAGGTTTCAGTATATGAACAAAGTGCCTCCTACAGACCAGACGCCGGATCCTAAGCAAGAGCGACGAAAGAAGCCGTACAAGAACTTCTTCGGTCATGTGCCTTAAAGTATATTATGAAGACAGAGTTTTGGAGACTGATACAAGACGAAGACTATATCCAAGGGGGAGTCTGTTGGTGCATAATGTCTATGTCTTAATCTTATATCGAGTCTTATAGAATAGAGCTGAATAGGCTAGCTGAAAGTTGTATTTATGTAGTTGAGAGACAAGTTCGCTCATGATTGCACTTGGATTGTCAAGTTCGGGCGAACTTGCTAAGGCAAGTTCGGGCAAACTCATGCTCATGTCTAGCGAACTTGCATCTCTATAAATAGCTAGCTTGCCTCATTCATTTGTAACTTTGGCATTTTGGAGGCGAAGCTCTGTCAGTTTGTACTCTTGACGTTTGATCAATAAAACTGATGTTAAACTGATTAATTCTTGTCTATTGGTAAACAGACGTAATATTTCCGCTATTATGGACGTTAGATATCAAATTTAGGTCCTTAGCATCGTGGATCGGTCCTACAAGTTTCCTGGGACAAGTTCATATTAACCCTTATCCTTTGTTCAGGAAACTTGGGGTTTATGATCAATCCTTCATTGTCTTCATTCCTTGAACTTTCTCCTTCAACCATGTAAGCTTCCTGAGTTGGTTGAAGGGTTGCAATCCCTTTTTCAGTGGGAAACTTGACAGTGCCTTGGCCGACAGAAACAACCATACCAAATGCACATTGACCTGGCCTTCCTATGATAACAACATAGTTGGAAGGGATGTCGATAACCACAAAAGTAAGTGGCCTGGTTCTTTCCATCTGGCCTTCACTAAAACAGACATCAAGGGTTAGCTGGCCTAAAGGCTTGAGGGGAATGTCAGCGATACCTTTTATGGATGACCCAGAGGGTTGAAGCCTTGAACGTTCCTCCTCAGTGAGACACTTGAAGAACTTTTCAAACATGATCTCGGTGGCCGCCCTGGTGTCAATGTAGGCTTTGCTTGTCTTACTTGTCCCCACCATCGCTTCGACCACCAGGGGTTTGAAAGTAGGTTTCCCTGAGGTGGTGGGAAGCAGACATATTGAAGCTCCCAAGCCTCCAATCGTGCTTTTTGCGAGAAACTTCTTGATCGATACTCACCATGTTTACTTCTTTGTTCTTCCCCTCAGCCATTTTGTCGCTGACTCCCTTTACTAAATGAGCCAATTCCCCGGATTTAATGGCTTCCTCAATTTTTTTCTTGAGTTGAAAACAATCGTTCATGTGGTGACCTTTTTCTTCGTGGAACTCGCATATTGAGTGGAGTTTTCGTTCTTCTTACTTTTGGGCAAAGGTCTTGGGGGTCGGAAGCTGTGCTTGATTTCCTCATTCGCTAGGATTTCTTGAGGGGTTTTGGTCAGGGTTGTGAAATTGACTGTTCTTTCTCTGCTTGGAGGGTTCCGAGGTTCAGGTTTCCGGGAGTCTGAACCCTTGAACCGTTTATCGTAGTGACCAAAATTTCCCCTCTTTCTGCTTGGGCTGCTGCCTCGCCAGCTAGGTGCCCGTTTCCTTTGTTCTTTGATATCCACGACTTTCCTCTCCCCGTATATGTGCTTCGGCCCTTTCAAGGGCTTCTTCAAGAGTCTTGGGTAGGCTCTTGTTGAAATCTCTTGTGAGATATTTGGAGGTGATAGCGTTCATAAAACCAGCTACCCTTATTTTTTGTCTGCACCTACGTAGTAAGACCTTCTCTTTTGTATCTCTCAATGAATTCTCGTAGACTTTCGTCGTCCCTTTACTTGATTTGGAAAATCACAGTGGCGTCCTTTACGTATCTTATTTGCTGTGAAAAATTGGCTAGGAACCCTTTGCTTAGATCATCGAAGCTTCGAACGCTTTTGGCGGGCAGGTCGTTGAACCATATCCTGGCGGATCCAACGAGAGTTTGCATGAACATGAGGCAACACTCAGCGTTGGACCATTTTTCCATCCTAGCTGCGCCGATGAAGATCTGTAGGTGATCTTCTGGATCCTCGGTTCCGTCATATGTTTTTATATGAGACGGCATCTTGATCTTTGTTTGGAAGTCGTAGTCGGCGATTTGCTGGGAAAAGCACAACAGGTTGCTGGGCTTGTAAGGTTTTGCAAGGTCTTCTTCCGCCCTGGTAGCAAGATTCTGACTAGTCACTCCTTAGTGAGTATTCAACACTTGGTTGATGAGCTGAGACCAAGGAAAATAGGCCATCATCTGAGCCATCATTTGGGGCATGAAGTTAAAGCCTTGAAGGCTTTCTGGTTGTGCAGCACCAGGCATTCCCATGCAGGTATTCATAATAGCGCTTCATGCCAGAGGCAAAGTAGCCAATGCTTGCTCCCATGTGGAGGCAACCGGAGGGGGAACACTTGTTACCGGAGACTGCCATAGCTGCTCAAAGGTGGTCTCATGCCCGACCGGTGCACTAGTCGTGACCGGTTGAGAGGTGAATATGAGGAAGGCTGTTGGGTTAGGCCTTCCATAAGAATAAGGGGTAGGGTTAAAAGGTTGGTAAACTATGCTTGGACCAGCTTCATGTCCAGAGGCCATGGGTTGTGAATTGCTGAAAGGTGGAGGTGGTGGTCCGGCGATAAAGACGGTTCTGGCTCGTCATAATCCAACCTTATTCTGACCCTTTTTCTCGTTCTTGACTTACGTGCTGGTTGAGGAGAGTCCTCAACCGTAAGAAATTTCTTGCAACTCCTTCAGGGGTTAAATCGACGCGTTCTGGTGCACTCGAGATGCCGATTTGTGGGGAAGGAACACCAGAACGGAAAGGAGTTGGCGTTTGGAAAAACTCAGGGAAAGAGATCCCGGCGGAAGTGTCTCCAGGAGTGGAGAGTGGGGTCGTCACAACCGGTGAGGCTGGACTAACGGTGGATGTTATAGTTCGTGGTACTTGATTAACTTCCCCCGGAGATCCGTTTTCTGACATGCTGATTTTGAAGAAAGAGGGAGCTACACTACTGGTCTTTTTAGAAGAATAAGCGGCATAGCCCCACGGTGGGCGCCAACTTGTTGTTACAACAGATATGAGACCAAGGGTAGTGAGTGGACTGGTTAGGCTAAAAGGCTTCGAGGGTTCCTGTTAGCCTAACGCAGGTCGTGGGGTCCCCCAAGTTTGCAAGACGTAGAGAGAGGTTCACTAGTGTTTGTTGTTGTTATTCACTTAGGATCCAAGACCAAAGTGAATTCGGTTCTAGGATGTTGATGCTAAGTGGAGAAGTGAAGAGAAGGAGCATGCATAGAGCAAGTTCTCAAGGAAGAAGATCAGAGAGTATGGTCTAGTCTCCACTGATCTGGTATGTCCCTGCATGGCTGTGTGTTGCCTCTTTATATAGGAAAAGGATCTTCCCAAAGGGGAAACCTTTTACTGGTGAACCTTTACTGCAGTGGGGGTTTACCCATTTTGAGGGTTGAAGGCTTTTTACCTCCGGTTAATAGGATGCTCTCTGTGCACATGTTCTCTTTTCGACTGTGAGAGACTTGGATAAACAATCAGTGAGTTGATGCTTCACTGTTCACATGCTTTTTGCTGTTCACATGCTGTTCTCCCGAGTTAGCGGGAAACGAACCCTTTAACCTTTTAACCTCTCAAGCGTTAATGTGTAAAATCCATTTTATTGAAGTTTGAGCTACCCCGTCATCACAACTAATCATTGACCCTAGAGATATAGTCCGTCTAGTCGAATCCCCAACCAATAATCACAAGTGATATTGCAAACATATTTCAAATAAAACTCTAATAAGTTTGGTTAAGAATGTTGAATATACTGATATTTAAATACATAAAAAGTACTACAAAGGATACAGTTAATATGATTATAAAAGTACAAATATACAAACGGTAAATAAATGTTGCATTATGGTAAAAAAGACAATATAACTAAAAAGGTTTTATTGGTTTTTATGACACCAGTTCCAATAGGTTCATAGGAACACACTCATTTCTTGGCGTACTTTACCCCTAACCTTTAATAGCACATCTTTGGGCATGCTTAGACCTTTCCCTTCTGACAGCCCCACCAATTCTTCACCAACCCTTTCCAATTCAAAGCATTGAATCAACGATGCCAAAACTAACCAAATGACCCGATTTGCTAAGCCCGGCCCAGGACATTGCCGACGTCCCATTCCAAATGGTATGAACCGATACCCCTCGTTTATTACTTTTTCAAACCTCTCTGGCTTGAAACTTAAGGGGTCGTCCCATACCTTCGGGTCCCTATGGATGGCCCATGCATTTACCAACACTATGGTGCCACGGACCACATCAAAACCTCCAATGGTGCAGTCTTCTGATGGCTCGTGTGGCACCAACAATGGCGTTGCTGGGAATAGCCTTAAGGTTTCGTTGATGATGCATTGGATGTACGGGAGATTGGGGAGATCCGTCTCTTCTACCAAACGTCCGTTTCCAACATATTCATCAATTTGCGCTCTCGCTTTCTCTAAAACATTGGGATGATTAAGAAGTAGCGACACGGCCCACTCTATTGTCACTGATGAAGTGTCGGTTCCCGCAAGCAGCAACGTCTATACACAAATGTTAGGCCCTAACGTTAAAAAAGCCATAGAAATAATCGACACGATAGTTAAAAAAAATAAAACAGCCCACAATTATATAAAAAGATATTATTCCCAATGTTTGAGTTTGAAATTTAAAATTAATTAGAAGAACATATATACGAAATTCATGGGTGATTATGAAATATTTGTTTAGATGATTAAGGGTATGTTTGGCAAAAGTAGTGGTGGCTAAGCTGGAAGTTGGTGGTTGTGGCTGGAAGCTGGTAACTGGTGGTTGGAGTTGTTAGCTGTAGCTTTTTAGATATATTTAGGTGTTTGACAGACTAGCTGGAGCTTTTAATAAAATTTATAAAATTACCAAAATGGACATTAAAAAGTTAGTGCATTAAAAAGTTCATTATCTTTAGAGGTTAAAATAGTTATTTTTCCCCAAAAGCTTAGCTCCTTCTAAACGCTACTATTAGGAGCGTTCAACCAAAAACTTCAAGCTCCTTCAACCAAACAACGTTTTTATTGAGTAGGATCTTTTTCTTAAAAGCTAGAAGCTCCTAAAAGCTCAGTGCCAAACATACCCTAAATGGAATATCAAGTTTAAGAACAAAATTGACTTTCAGGATACAAGGCAAAACCAAACATCCTTCCGGTAGCTGCTTCTATTTTCCGTTTAAGTTTTTTTTTTTATATAAATGTTTTAACTATTGTCTTGTGGTGTTAATTTAGAAGAAAAAAGGTCTCCTATATTTATTCTTCCTAAAGATATCAATCTTAAATTGAACATATTTAAAATCATGTAACCTGAATAGGATCATGCAATCTTTAATCATTATATCTAAACGAGTCATATGGGTTAACATGTTCTAATCAAGTTTGTAAACAAGTTAAATGTGATATAAATGAGTTGACATGTTGTAAAAAACGTGTTAACATATACAATATATTCTTAACTATAAATGAGTTGAGGAGGGTTAAATCGTTCAACTCTATCAAAAGTTTTATCTAAAAAGGTTAAACAAGTCAAGTTGTACCAAACGTATTTGACTTGGTAAAACTAAGATAATATCAAATTTTCGCCAATTTTCACCATGGTATATATTCAATTCAAGGGTACTTTGATTTTTTTTTGACAAAATTTGTACAAGTGACGCTAAATTGAAGGGTACCCACTCTTCACTAATGTTTCTATAATGGGTACACATGCTCCTTTGGAGGCGTCCTCAAGAACTCTAAAAAAAGTTTAGGCCTCGGGCGACAAAAAAAAAATTAGGCCTAAAATTGTGGTTAAATATTAGTGGTGGAGCAAAGACTTAAACTTGAGAGCTCTACGTTATCTTGAGATGGTTTTTCTAATCCACCATCAATACCTTTTTGCATATTAAATGGATGCATATATTAAATATATAATTTAGTATATATATATAAAAGTTTATAAAAATCTTTCGGGCCCTTTGAAAATTTGGGTCTCGGGCAACGGCATTTTAAAGACTTTTTGCATGTTTACATATTAAATGGATGCATATATTAAATATATAATATAATTTATTATATATATAAAAGTTTACTTGTGACTTGTCTATTTATATGTTTGGCATTTTAAAGACTTTTTGCATGTTTAGTAACATCTATGGGTAATGTTAGAACATGCGTACCAATATATTGCCTTTGATCACATCATCGGTGTAGTATTCAGGTTCCGATTCCTGCAAAGAAAGCATCACATCGATAAACTTCATCGCCTTGCCTTTCTGGCCGCTACGTTTACTCTTACACTTTTCTATCAAGTTCTGAATAAACCTATCGATTTCTTTTGCAACTTCAAAAGCCTCTTCTCCAAACCCTGATAATCAATCCATCTTAACAATGGAATGAAGTCACCAGGGTTTTTTGTCCCACTAACTTCAAATATGTCCCTTATAACCTCCTTAAACTTACTAGCTTCCATAACATCCTCAACCTTTGTCCCATAAAGCCCTTTGTCAGCAATGATGCTCATGATTATGTTAAAAGACATCCCTTGGATTCTTGACCTCATTTCGACTATCGAAAAATCTTTAAAAGAGTCCTTTAAAAGATCTTTGATTAATGATCTAACTTCATCTTGTCGGACACCCATGTAGTGTTTGAGTCGAGTTGTTGAAAAGAGTTCAAGTGTCATAATACGACGAAGGTCTCTCCATAGTTGACCATAGGGTGTGGAACCAAGTGCGGTGCAGTTGTAGTTAAGATACTTGCCACTTAAAAGAAGTGGTCTGTTTGCTAATGTGATGTCGTTTGTGGTGAAGCATTCTTCTGCTGCTGATGGTGAGGTTATGACTAGCACCCGGCGTGAGCCAAACCGGAGACTCACTATAGGACCATACCTGGAGGCTACATGTTGCAAGACTCTATGAATAGGTCCGTTGATTAGATGAAGGTGACCGATTAATGGGAATGATGGTGGACTTGGTGGAAGATTTCTACCCTTTTTATGTATAACCAGTTTAAAAAGATATACAAGAGACAGAAAGAATAAAAGAGAAAGGAAGAAAAGGTGAGTTTCATCCATATTTTGAGTGTGTGATCATGGTGTTATCTGAATATACATGGCCCATATATATAAAGAAATACGTAGACATCTAAATGTAACCGAGTGGAACGTCTTACTCAAATTTACCCTAAACTTTGATTAAATATAATAATATACCAGGTCATAATTTTGTGTATTAGACATTTTGGATGTAATAGTATATACTATTTGCCGTATCAAATATATGTTAATATTTATAATCTAATTTTGATTTGGTTAATTTATTATTTAATAGGAATATATGTTAAATTTGATTTTTAGCATGTTAACTTTATTTTTATAAAATATTTTTATTTTAACTGTTTTTACAGAATTTTTTATATTTTTAGTTTTGATTTTTTTTATTAAAAATGCTTTTACATGTATTCATAAGGAAAAACGTCAATTTTTTTTTTAACTTGATTTATAATATGTTAAGTTGAATTTTTAAAAGAGTCCCCCAGTTCCCTACTTTTTTAGTGTTTCTTAACGAAACTCACACTATATATATATATATATATATAATATATTATAGAGAGAAAACCCACTAGTTGAAAAAACTCAAGAAAACCTCATGTAACATTTTTTTGTAAAATAAATTAGGGAATATAGGTTATATGTTATGAACATTATGTAACAAAGGAAAATTATAAAAATTCAGTTTTTTATATATATGCAAAAAAACTGATTTTTAAATTTTTTTATAAAAAATCCTTTCGACGCTTTTTGTTTTTTTGTTACATAATGTTCGATAACATTTATTTACATTCTCTAATTTTTTTACAAAAAAAATGTTACATAAGGTTTTCTTAACTAAAGTGGGTTTTCTTTTCTCTCATATATATATATATAGGCTAGGAGTTGGCTATAAAATCAAAATTTCATTAAAAGTGTAAAATGTCATAAAACACCATAATGTCAACTAAAATTCACAAATAACATAATGAATATTACTAAAATATTATATATGTGGTTTTTGTTTTGTGTTTTGAATGATAAGACTCTAATTATTAAATGATTAACATTATTGTGTTTTATATTTATAGTTCTACGATTGTGTATTTGAAGTATTTATGGACTGTTAAGATTTGAATATTGTGTTTTAAGAATCGTCACTTTGTTTTTTATGGGGTTTGTATTTTATAATTGAAATTATAGTGTTTTATGGCTTTCTAAATTTTTTAGGAAATTTGAACTTTATAGCCAAACCCTACCATATATATATATATATATATATATATATATATATATATATATATATATATATATATATATGGGCTGGACCATGAGAAAACTAGTTTAAATCAGAAAACCAAAAAGCTAACTAAAAAAGCCAAAAAAACATATCATTTTTTTATTTTTATTAAAATTCGTTATATGTATATATATATTATATAAAAAAAACTTTTTTAAAAATAAAATAAGAAAAACATATAATACACATGTGCAACATAAACATATAATGCACATGTGTAGTACACATATAGTGCACATGTGCACTACAAGTTTTTTTTTTTTGAAAAAAAAGTTTTTCTTTATCATAAAATGCAGCGATTTTTTTATAAAAAATTATAAAAAAAACTGTATGTTTTTATGCTTTTTTTATTTTTGAGTTTGTTTTCTAGTTTTCTTATTTATATCTAGTTTTCTCATTATCCTCTCCCTATATATATATATATATATATATATAACATTTTTATTTTTTTCTGAAAAAATAGAGAATGTAACATACATATATTTGAAATTTTTGAAAAAAAAAGGACTGAGTAGTTTTTTTTAATTGTTAAAAATCTCAAGCTACAAAATATACATGTCTAAAAAAATATAACATGCAGCTTTTCAACAATTTTTTTTTAAAATACTCAGCGCTTTTTTGAATTTTTTTTACAAAAATGTTCAAATATATATATGTTATATTCCATATTTTTTTCATAGGGTTTTCTTAAGTTTTTTTTTAACTCAAATGGATTTTCTTTCTACACTTCAAATATATATATATATATATATATATATATATATAGGGGATGGGTAAAATGAGAACCATCTTGAGTTGTGAGAACCGTAGGAACCTATATAACTTATTGATCAAAAGTGTTTTAATGGATTAGATTAAAAGACAATAAAGTAGTGGTAATAATTGTGCTTTAATTAATGAGTTTTTATTTTTAGTGGGATAAGGGTAAATTAGTATTTTTACTAAACTTTTTAATGATTTGTAATTAAAGTTGTAATATTGTGCTTTAATTAATGTTATTTTTTAATCATACAGTAAGAATATTATTTTACGTATGGGTTCAAACTTTTTTTACGCGCCGTTTTAAACATTTTTACGTGCGTGTTCAAACTTTTTTTACGCGCGAGTTCAAACATTTTTACGCCCGATTTTAAACTTTTTTTACGGGCCGGTTTTAAATTTTTTTACGCGCCGGTTTTAAAATTTTTTTACGCGCCGGTTTTAAAATTTTTTTACGTGCTGGTTTTAAACTTTTTTATGCGCCGGTTTAGAACTTTATTTACGCGAGGTTTCAAAGTTATTACGCGCGTTTTAAACTTTTTTTACACGCGGGTTCAAACTTTATTTACACGCAGTTTTAAACTTTTTTTACGCATCGGTTTTAAAGTTTTTTTACGCACCGATTTTAAACTTTTTTTTACGCGCGGTTTTAAACTTTTTTTACGCGATGGTTTAAAACTTTTTTAACGCACCGGCTTAAAACTTTTTTACGTGCCGGTTTTAAACTTTTTTTACGCGCGGTTTTAAGTTTTTTTACACACCGGTTTTTAACTTTTTTTACGCGCGAGTTTAAACTTTTTTTACGCGTGATTTTAAACTTTAAAACTATTTTTTACAAAAAAAAACAAGTTTTTATGGGTTTAAACTTTTTTACAAAAAAAATTTTTACGCCAAACAAAAATATTTTATTTTTACAAAAAACTCTTTTACAAAAACTTTTTTACAATTTTTTTTCAAAAATCTTTTTCAATTTTTTTTACGCCAAACATCTTTTACGCCCCCGACACCCCGATTTCGGGTTTACAAAATTTGAGGATCTTACCAAACGAACTCACCCAAAAATCACTACTCAATAGATGTCTCATGTTGAATTTTAAATAGAAGAGAGAGAAAAGATATGACATATTGGGTTTTAAATAGAAGAGAGAGAAAGAATGTGACATGTTGACTTTTAAATGGAAGAGAGAGAAAAGATGTGATATTGGAAGTAAAAGACTAAAATACCTTTTTGATTTAATTTGGTTATGGGTGATGTGTAAATATGATATTGGATGATAGGAGTTCTCATGGTTCTCGCAACCGAGATTGGTTCTCTCTTGAACCAAATCCTATATATATATATATACATATATATACATGGGAGAGTTTAAATGAGAACGCTAAATATCGCGAGAACCGTGAGAACAAATGGAAAAACCACGAAAACTTGGTCAAAAGCAATTTAACTTCAAAATTTCTTTTTACACTTATTATTATTATTCGAATACATTGTTAGGAATTTAATTTACACGTTTAAATTTACGTGAATACGTAAATAATTTTTTTTTACACATGTGTAAGTTTGTCATTTACACGTGTGTAAATTTGTTATATTTACACATGTGTAAAAAAAACTAATAAGAGTGATTTTGATGGGAGAAATGAATTATTTGATGTAGTAAATTCTTATTTTGATGTTGTATTTTAATTAAAATGAGGTTTGTATTAAAAAAATTGATTTTGATTGGTTTTTTCATTTGTTCTCACGGTTCTTGCAATATTTAGGGTTCTCAAGGTAACCCTCCCATATATATATATAAAGAAAACTATTATTTGATATCATTTTTCAAGAGTGAATAAAATAACCTGTACAAAGAAAACTATTATTTGATATTATTATTGAAGAGTGAAAAAAAATTAGAGAGTCGTGTGCTTAAAAAGATTTTAATAAACATATATATTTTTTATTAATATTAATTTATTTCTATATACGTTTCAGTTTATCTGGACTTTAAAATGCAATTCTATTTTTATTACTATCTTATTATATTCTTCTTGTACAAACTATTATTTGATATCGTTATTTGAGATTATTATATTCTTCTTGTACAAACTATTATTTGATATCGTTATTTGAGAGTGAGAAAAATTTTAAAGAGTCGCGTGCTTAAAAAGATTTTCATAAACCTATATATTTTTATGATATTAGTTTATTTCAATATGTATTCAAATTATCTGGACTTTAAATGCAATTCTATTTTTGTTATTATCTTATTATATTCTTCTTGTACCGGTAATATCTAGGCACATATTTATCGTTCGGTCCTATATTCATCACAATCCTCGTACTAATCGTATATTCACATCTGATTAAAAAAACTCATTATTATAATATATACTAAAATACAACTTGGGTGATCGAATAACATTTAGTATTTTTTTATAACTTTTTTAAGTTTTAAATTCACCCCTTCACTATAAATAATATTCTTTTTTAACCCAATAATTTTGTTTTCTTATATAACCTTTGCCAGTTAGTTTTTTTACACAAACTAAATGTACGATATAAACTTTTTTGAAAACGGAGGAGTTGGTATCCATGGAAAAACATTGGTACCAGTATTGAAACTATTATAACCCTAATAGTATTCGTTTACAATGGTTTGCAATCCATATAAAACACGCGTTGACATCCATTTAGACTTATCACGACTTTTATTTTAAGTTTTCTGTTTTGGTTGCTATATCGAGTATCGGTACCGTATCGATACCATAATGAAACGATCAATATCGACCAGATTCCCGCCATTAACGTTATTTTTACCACTGCGTTTACATTTCCGTGTCAAATTTTTTAAAAATCGAGTCGCTTCCACCGCAGAGCATGGGTGTAACCCACTTGTTGTATAAGTCTAGCTTATAAACTCGTTTTTTACACGGGTTCAATATTGAAAAGATAAATCATATATTTGTGAAATGACTTATTATAGAGTTAATTGCCATTTTTCATCCATGTAGTTTGTCCAATCATGCTAATTCAGACCAAATTTCAAATTTGTATTATTTCCGTCCCTGATATCCTTGAAATATGCTAGTTCTGTCTAGAAAAACATGAGTTAATGCCATTTTCGTCCTTGTGGTTTGGCCAGTTACGGATTCAACCTTAGTCTTTTTGGACGGAATTGGCCTGTTTCAAGAACGTCAGGTAAGAAAATGGTACAAATTTGAAATTTGGCCTGGACTAGCATAACTGGATAAACCACAGGGACGAAAATGACAGTCTACTCCTTATTATATAGAAGGGTGAAATGACTTATTATATATAGAATAGTGAAACAAAAAGAAATTTTACATTTTAGCTTCCAAATATATTTTTTCTAAGATTTCACTTTTCTCTTAAGTTACCAAAATCCATCTTAATATATACGTCTTTATAACAGTAACAAACCCAAAAAATTAAAATAATGATTATTAAACTGTAAGCGTTTTTAAATTGTATGTTATGAGGTTGTAGAAAATGAATTTTAATTACATTTTAGTTGTATACTAGTGATACTAGGTTAGTTACCGTTGTAATAAACGGACTGAACTAATATATTTTTTAAATATAGTTATTAAGTAAAACTACACAGAACAATGAATAAAAAAATTCAATATTGTAATCAAAATAATACTTATAAATAATTCATGTCAAAGTAATTCATAACTCTCTAAATTGTGCACTACATAGCACTACTAGAAAAAAGACCTTTAATGACACAAGAACAATGATACACACTAATCTTATGACATGTAAACGCGTGTGTCGTAAAATCATTGTTGGTAAAATCTGAATATTTTATGACACTTATATTTGTGTGTCATCGTTTAACTGTCATTTAAAAAAACAAAACACATTAAAATATGCATTGTGTGCCATCTTATAATTTTTATAACACTATATTTGTGTGTCATCGTTTAAATGTTATAAAAAAACCGTCTTAAAATACTACAGGAAATAATGTATCATTATTAATTAGATTATTCTTGAATCATTTTAGTAAATCAAGATTTTTACAGAACGCGTATAACCTTAAATAAAAGTGTGACTTTCAAAGTCAAAATACCAACATTTATATTATTAAATTATAATAAATCAAAACCATCTTAGGGTACATGACTTTCTTTTAAGCATTTAATTGTCACGTGTCAATATATTGTGACATATTAACTGAATTTGAGCAGTAAAGAACAACAAAGGTATTCAAGACTTTTTCTCTCTCATGCTATTCAATGCCATAGCATATATTCTTTTAATGAAATTCAAGTTTCCTTAATTACTAATCTGTTTCCTTTTAATTTTTTCAAACCTTAAATCCAATTACATGTTTGTTGATATTCAAATATTTTTGGTCAACGTTTGTCACAACTCAAAAAAAATTTAACGTTCAAATTTCAAATTCCATTAATTTTGGCTACATTTATTGTCTTATAAAAATTGCGAGAGATTTTGTTAATGTAGTAAATGTATATTTTGCTATTAAGGTAAATTAGGTTATCATTAATTGTAACAAAAAAATTCTTTCTTCATTTATTAATCTATTGAGTTAATAAATTATACAATATTTTCTGGTTGTATATAGAAAAAATAATAATAACATAAATAAACTATTATGAGTCTTGACTTCTTAAGGTAAGGTAGATCTTCCACAAGATCATATCAAAGCCGGAAATGCATGTCTTTATTACGCAGCTCTCTAAGGACGTTTTCGTCAAAAACTAACTCGACGGGCGGCATCTCTTTTGTGGACATGTGATATTGCATTGGCCGATGGCTGTCGTCCTTCAAGATCATGGAATGTAATTTTAATTATAAGAAGTATTTTCTTTATACAAACTGTGTAACACATGGAAACTTAAACTAGTTCAGAGTGAAATAAAACCAATCTAGAACAAAAATGAAGATTCTTGTAGACACAAAAAGTCACTGCCTCAAATGATACTTTGGCTTTCCAAAGTTAATGCCAACTTTCATAACTAAATTAAACCATTTTACAATCAACAATTTAAAGTCAGTTTGTTTTATAATACCGAAGAATGTCAATCATATGAAATAAAACCAATCTAGAACAAAAATGAAGATTCTTGTAGACACAAAAAGTCGCCACCTCAAATGATACTTTGGCTTTCCAAAGTTCATACCAACTTTCATAACGAAATTAAACCATTTTACAATCAACAATTTGAAGTCAGTTTGTTTTATAATACCGAAGAATGTCAATCTTAGTTTCATCAAGATGAAGTCAGTTATTCCTATAACAAAGATTATAACCATAGTGGAAGCTCCTTTCTAAAAACAAAGGTTTGTCGGAGAAGAGAAACTCATGGTCAACAAATAAAAAAATTGTTTGCATGAAGAACTGAAAGTGTAAAAGATAAAACAAAATAGTCGGAAGTGAATACAAAATATTTTGATCATATTAATAATATTCAGTATGATGTTAAATATGTAAATTTTGAATTCAAACATTTTAGATAAAATTTGAAAACTAATGTGGTAATCCCCTAGATTAGTGGAAGCCATTAAATTATACCAATAGATTAAATAAATAAATCTAATTTTAAGTGAGAATGGCTAGGATGGCAAAGAATATCTAAAAAAGTTACAAATGACAACAATCAAAGAAGGAGGCTTAAAACCAGTTAAGTGTACTTTATTTTTATTTATGAGTATTCTGAAGAGATAATAAATACTTTGATATAAATAATATTTTAGGAAATAGGATAATAAGAAGAAATACAAATGTCATCCTAGTATAGAAAAAAATACATATTTAAAAAAATATATATAAAAACTATAAATAAATTGCACGTTGGTCTTGTTGGTGCATATGTCTGTTGCCTTCGCATTACACGAGAACGAGTCTGGAATAAATGAGAGTTTTTGAAGACCGAACAAGTCAAAGTAGATATCCAAGAGGAAGTCTATTGGTGCATAATGTCTATAGAATAGTCTTGTTTCGAGTCTGTATAGTATAGGTGAAACGAGACGTATTTAATAGGGTTTAGAGCCAAGTTCGCTTATGATGGAACTTGAGAAGTTAAGTTTGGCCGAACTTGACAAGGTCAAGTTCGGGCGAAAATTTTGTACTCTCATCAGCGGACTTGTGCATCTATAAATAGGTGCCTTGGGTTTTCATTTGTAACTTGGAGATATTTTGGCACAAAGACGACGAAGCTCTGTCGGATCCGGATCTCGAATGTATTGAACTTTAGATCAATGAAAACAACTATTAAACGAGTAATTCTTGTTATTTGGTTAACTTGTCATTAGTTTTCGCCTAATCGGACAATAGATAACAAATTTAGGTTCCCGTGCTAATTATGGACGTTCCTACAAGTGGTATCAGAGTCTGGATACCTGAATTTGTTGAAATCAAGACAAGAATCTCTCTATTTCATCTCCATTCTTCTATTTTTCTTAACTATTGATCAAAAACGAAGAATTCGCGGTCAAATTTTGTCCAATTTTGAATATGTCATGTTAAATACATTCTTGGTAAACCCCTGAGAGTTTGGAGGCTAAAATCAATCGAATTGGTGTCGAAATGTTGCAGAAACCATGTTTGTTAAACTCATGTTCATCGAACTTGTTAGCCAAGTTCGACCGAACTTGAGGTAAAAACTCACTTTCTGAGTGAATTTTTACCAAGTTCGCTCGAACTTGAAGACTTTTTGAAAGAATTCGCTAAGTTTCGCTCGAGCTTGAAGCATTTATTGAGAAAATCTCGTTAAGTTCGCTCGGACTTACTAAGAATCTATTGATCTTTTATGATGTTCGACAGAACTTGATAAAATTCAAGAAAATCTTAGATAAGTTCTCTCGAACTTGTAAGAGTTTTATAAAATTCAAACTTCAAGTTCGCTCGAACTTACAGGTTCTTTACAAAATTTATTCAACAAGTTCGACCGAGGATATTAAAAGAAAATTTTCAAATCAGTATTCACAAGTTCGACCGAACTTGTTTAAAAACTGAAATTTCTCATTCTCAACTACAAGTTCGACCGAACTTGTAGTAAATCTAACAATTTTCAAAGTTTTATCGTATTTTCAGCGTACGTGTCTCGTTTTTCAAAAAGGAAGATTTCCATAACGCATTTGCAGCTGGAGTAGCACAAGCCTCAACGTCAAATTCAATTGCGGTTAACCAGATGAACCTTGATAATGAAATGGGTACTACTCAGAAACCACCAAAGTTGATGAGTATGGACGAGTTTGAGGGATGGAAAGAAAAGTTTGTTAGTTGGATTCAAGCGAATCAATTCAACTGCTGGGTTGCGATTGAAGATGGGTATACATAGCCCAAAGATGAACGTGATCAAGATCTTCCACTGAAGGAGAATGGACAACGTATCTGATGATTTCAAAGAATAGTCCATCTTGGAGACATTTTAAGTTGTCATCTTTCATTGACAAACTTGAAGGTCATGAAATGGAATTGATGAAGATTGCAAAATCCAAAAACACTAATGTTGTTCAGGATGTCGGAGTTTATTACAAAGGTGGTGTTCCAGATACTCCGATTCAAAGTCCAAAAATCCAAACGGCATTTAGTGCAAATATGAATACATCAGATCAGTCATCACAAAATCAGTACTCTCCAAACACTGGTTATTCATATGTTGGTTCAAGTTCTTCTTCTCAAAGTCAATCTCATCAGACAAGCCAATCCACTTCTAATTCAAATGTTTTCCAATGCAACATAGCAGTTGATTTAAAGAATGTGTTTCCTGAAAAAGTTGCGAAACAACACATAGCACTTCTTGCTACAGTTCTGGAATCGTATGAAAGTCTTGTTGCTGGAAAGATCGGAAATCCTGAAATGACAGCTGAGGATTACGATCAGGTAGATGAGGAAGAGTTGGAACTGATGGACATCAAATGGTCCTTAGCATCGATTATCCGGAGAGTTTCAAAGTTTGTAGCACTCACTGGAATGGATATTGGTAACTCAAGCAATAAACTTGGTTTCGACAAAACAAAAGTTACTTGTTTCAGATGTCGACAAAAAGGGCACTTCAAACGTGAATGCCATAACCAAGAAGCTAGTGGAAACCAAAACCCTTTTGGAACCGGTAACGAATATTACAAGAAAGTGCTGCAATACAAATCATATCCGAATAGAACACAAGTTGAAGTTGAAGATAAACCTGCAAAGAAAGCCGAACAAGCTCTTGTTGCCAATCATGAAGACGATGGTTTCGATTGAAACAAATACATCGGAAAGAAGACTGGTGTTGCTATGATGGCAGAGGTTGTGAATGAATCGGATACATCATTTGTGGATGCTGCTATCGAAAATGCTATTCAAGAAGCATTAATGCAGAGAGCTGAGTAAGAAGCTGTCCTGTAGGATGCAGTTCTGGAAAGATACATACAAAAACAGAGGAAGAAGAAATAGCTTATCTTGAGATAGCAAAAACAAGAAGAGTTGAAAGCAGAAGCCGAAAAGGTAAAAGCAGAGGTAAGCATGTCTGAAAAGGAAGTTGTGAAAGTTGTGGAGGTTGAAAAACCTTGCACAAAATGCGCAAGTCGTTGTGAACCCTGTCTGGATAAAGTCAAAGTCATAAGAGAATTGACTGAACATAACGAAAACTTTCGTTATGATTACAGAACCAAAAAAGAAGCTTATGACAAAATATCAGGCAAATATAAGCATGTTGAAAGAGCTAACAGTGAACTCAACGCTAATGTCACCATGTTAAATGCCACAGTTATTGAAAAACAAAAGGCAATTAACATGTACATTAATACAATTGCTTAGACAAAGCGTGAGTTTCACGAAATGAAAATTGAAACAGAAAGAGTTAGACAATTACTAAAAAGTTACACCACAAACGCATATGTCATTGATCACATTCTTCATACGATCTAGTCAGAGGAAAATGTTGATAATTCAAAGCGTAAAGTGTACGGAAGTGTTCCTCCACCATTTCTTGCAAGTTATGCTACAAGAAAGATGATGATATTGAAAAGGCATTTAATCTTTTACATCTTTCAGAAAAGAAAGATAAATTGCCTGAAAACATTGATGTAGACTTTACGAAATCAAACAATGACAATGAATCGGTGGTAGAAGATGTGGTAAAGAATGTTTTGGGAAATGATTCTGATGACGGCAGCTTTAAAAGCGCCAACTCGAGTTCAAACAGTTCTGGTTCACAATCTGAAAGTGACGATACATCATCAGAAAATGATCTAAGTGATGATCCTACAGTGTCATGTACAAGGTTAAGGAATCTGATAGATTATATTTCAATGATAGCTTTCCGATTCAGAATGTGAAAGAAGATCAAATCGATAAACTGTTTAAACTTGTGGAAGTTTCATCAGATGATCTCGAGATAAAGAAAAAGAAGTTTTATTCTAACCGAAACGGAATTTAAACAATTACCGTAGAAACGGTGGTGATTTTCCTGAGAACGGAGAGCAGGTTTAGGTTTGGAAGAAGTTGAAGATGAACCGAAGAAGAATCAGAAGTCAATGTTCTAGGGGTACAAAGTAAGAACATAAAGTTTGTGTATGGAACGAGCACGGTTCAGGAGGAAAGCTTGATAGGTAAGAAGTCAAACGATGATTTCAAGAAAGAAAAGGAACTTCGGGACAAGGCTAAGTCCGCAAGTGGTGTAAAATCCACTAGTGGACAAGTTCATGGTGCTCGCAAGTGCCCAAAGTCTAAGCCTGTGAATCCCTGAAGAAAAGAAGTTTCAAGAGAGGTAAAACAAAAGCAATCTGAAAATGATTAAATCAGGATTGTAAAAAGAAACGTTGACATCAAAGAAATGAAACGAAATGTTGAATCCAATCTTGTAATAAAACCTAAAAATGAATCAAAATTTGAAAATTCAGTTTTTCAAAAAGGAGAGACTTCAAAGTTAAACAATGATTCTAGGTTTTATATCAAGAAAGCTAGAGTTAATTCTCAAGCTTGGATTGCTAAAAAGAAATCACCTGAAAAAGTGAAGGTTGTTTGTGATAAAACCGAAAATGTCAAATCAATCAAGAAAGATAAAAGTAAATTTTGATTGTGAGTTTGAAGGTTGTGATGATTATGCTTATCAAAGAGCATATGAAAGTGATTACGAAGAGGTGTATGAGGAGTTATATCCAAAACCCAAGACCAAGAAGGCTTGGGTTGAACTTTTTAACTAAATCCTTCCAAGATCTACTTGATCAAAAGTTGATTCTGGAGTACGGAGCTCCATATCGGTTTAACTTATCCAGAAATGTTAAATCTTTGTCATTTTGAGGGGGAGTTGTTAAAAGGAAAATTTTGAAAAGTCAAAATTATGAAAATCCACATCGTTGAACAGAAAAACTGATTTCAAAGTTCTTACAAGTTCAAACTGATTTTACAAGTAGTAAATGTGTTTAATGATTGTTTGTTAAACAATTGCAGATACAGGATTGAGAAAAAGGATGGACGACGAGGTCACGGGATCCACATTGGTTGGTTATATTTTTCAAATAGAATTTGTTAAAAAATCTAAAATTCAAAAATATGTTTTTGATTTTAGGGGGAGTAAGAAAATTTTAAAAATTGTTGAAAAATCAAAAACATATGAAAAAGATGAAAATTCAAAAACATTGAAAAAATTCAAAAAGTATAAAAACATGAAAAAGACAAAAAGATTTTGTTGTAAAAAAGGAAATGATAGTACATCAGTGGACTAACACAGTATTCTAAAGAATTGTAAATTTTAAAAGTGATAAACAAGTCTTATTGTGGATGTGTCGATAGGCTTTACACGTTCAGTAAATTGTTTTCGGGATATAAACTAAATTTTACAACTGCTTAATCTTGTGGATTAACACATCTTGGATATATTGACTTAGTACTCCGAAATTTCGATTGAAGGGTTGCCTGATTCTGAGATACGAGGTCTTTATAGATAGTTGATATCTGGGGTATTATACAAGTTCTTCTAATTTTACGGAAGCAATGGCCTAGAACTTCTATAATACTTTCGCCAAAAATCCACAAATAGCATGCAAACCTGAAAAAATCGAAAGATCTAATCATTTGCAATGCTTAAAAGATTTCTTAAGTGGAACACACCTTAAAGACGAGCCTTCATCTCTTTGTCGGTACGGTAGTACTAACCTGAGCTCTCAAGGTCTCGCTCAACCGGATACAGATATCAATTACGCCATACTCACCTGTAAGATGAAATCTAGGGAATCTGGATTCAGAAGTATATTCAAGATATGGGAACTATAGATAAGTCAAGTTTCATAATTTTTACCTAGCATATCTTGAAACAATTGAGAAACGTGATGAAGTTTTAAAGGACAAATATATTGACAATCTAGGTAAACAAGGTTGGAACTTAGAGTCTCAAAAAGGTCAACGGTACTGGTGATATGTCTCAATAAAACTGATATGATCTTAGACGCAAATTCACAAAAATATGTCTGTAAATATGTTTGTACATAGTTTACTTTAGTTGTTAAAAGTTCTGTAAATACTTTACTTACTTTTTAAATCCAAAAAGATTTTAAACGAGCCAATGTTGGAGAACGGATCATCGAAGTCTGGTAAGGAAAAGTTCATTAATTTGAATATCCAAAATTGAAGATAATATCAGGTGTTCACAACGGGTTTAGCCAAGATCATTAACTTGGACTTGGTAAACAAAATTAGTTAAACAAGGTCATTAACTTGGACTTGATTAACTAAGTGGATTTCATTTCAATAACTGAAAAATTAAATGAATTGAAAAAGGTTTTTAATGTAAAATGTTTCAATGTCAATAATTTGAACTTGAAATAACTGAAAAATGAAGATTAAAATTTGAAGTACAAGTTTTGTACAGGTGGTATGTAATACATGTGGTACAAAATTTCAAAGTTAGAATCTGAAATGTTTATTTGAATTCCAAGTACTTTGAAATAGGAAGTATAGTTTTAGGGGGAGCAGGATGATACTGGATTAAAGATAAAACCCAAAGCTAGGGGGAGCATAGCTCACAGCAAGGGAGAGCTTGGAGATTAAAGTTTTATCAAGTTAAATTGAAGAAAAGAGAAAGTTTGAAGATCATAAAGTTTAATGCTTATTCAAGGATAAAGATAAAGACTCAGGAACTTATTTGAAGTCTGATGATTACAAGGCGTTCAAAGAAGACTATGACACTTGAAGACTGACGAGGATGATTATTGTCAAAGATGTCTATGAAGAAGATGATTGCGGCAACATCCAAGGGGGAGTCTGTTGGTGCATATGTCTGTTGCCTTCGTCATTACACGAGAACGAGTCTGGAATAAACGAGAGTTTTTGAAGACCGAACAAGACAAAGTAGATATCCAAGAGGGAGTCTATTGGTGCATAATGTCTATAGAATAGTCTTGTTTCGAGTCTGTATAGTATAGGTGAAACGAGGCGTATTTAATAGGGTTTAGAGCCAAGTTCGCTTATGATGGAACTTGAGAAGTTAAGTTCAGCCAAACTTGACAAGGTCAAGTTCGGGCGAACTTATGTACTCTCATCAGCGGACTTGTGCATCTATAAATAGGTGTCTTGGGATTTCATTTGTAACTTGGAGATATTTTGGCACAGAGACGGCGAAGCTCTGTCGGATCCGGATCTCGAATTTATTGAACTTTAGATCAATGAAACAACTATTAAACGAGTAATTCTTGTTATTTGGTTAACTTGTCATTAGTTTCGCTAATCGGACAATAGATAATAAATTTAGATTCCCGTGCTAATCATGGACATTCCTACAGGTCTAACTTAACAGATAGGCCACAAGGATGATAGTTCATATTGGCTTCACAAGCACGACAAGTGTTTTATGTTAAAGACTAGCGTGATAAAAAATGTCTATTATCTTTATGACACCTCCCAAAATTATACTGATTTGTATGACGATGTCGACGAGGAATTCACAAAAGTAATTTTTCCTCACAATGATAATATATTGTCATGTATAGATCTCTTGACTTGGGTATTGAGTCCCAGATGATTACTTTAGAGTTGACTGTAAGGGTATAGTTTTCCACTTTGAACCATGTCATGAATATCATTACCTTTTTTTCATTTTCTTTGTTTCTTATGTATTGAAGATCATGTACATGAACTACTGTTTTTATAGAACATCTGCATAGAAATGTTGCTTACAAGTAGGGGTGTTTAAAAATATATGTATCAGATGATCCAATCTGAACTATCCGATATTCGAATCCGAACTATCCGAATCACTATCCTTATTCGGGTAGTAATTTAAAAATGGATTATCTGATATCCGGAATATTAAAAAAATTATTGGAAAAATATCTGAAAGATCGAAAATATCATAAATTATCCGTAAATATCCGAAAATTTATATTTGAATATCTAAAAATATCTAATTTAGAATAAATAAAAAATATATAAAATAAAAAAAGTAAAAATTGCTAATTCAGATATCCGATTCACAATCTGATCGGATATCTGAAATCTTGGATACGATTTCGGATAGTGAAACCACGTATCCAATAATTCTGATATCCGAATTTTTGGATTTCCGGTTTTGAACACCACAAGTTGCTTGAACCGAGGTTGAAGATTAAAGAAAGAGATGCCAAGAAGACCTGGTGAGGGGAACTACTAGTGAGGTTGTTCACCAACAATTCTCCCAAAACCAGCAGTTCTTTATATCTAGTAGTTTTTGTGCCTAGTTACATGTCATTAATGAATAAATAGAATGTTCACACATGATGTCCCTAGTCGTCACTTTGTACTTTGTAATTAGAAATAATGATATCTATGATGACTACATCCATTATCATCTTGTTTATTTTGGCTATTTTGGTCATTTGTTGTTAAGTTGAAACATAATTCATTGGTGTTATGTTCAAACAGACATCAACCAAATACACAGTTTCATACATGTAACAACGACCTACATAAAATACGTCATCATATAATCACAACCAAGATTTTTTTCGATGAAACTCGTTATTTGACCAGTCTAAGTCTGAATCTTGTTCACCTTTGTAATGATTATGGTAGTCATCGTCAACCTCCTTTTCTAGACTGTCATAAATCTAATCCTTTTTAACACACCCGGATCATAATCTTGTAAGGATCATAATACTCAGCTTCTACTGCTTGTTCATCATCCTTACTAACACCTGGTTTTGTTCCTTGTACAACCTGGTTTTCCTACACATCCTCTTATTTACATGTTTTTCCTACAAAACATTATCAACAAGGTCACACTTTGAAAATGGTAGCTTTTGATCCATTTGTTTGTTGGATGACAACCTCTTTGACCATGTGATTCAAGCAACATATATAGTAATCTAATAACTTTTTCAATTAGGACTCACTTGTGCAGACTTAAAGTCTTAGCTATCCATTTTAAACAAAAATGACCATTTTAGCCTTCTTTGACCAAACCCGTATACCCATTTGGGTTGCATACTATCATTTGACCAATTTAACTTGCACAAATTACATGTTTACCCCTGGAGCCATTAAACATACAATCTGCCTCATTTGGGCATACCATTTGTCCAAACCATGACCCACTCTACCTAAACATGACCCATGTGACCATGAACCAAAGATGGATAAGATTAACCACCAAAGTGGGGTAAAAGTATATATTGGTGGTGACATTGAGTTTTGGAAAGACTTTAACAAAGATTGAGACTAACACAAATGTGTTTAACACTCAACCAATCTGTGTTGATTGAGAAACCCATATGTGGGTCTCGGACTTTGAGGGGTCCGTAGTACGGATCGTTCGGGTCCTAATTTGGCAAACCTAAGGTAAACGTGCGGAATCCGTTTGCATAGCGACATTGGATACTAGTTTGTTACTGATTAATCACTGTTTTATTAATGTGTAGACGTTACAGATCCTAGAAACACTTGGACAAAGCTTCGCCGTCCAGTACACAAAATCCTCGAAATCTTGCAAATGAAATGACAAGTATCGTATTTATACTTGAAAAAGTTCGCTCCAAATGTGCCTTGGATAAGTTCGGGCGAACTTGTCCTTCACATGACAAGTTTGGGCGAACTTGTCCATGTACATTACAAGTTCGGGCGAACTTGTTACACAACATACATAAACTTAACGTTTCGCTCATAAACACAGACTCGACATTATACGATGACGTAGGCAACAGACATATGCATCAACAGACTTCCCCTTGGATGTTGCCGTAGTCATCATTCTTCAAATAAGTTCCTAAGTCTTTAATGTTCTCTTGATCTTTATTTCTTGAATAACTTTAACTTTCTTGATCTTCATAGCATCTACAATCCTTTTCTCTTTTCTTCTCGAGCTTGTCTTGATTAAACTTTAATCACCATGCTCCCCCTTGCTTTGAGCTTTCTGTTATCTTAAATCAACGTGTTTTATCCAGCTCCCCTTAAAATCAACTTCCTCAAACATTCAAATAAACATTTCAGATTCAAACTTTGAAATTTCTAAACACCAACATTTCAAATTTTAATCTCCTCTTCAGTTTTTAAATCCTCTCAGTTATTCAAGTCCAAATTAATGACCTTGAATATCTGATTCATGTATCAAGTTCAACTTAATGATATTGATTAAACATTTTGACACTAAACCGACACATTTATTCAAATGTAAGTTTCAACTTAATGAACTTTTAAACTTTTTAGATCAATTTTCAAAGATTTTTCTATTTTGTTCAGCAATTCTAGACTTTGAAAATTAGCTTTTCATCATCAGTGGTCGAAACTAAAAGATAATATAATCTTTTTGTTTTTATGTAATGAATACCAAACTATAACTATGTACAAACATATTTTTGTTGAGTTTGTGTTTAAAATATCATATCAGTTTTTAAGACATATCACTATTACCATTGACCTTTTGAGACTTTAAGTTTTAAAACAAATTTACCTAGATTGTCGATATATTTGTCCTCTTAAACTTCAACACATTTCTCAATTGTTCCAAGACACGTTATGTAGAATTAAGAAACTTGACTTAACTATGGTTCCCATCTCAGAATATACTCCCGCATCAAGATTCCCTAGATTTCATCTTACTGGTGAATATAGCGTAATTGATATCTGTATCTGGGTTATGCGAGACCTTGAGAGCTCAGATTAGTACCACCGTACCGACAGAGAGATGAAGGCTCGTCTTTAAAGTAGTGTTCCAATTTTGGAATCTTTTGAACTGCAATTGTAGTATCTTTCGATATGTTCAATTGAATGCAGTTTTAAGGTTTAGTGCAAAAGCATTATAAAAGTTCTAGGCCATTGCTTATGTAAAATCAGAAGAACTTGTATAATACTCCAGATATCAATTATCTATAAAGACCTCGTATCTCAAAATCAGACAATCTCTCAAATGAAATTTCGGAGTACTAAGTCCATATATCCGAGAGATGTTAATCCACAAGTTTAAACAGTTGTAAAATTTAGTTTATATCCCAGGAAACAATTTGCTGAACATGTAAAGCCTATCGACACATCCACAGTAAGACTTGTTTATCACTTTTAAACTTTACAATTCTTTAGCATACTATGATAGTCCACTGATGTACTATCATTTCCTTTATGCACACAAAACTCTTTTTGCCTTTTTCAATGTTTTGTACTTTTTGTATTTTAAATGTTTTTGGATTTTCTGAAAATTTTTTCTCCCCCTAAAATTCAAAAACATATTTTTGGAATTTTTGATTTATAAAAACATTGACCAACTGTGAGAATTTTTTATACCAACTTGTTAGATCGCTCCTTGGTAGCACAGGAACCCAAATTGGTATCTAATGTCCAAATAGGCGGAAACTAAGTGACATGTTAATCAACTATGCAAGAATTACTCGTTAAATTGTCTGTTTATTGATCTTAAAGTCAAATATATGTGAGTTCTAGATCGGACAGAGCTTCGTCTCAATTCGGCCAAAATTACAAATGAGAATCTAGAGGCACCTATCTATAGAAGTATAAGTTTGCTGGGAGGACAACAAGTTCGGGCGAACTTGCTTGAACAAGTTCGGCCGAACTTGTCCCAACTTCATAATTCCGGGCGAACTTGACTAACTAATTACATAAATACTTCGTTTTCTAACATAATCTAATCCAATCTAAACAGACTCGATATAAGACTAAGACATAGACATACTGTACTAACAGACTCCCCCTTGGATATCGTCTTTGTCTTTATCAGTTTTCAAAACTCTATCTTTCATGTACAGCGCCCAAAGAAATTCTTGTACGGCTTCTTTCTTCTTTCTTGCGCAGGAATCAGCGTTTGATCTGTAGGTGGCACTTTTGTCATGAACTGAAAACGCCTAAGCCTTGTTTCCTTAGTCTTTCTTGAAAACTTTCCAGACGCCTTTCTTCCTTCAGAAACTCTTTGCGCTCTAACTCTCTCCAGCTAGACTCCCACATTCTTCCTGAATTTACTCCATGAGCATAGCAAACATTAATGATCCTATGATACTGCATTGCTTGTACCTCTTCACGCTTCTCGTAGCATATCTTGTTAAAGAATAGACATCAAATATCTTCTTTCAAACAGTTCACTAGCCACATCAGGTCTAGTATGCGTATCGTTCTCCATAACCCCCACAAACCTTCTTTCTTAAACACTCCAGCTGATCTTTCTTTAGTAATATCCAAGTGTTCTTCAAACCTCAACACTATTACTGCTTCACACATTGTAGGATCAACTTGCCACCATTTGAACAATGGATAGAAATCTTGTTCTATTGGCATTAGGGGCATGTTCTTCATCGCACGTGGACGTTTCATGATCATTGTAATGTCTTTCTCTCCCGTTTGCTTGCTTGTTTTGATTTTGCGCTTTGGTATAAACGGCTTCCAGTATTTGAATCCTTGTATAGATTCAAACTTTATCATCTTCCACAATAACTGATCAATAAACTTCATGTGATAGCTCACATTCCTTGTCTGCACTAATTCCTCCACATCCCAATACGGTAATGTACTGAAGTCTGCCAAGTATTTAAAGTACTGCACGCCATATTCACGTATGATGGCGTAGACATTCAGTTCTTTTAACCAACCCCAACTCAGGATATCACCCAATGACTTGTCTGCATCTCTGGTAAAGAACGCTAACGGTCGTCGGAACTTCCTTTCTCTAGGCATTTCTTTAAACCAGGACTTCTTAGCTTTTGCAATCTCTTCTTTAGTCATCGGCTTTGGAACTTTACCTTCTCGCACAGACTCTGCTATCTTTTCCTTTAACAGATCTGCATTCAACTGTTCGTACATTTCTTCAAAAGTAGGAAAACTGTCTGTATTCAAACCAACATACTTCTCTGCTTCATCCGTATCATCATCTGACCAATCTTCAATAATAACTTTATTATAATCATCAGCATCAGATCTTCGTTTGTAGCAGTATTCCTTTGGTTCAAACGTATCAATATTCACCACTTGCTCTTCGAAATCAAAATCAAACGTTTCAGCATATCCATAATTAGCAGCTTTGCAAGATCTTCCTTCGAATAATTGTGAACAAACTCTCCTTCTTCTACGTTATGCTCTAACATTAGTATCAATGGCTTTGTAGGCATAGCAACAACAGGCATTGCAACAATCGCTTCATTCATATCTTCATCTGTTTGCCCTGCTTGCCCTGTTTGCTCCCCTTACTCTGGTCTTCCATCATGTTAACATCATCATTCAGAAGTGAGGAAAAGTCAAACTCATCAGTTACCTTTGCATCAAGAACCTTCATACCAACTCCACCCTGACCATCATCATTTCCATCATCATTATTAGAATCATTCTTAGAATCATCTGCAGGTTCATCATCATTATCGTCATCCTCAGCTTCTTCATCGTCCTTTTGTTTTGTTTCTTTCAAAGGAATTATTTCGGATTCGGAAGCTTTTGCTGATTCAACTCTTTCAATCACAGTCGCTGTTGTTTCAGGCATACATTCAATTACATTCTTACCCTTCCCCTGTTAGTAATCTCTTTCTCCGCCTTCTCTTTTGCCTCTTGTAAATCCAATATTTCATACTCTACCTTGAAGTTAATTCCCAGACTGTTAGATAAAACTTTCTGAAGCCTTGAAAACATTCGATCATTCAAATCCCTCCCCGATCGTAAATCTGCAATCTCTTTTTGTAATCTTTCGTTTGCATCTTGCGGACTTTCAATAAGTGCCTTTAGGTATCCACGATCACCTTCTAAAAATTTCACCTTGTCGTTCAAAATTTCCTTCTCAACTTTGCTTTGCTTCACCATTTGTTCTAAAACATCTTTCTCAACTTCGTTCTTCGATACTTTATTTTCCAAAACTTTAACTCTTTTCTCAAGTTCATCAACATTGGTGTCTAGAAAGAAATCATTCAAATCTTGAATATCAGCTGGTTCATCAGGGATATTTCCAAAAAGCTTTGACCTCGGAGTAGTCTTTGGCGTAGACTTTGGAGTACTCTTCGGTGTATGCATTGGAACTTCTTTATGAATAGAACTTTCTGGTTGTGATGACGTTGGTGGATCTTGAGACTCTAAAATTGGTATTTCAAGCAAATCAGACTCAGGAGGTTCTTGTGTAGCTCCTGGTTGCTCAGTAGTCTCTTGAATCACAGAATTTGAATTGTTTCAGCCGTAGGAGGTTCTAGTGTAACTCCTGTTTCTTTTGCAGCAGAAGGTTCTTGTGGGACTTCTGTGCCTTTCTTTTTGCCTATGTAAGAAGGGTTTTCGGCTTTTGAGCTTTCTTGCCTTTGGTACTAGGAGAACAAGTAGTCTTCAATGTTGTATCTTCTACAGAAGACTTTACTCGTTTCACTTTTTTCTTTGGTCTCTCCTCATCAGAACCCTTTTCAGTCTCTGGTTCATAATCAGCATCAACTCCCTTTATTTTCTCTGACTCCTTTTCAGCAATAGCTTTCTTTGTTGCTCTTTCAAGTGAAGCGTCACTATCTTCGTCCTTTTCTGACGTCGCAGAGATAACATCATCATCCTGAGTAGTCTTTTCAGTTTCTTGACTTTCAATGTTAACAGCAACACTTGAACCAGCTTCATGTTGTACATTCTCAGGTTCTTCTTCATCAATCAGCATAGTTTCTACTTTCTTTGACTTTCTCGAAGTTTTCTTCTTCTCTTCCACGACTTTCTTCAAGAACCAATCACTGCGCTTTTCTTTAAACGTTGATAGCCATTCTTCTTCAGCATTCACCTCTTTCTCATCACCACTACCTTCCTTACGCCACTTGTATTCAGGCGGTGCGATATAATCAGCAAAAACCATAGCACCAAATAGTGGTTTAGCAATTGGCGCTGAAGCTTGTTTTTGGAAAGTAATAAGCTTCTTGAATGTAACTTCATCCGTATGGCTAAGATATAAAATGTCGTTAGGATCCTTTGCAATCTTCTTGAATTGATCATCAATGAGCATCTGTACGAATCTCGGATACATAACAAGCCTGCTCCTTCCCATATTATTCTTCGTGTGAGTGAATACGAGCTTTGAGAAGTTAAATTTCTTGTTTAGGACCAATGCTGTAGCCATACACGCCATATAGTCTTCAATGTCGTCTAAACCTGCTTTTCGATGGCTGAATGCATGTATAATCGCGTGCATTAAGAACTTGTAAGGATTCAGAACTCCCCTTTCTTCAACGTCAATTCATTCACATACCCTTTATAACCCATTCGGCAAAAACAACCTCGTACCATCCTCTCATCAAGAAACATTGGATCGTTTGCTTCATCATTGAAATTCAACACTTTGCGAATATCAGCTTCAGTCACCGTCATCTCCTTATCTTCATTTCCAATGCGGACAATTGATTTGATCACTGTATTGTCTTCATTAAGTGATGCTCCATTCCAGAATCTGTAGATATGAGATCTATACACCATTGTCTTCTCCGTGATCGCCTTGTTTATCAGAATACGCGTCATGAAATGAATAATACTGTCATAAGCTTCTAAATATGGACAGACTGTCTTATCGAGCGTGACGCAAGTGTTGTTAAATTTATTGAACGAATGCTGGATATTCCGCAAACACGAGAATCAAGGCGAAATTAGCAATTTTACAATTTTCACAAAATCATACATCAAGTTCGGGCGAACTTGATAAGTAATAAAACATCAAATTACATCAAGTCCGGGCGAACTTGACAAAACATTTTTATTGATTAACAGACAAGTTCGGGCGAACTTATCAAAACTTTATGAATTTTGAAAATATTAGACAAGTTCGGGCGAACTTGTAAAATATTCAACATTTTAACATTTTAGGACAAGTTCGGCCAAACTTGGTTCAAAGAACCAATTGACAAGTTCGGGCGAACCTGTCATCGTTTTCAATTAAATCTGCAACAACATGATTCAAAGCATTCTGATCAAAATTAATGACATGTTAAGAGTTGTTTATGATTGTTTATCACGTTTCATGGTTCAATTTGTCCTAACACATCTTAAATCGAGTCCTTTTGACAAAATCAGATCTAGTTCTTTCAAAGTCGTTCAAAACACGGTCCAATCATTCAATTAATATCTGTGTCATGTTCCTTAGTGTGCCAATCACTAAAGATCATACAAAAATTGGGCAGCAATTCGACTTAAAGTGTGCAAATTAGATGTTCGCTCAAAATCGCCTCAAGTTCGCTCTCAGTTTCAGGAAACAAGTAATGAAGTTCATGTAATGTCCAAGAAAAATCAAAATAGAAGAAAAGAGTTGAAGATGAGATGTTCTATGTCTAATGTCTTCAAATAAGGCCAATCCTGCTCTGATACCAATTAAGGGGTCCGTAGTACGGATCGTTCGGGTCCTAATTTGGCAAACCTAAGGTAAACGTGCGGAATCCGTTTGCATAGGCGACATTGGATACTAGTTTGTTACTGATTAATCATTGTTTCATTAATGTGTAGACGTTACAGATCCTAGAAATACTTGGACAGAGCTTCACCGTCCAGTACACAAAATCTCTGAATCTTGCAAATGAAATGACAAGTATCCTATTTATACTTGAAAAAGTTCGCCCCAAATGTGCATTGGACAAGTTCGGGCGAACTTGTCCTTCATAGGACAAGTCCGGGCGAACTTGTCCATGTACATTACAAGTTCGGGCGAACTTGTTATATAACATACATAAACTTAACGTTTCGCTCATAAACACAGACTCGACATTATTCGATGACGTAGGCATCAGACATATGCATCAACAGACTTTAATAAAACCATTTCCAAACTCAACACCATCACCAATTCTTCTTTTGGTCGAATATAGCTAAACATGACCTTTGTTGAAGCATATATGGAAGCCTAATAAATTTTACAGTTGGGACTCATTTATGCATACATCAAAGTATCCGTTGTCTATATTAGAATCAAATGACCATTTTACCCTCGGTTGACCATCGAACCTACAGACCCATTTAGGCTGCATACTGAATACTGACCATTGGACCCATCTAATTTGAACAAATGATAGTCTATCCCTAGAGCCATTAAACTTACACTTAGACCCATTTAGCTATCCCATTTGTCCAAACCATTACCCAGTTAACATAAATGTGACTCATGTGACCCTAAACCAACAAATGGATAAGATTTACAACCGAATTTGGGTCCATTTACATATTGTTTTAAAAAATCATCCAAAATTAGTAACATAACATATTTATTGATAATAATAGCAACCACATCTCATTATTCTTAGAGTAGACTGTGGTAAACCCTAACAATGTACATATTGCGTAACTGAACATATATCTAATACACACATAACAAAAAATGCACGATTGAATACAATCATTAATTATTACTCGATATAGACATCAACCAAATTTCAAAAGATTACCCAAAGCACCATAATATCACCACATAAAAGTTCAGGAATCTACGTTTATGTGTGGAATCCAAAAACGTAAACTGTAATCGTACACTTCATGTAAATATTAACATTAAGCTCGATTATTAGAATCTAACGATAATCGGACATAGTTTCGACACATACGGAATCCTATTACAAAGCTCGCTCGAGATTAATATCAGAAGTTATGAAGTTACTCTCTGAAGCGCATGACTCCTTAGCTATTTATAAAAGATGTGAAGCATGTGCATGACTCCAAAGCGCATGAATCCTATGTGATATCATCTTTCATGTGTATGAGTCTTGCGCATGAGTATTTAGCGTATCATGAACTTTCATAAATGTTGTGTTGACTTTTGAGTCTTTCATGTACCATGCATTATTCAATACCAGCCTACCATGCAAAGCCTATGTAACATGTATTCCAATGCACAACTATGTATCAACAACCATAAAGCATTTCATCATGCACGATGATATCATGTATAACATATCGTATTCCTAAACAACACCTATCAAAAAATAACGAAACCCTAGCGAAAACTCTGTCTGGAACACTTACAGACTCAAGAATTTTTACACTTTATACATATATTTGATTTCTAAGCTATAGACATACTAAAATTGTACTAACTCTCTCCCCCTTGGACATAGCTATAAATCTGTGATCTTCAGTCTTGATCTGTCTTGGATAACATCTTCAAGTGGAAATCGTAGTCTCCCCCTTGAATGATGCTCCGAATCTCTATTAGATTTGACGTTAATGCTCTATCACACGTTCCCACACACAAACAGTTTCACAACAGCCTTGTTGGTCTGGCTCACATTCAACATTATTAGGTTTCCATGGAAGATTTTTGAATAAAAATCTTTTTACATTTTTTTAATAATTGAATTTCAGAATTGTAAACAAACTAAAAAGTAATATTTACAGTATATATTTTTATGAGAAAACGTGCCAGAGGATTAAATCACTTTATGAGACATATCAGATGCACCGTTTTTCTTTTAATAAACACTTAGTTTAAACAATTCACGTCGATTGTCAGTATTGTTGTCCACTTAGGCTTATACAATCCATTTTCGTAGTGTTTACAGATATTTACAGTTTATTAAAGCAAAAATATTCTATAGACCCCACAGCCTTTGGTGTATCTCCTCATCGTGCAATTCACTAATATAAGTAATGCCTTTAAACATTTATCGACTGCATTCGTGCAACAAAAACAAATTAGAATTCTTAAACACTAACAATCAGGTAGATCTTTCGATATGCAAAAAAATTGTCTGGTGTTTATGTAAAACCAAGAAAATGAAACAAGATGAAATTGTTCAAGTCTTAACCACCAGTTCGATATTCACATATACACAGAGGAGATCCAAGACTTAAACGAAACACTAAGAAAAATAGGATGAAACGTTTAGGCACTAATCTCCAGTTTAATACTCATGTATGCACAGAGGAGGTCCAATGCTTAAACAAAATGAAGAAATTCAAACATGTTTAAATCTTTGAAAAATAAACGCACAAAACACGACTTTTTCAGAAAGTAGTGAAAGTTCACATACTAACTGGTTTTTATGCTTTTATGCACACGACAATTACCATACATGCACACAGTCAAAGAGGACAAAACTAAGTACTATACATCAACTATATTTTCCATTGGAATCCAACTTATCTTTTACCTTAAATCGTTTTCACCAAGCTACTGGTGCATGTAGAGCCTACCGACACATCGAACTATGAGGCTATTATCGACTTTAAACTTCACAATTCTTTACCATGCACTGATAGCCCACTAATGTAATATCATTTCCTTTTTTCCGCAATATAAACTCATCTTAAAAATTTTTAATGCCTCTAGTTTGACACTTAAAGCAGCTTCACATGTCACTCCTCTTTCTTTCATTTTTTTCTCAGGTGCATGCAATTCACAACAATGTGTTCAATTAGACTACAATCAAAGCACATTCTGTTATCGCACCAATCTTTTCTATCATACCACACTCCTAGATCATAAAATTTGACACGTAATAATCGTCACTTCTCTATATTCTATCATGGTAATGATTTCAAACTTTACAACTCTTTAGCATGCATGATAGTCCACTAATGATTTAAAAGACTTGGAAGATGTTGTTGGGAAGCTAAGAGCTTATCATCTCAACATGAAAAGGAAGGAGACGGTTATGATTAGGTTCAAAATCCAGGGATATATCAAGGAATTATATCTTCATCTTCACTTAATGTTTCTATGACACAACAAGTGGTTTTTTATCAAGTGACATTGCAAATGGCAATGTCATGACTGATGCCGATTGTGTTGTGTGTTTTGTTGCCTCTTTAGGAGGATCAACAACTGGAAAACTTAACAAGCTGTAGATAATAACAAAGTTCATAAGTGTATGCCCATGAGTGTTAAATCAGCTAAGGATCATTTGGCTTTGCTTGCCTCATTTTTTTCCCTCATATCAAAATTATATTTAGGGCAAGATTACAGATTCAACAACACTTAATGAAGATTATGAACAAATTGATCCTGATGATTTAGATGAGATGGAAACTCAATGGCAGATGAGCATGATCTCGTTAAGGGCTAGGAGATTCATGAACAAAAGTGGTAGAAAGTTAATTGGGAAGAAGGTTGGATTTGATAAATCCAAGGATGTTTCAAATGTCAGAATCTTGGACATTTTGCAGAGTAATGTCAAAGACAACCAAGAGAATCTCAACAAGCTTCCACATTTCAAAATTAGCAACAGAAACTCAAATAACAACGGATCAAAGCCACTGGTTTCAACTTCTTCTAAGGATGGTTTGAATGATTAGAGTTTTTACCTAGAAGATGTTGGAAGTATCACACAAACTTTTATGGTAGAAATCTCTACAGTACTTAATGAGGCTTAGGAAGTAGAAGGAGAAGCTAGTGTAGAAGCTAAAGTAGAGAATGTTGAAAAGCAAGATGGTGTTGAACAGATATTAGCAGAAGAAAGGCATGATGCAGAAGATAAGAAAGCGAATAGTGATTTTGATGCTATTATGGCCAATTTGAGAAATATACTGGAGATGTAAGTTTGAAGTCTAAGCCAGTAAGTGCTCTCTGCGTAAGTTGGAGTGAATTAAGAGGTTTCCACACTCTTGATTAGATTAACAATCCTGCCAAGATCCAAGGCGACAGGTTATCCAAACATCACCAAAGTCTGGTAAATGATTTAAACAACCTAAAAGAGTCAAACTTTATGCTAAAGAAAAATGTGTCTCAATTTTTAAAGAAAATAAAATCATGTGAAGTAGAAGTTAGTACTTTAACAAGTAAAATTAATGAAAAACTTTAGGTTGTATATTTAGCTTATGAGATAATGGGATACAAAACAAAAGAGCTTTCTCAGAAGTGCAAAGATTTATCTAATGCACAAGTAAAAATTGTTGAACTTAATAGGAAATTAGAACAAATCAGAAACTCATCTTTTGTTATTAAACACATGATGAGAAATTTGAAAAAGAGTACTGATAGTACAAATGTGGGATTTAATGAAGTTGCATGCCTCCTATTAATCAAGACTATTCATTTTTGCCACATGAAAATGAATTAACGGATTTCGTATCATTGCATCAGCTGTAGTGGATCCGATAACTGTCAAAATACCTGATAACTCTGCATTTGCTAATGACAATGAGTCTAACTATTGAGTAGTTGATGTTTAGAAGGATTCACCACCTAAATACAAGAAGCAAAAATTAGTTAGAAAGGTAACTTTTGTAAATGGCGGTGAAATGAAAAATGAGACAAAGATAATTGAAACATAGTCTAATGAGAAATTTATTGTAAAGAAATGGAAAAATTAAGATCACAAACAAAAAGCTAGATCCTTCTAGGACATCACCTACATCATTAAAACCATCTAGTCTAAAAGTTTCACAAAATAAAGTTTTTGTGGGAAGATTGTGCTTCAATTGTCACACCAAAAGACATGTAGTTAATTGTTACAGGAAGATTGAAGCACCACGAAAGAAGTCAAGAGAGAAATTCACCTAATAAAAAGGGTGATAGTGAGTTAAAAGTGTCTAACTCACCTCATCGAAGAAATCTGTGCAAAAGCAACAAAAGGGAGTTGTTGGTGGTGGAAATAGGGCTGAAACAGGAAATCAAGGATTTCCTCATTTTTACATAAATCAACCAAGGTTTGAGCCAAAATTCACATCTGGCAGATTTAACAGACCTAGAAGTAATTCACCTAGTATAAAAAACTTTAATGGCCAGTCAAGTAATTCTCAAAGTCCAGGTAAACAACAAAATCGATACCAGAACAATGGATGTCGAAGTTGATATAAAAATGACTTTAAAATTTATAATAATCAAAATTTTGGTAGTCAATCGAGAGTTCAAATAAACTCAGGGTTTGTAAACAAAATAGAAGTTTTCAAAATCAGAATTTCCAATGGTTATCGAGTTTGAGAATGTATTGGAACCCCCAGGACCAAAGACCTAGTGGAAATCAAGAGCCATTTACATCGACATGCCATAGATCCAAGACATCTGAAAGGTATTATGGATATTCGGCGGATTTAACTTTTGTTGGTGAATCTGGACGACCCAAGACCATCAAGGCTTAGGCCCCCTATTCAACTAAATTTATTTTTGTTTGTGTAGGAGCTACTAAGGAGGGAATCAACTTATGGTATGTTGATAGTGGCTGCTCCATGCACATGGTGGAGGAGAATAGATTGCTTAGTGAATTCGAACAAAGAAACAGGAGCAAGGAAAATAACTAATGGGAAGATAACATTGGAAACAGTCAACTATGTCGAGCAACTCAAACACAACTTGATGAGTGTGTCACAAGGGTGTGACAAGAGTTACTTTGTCCCTTTTTACTAAGTTTGAGGCATTTGTATCAAAACAAATTTGGTTATTCCTGACGATTGGGTGATCATGAGGGCACCAAGGAAAAATGATACATATGTCATGGACATGAGTGTCAAGGATTCTTCAATGGTGTCTACATGTTTGTTATCAAAAGCTTCTAAGGATGAATCAATGTTGTGGCATAGACGCATGACACACTATCAAAAATGAATTACATAATTAAAAAGGGTTTAGTGGAAAGTGTGCCTATGTAGAAGTTTTTTTGCGGATGATAAATGCCTTCCTTGTCAAAAGGAAAATCAAAACAGAAAACCTCACAAGTCTAAAGCTATGAATTCTATTGCGTCTCGACTCGAATTACTTCACATAGATTTTTTTGGTCCAATGAAAGTAAGGAGTATTGGAGGAAAATATTATTATTAGTTGTTACTGATGACTTTTCTCTTTTTTCATGGGTATTCTTTTTAGTAACCAAGGATGAAACAACAGAGATGTTAATCAATCTTTTCACAAAAATGGAGAATCTTCATGTGACAATAATCAGGCGCATAAGAAGTGACAATGGCACGAAATTCAAGAATAGGTTGCTGGATAT
Organism: Scalesia atractyloides; assembly: GCA_947069175.1. Lineage (NCBI taxonomy): Eukaryota > Viridiplantae > Streptophyta > Magnoliopsida > Asterales > Asteraceae > Scalesia > Scalesia atractyloides. Next base: position 41,769,714 of record CAMTDV010001634.1, read on the forward strand.
GTACTGTCTTTGAAAGGAATATAGCATTAATTCAGTGCATCGTATAAACCACAAAAGAATGGAGTCGTTGAACAAAAAAAGATGTTTATTGAAGCTGCTAGGACCATGCTTTCTAATTCTAAGCTTCCTGCCCTCTTTTGGGTTGAGGCATTGAATATGGCTTTGATGGTTAAACGTCATAACAAAACCTGTTATAAACTTTTAAGAAACCATAAACCTAATTTGAAAGGGTTTGAATCATTTGGTTACAATATACTTTAATTAAAAATAAAGACCAACTAAAGTTTGGTGAAGTGACTAACGAGGGATTATTCCTAGTTTATTTAGAAGGTTCACCATACGAAAGAGTTTTTAACATAACAAATCGTAAAATTGAAGTGGTATTTAATATTAAAATAATAACTTATTCACATAAACGATCAAGCCCAGGTCCAACAAAGTTATAGGATTATGATCGTTTCTTGGAGTCTTTTAAAATTCCTTAGCTTTCGGATGCAAGTGATTCAAACTTGATTCATAGCTTGATCAGGGATGAAGATGAGAGTGACTTTTTGTAATATCCACGGACGTCTGACCTTATATTTATTACCCAGTTTTATTATTTTTCGTTAAACTTGTTTCCAAATATATCCAAAGTATAACTCGATTTTTTTTTAAATAAAATTTTATTTAAATATGAAATTATTTAATATAGTTATTATATATTTTTTACATGCAATTATTTCAATTATTAATGAATAATAATCATTAATTTAAACAAAACAGTTTTTTTAACATTATAAATCTTATGTAAGTCCTAAACTTACAAGAAGGGTGAAACACCATTGAAAGAAGCCAATAGAGAAGAGTCATCAGAAAATGAAATGGTGATAGTGAGTTAAAAGGTCTAACTCACCAAAGAAATCTATGCAAAAGAAATAAATGGGAGTTGCTAGTAGACATTTCCTCATTTTCAAATAAATCAACCAAGGTTTCAGCCTGAATCCACATCTGGCAGATTTAATAGACCTAGTGATGCCTTAGTCGTAAGGGTCATGCAAAAACCTAATTAGACTAAGTAGATAGCGTAAGTAGTGTATCGTATCTACGGGGAATTTGTGGTTGGTGTTTAAATAATTAATTAAATTAACTAATACTAATCTAGTTTGGTTGGGGGGGAGGTTGATTGATTTGAAGAAAATTATAAAAATAATAATAAGAAAAGTAATCAGATTTTGGAAAACGTAACCTCCTTCAAGTTTCAGGTTCTAGGTTTCACAAAACTGAGTCAACTTAAATAATTGGCAACCACATAGACATGATGCTTGAAAGTTGATTAATTTAAGATGGTAATAAAAAATAGGTCTTTGTCGTCATATCTTTTATAATTCGATTAACCCTATTTACTAGTGTGAGTCAACCTACTCTATGTTACCCAACAAGCTATTAGGTTTTTTTCATCAACCGAACAAGTTGTAAAGTAAGAACTCAAAACACATGCAAATAGTTCAAAGAAACCAAAACATCAATGTATTCATACAACTTTGTCAAGGTCAAAAACACATCCAAACATGAGTATAAACTAAGAAAAGTAAAAACCTAAGTGAAACGTCCGCCTGGAGAAAGCCGCAGAGAGCCTAGCCTTGCATCCTAAATCCCCAACAAACTGTCTTGCGTCCCAAGCATAAATCTTGTGCGATCTCTCCCCCTAATTCCAAAGCTGCCGTCTAGCAACTCCCCCTCTACCGTATGTGAATCCCCCTCTTTTTATAACCTTTTTACCTCTTCCTATTCAGGTGTGTGGCGTTTGTTTTATGGGTTGTAAGTCACAACCCAATACATAGAGTTAAATGCTTGGTTGGTCCCTGTGGTTTGCAAATCTTGCAGACTTGGTCCCAGTGGTTCACTAATTACACATTGGTCCCAGTAGTTTCAAATTTTGCACTCGGGTGGTCCTTACCACTAACCTTTGTTAGATTTCTCAGTTAAGTATATGCAAAATTACTATTATACCCCTCGTCTTCTTCATACTTTCTCTGCTACCACCTGCAACTACTCTGCTACCACCACCCTCACCCTCGCCGCCTTTCACCGCCATACCACTCAGCCATACCCTCGCCGCCTTTCACCGCCATCTTCCCCATTGCCACAACCATCCACCAGATTCTCAGTTAACGGAACGAAGAAAACCGTTGGATTACTGTCGTCACATTAACCAAGCATTTAACTCTAAACTCTTCTATCTCCACTTCCACACCAAATGCCATAACTATCAATGGAAACCCTAGCTATCTCCCACCGCCCTCTTCCGCCGTCTCTCCGTCGTACCTCCGTCCGCTCCGGCGTCTCTTCCACTCCTCCCTCCGTCACTCTCCTCAACAACGCCTCCACCTCTCGCTTCCTCACTCTCAGATGCTCTGCTCAGTCTCCAACCGCATCAGGTGATTTTAATCTTCTGTTAATTTGCAGTTCATTTCATGCTTTCGTTGATTGTATGCGCATTTTGACCTGTTTTCTACTACGTTTGTTGCAAAAACGTTTGTAGTTTTGGTTAATTTGCTCAGTTCGTTCGTTAATTGTAGTCGCATTTTGACATGTTTTTCACTATATTTGTTTTGAAAATATTTGTAGTTTTGGTTAATTTGCTAAGTTCGTTTGTTAGGTCAGTGTGATTAGGGACAGATATTGTTTTTCGCAATCGAAAATTCGATGAAGTTCATTTTCAATTAGTTTGATGCTTGGATTCGCATTTTGACTGGTTTTCCACTGCATTCCTTTATAAAACATTGATAGTTTTGGTTAATTTGCTCACTTCGATTAGGGACTGATGGATGATTGCTATTGTTTTTGTAGTCGATCATTTGGTGAAGTTCATTTTGAATTAATTTGATGCTTGTATTCGCATTCTGACCTGTTTTCCATGGCATTCCTCTATAAAACAGTGATAGTTTTGGTTAATTTGCTCAGTTCGTTAGGGCAATATAATTATTAATTAGGGACTGATGGATGATTGTTATTGTTTTCGCAGTCGATCATTTGGTGAAGTTCATTTTCAATTATTTTGATGCTTTCATTGATTGTATTTGCATCAAACCGATGGGTCTACTCCGACCAGCGGATGTGACGACAGTAATCCAACGGTTTTTCTTCGTTCCGTTAATGAGAATCTGGTGGATGGTTGTGGCAATGGGGAAGATGGCGGTGAAAGGCGGTGAGGGTATGGCTGAGTGGTATGGCGGTGAAAGGCGGCGAGGGTGAGGGTGGTGGTAGCAGAGTAGTTGCAGGTGGTAGCAGAGAAAGGATGAAGAAGACGAGGGGTATAATAGTAATTTTGCATATACTTAACTGAGAAATCTAACAAAGGTTAGTGGTAAGGACCACCCGAGTGCAAAATTTGAAACTACTGGGACCAAGTGTGTAATTAGTGAACCACTGGGACCAAGTCTGCAAGATTTGCAAACCACAGGGACCAACCAAGCATTTAACTCCAATACATATGACAATTTATTTGAACCCAAATATATTTAATTTATGTCCTTGCTTGCTTCAATCAATGACTTCATGGAGATCCACTCACTCGCAACTTTTGCAGATCAATCACATCACAATGACTTTATAGTTCCATTCATTCTTTTCTCCAAATTAATTCATCACTAATGTTCATGTACGCAAAGTGCAAAACTTATGTATATGACATGAGGTTCGATGTTTAATTACAAACACATCTTTGTTTCTTTTATTTTATTACCGAGATGTTTTATTTCGTTTTGTTATTCAATTTAGAAAATATAGAAACTGATTAAAGTGGTATCTTATATACTAGTATTGATGTATTTATAATATAATTAATGCTAAATGATATGTATCTAAAACGCATCGATCACCTAGAAGTAATTCATCTAGAGTAAACAACTTAAATGGCCAGTCAAGTAACTCTCAAAGTCAAGGTCAACAACAAAATCGATACTAGAACAATGGGGGTCGATTTTTTTTTTAAAAATGACTTTAGAAATTATAATAATCAAAATTTTGGTAGTCAATTGAGAGTTCAACAGAACTCAAGGTTTGTAAATTTAAAAGAGAAGTTTTCAAAATCAGAATTTCCAAAGGTCATCGAGTCTGAGAATATATAGGAACCCCTAGAACCAAAGATCTAGTGGAAATAAAAAACCATGTCCATCGACAACCTTAGATCCAAGACACCTAAAAGGTGTGATGGATATTGGGCGGATTTAACTTTTGTTAATGATTTTGGATGATCCAAGACCATCAAGGCTTGGGCCCCCTTATCTAACTAAATTTGTTTTGGTTTGGTTTGGGCAGGAGTTGTTAAGGAGACTAATCAACTTTTGGTATGTTGATAGCGGCTGCTCTGGGCACATGACGGGGATAAGAGATTGCTTAAACGAATAAATGGAGCTTATGTAAACTTTGCAGGAGCAAAAGGCGGTTGAATTACAGGCCAAGGAAAAGTAACCAAAGAACGTTGGACAAAGTCAACTATGTCGAGCAACTCAAACACAACTTGCTGAGCGTGTCCCAAGTCTATGAGAAGGGATTATTCCTAGGTTATTTAGAAGGTTCACCAAATGAAAGAGTTTTTAACACAACAAATGGTAAAATTGAGATGGTATTTAATATTGAACTAATAACTTATTTACCTAAACAATCAAGCCCATGTCCAGCAAGGTTATATGATTTTTTTTAAGTAACAAAGTTATATGATTATGATCGTTTCTTGGAGTCTTTTAAAATTCATGAGTTTTCCGATGCAGGTGATTCAAACTTGATTTATAGCTTGACTAGGGATGAAGATGAGAGTGGCTTTTTATAATATCCATGGATTCCTGACCTTATATTTATTACCAATTTAATATTTATTTGTTAAACTTGTTTCCAAATATATCCAAAATACAACTCGATTTACTAAAAGGACCTTTTTTAAATAAGAAATTATTTAAATAAGTTATACATATATTTTTATATACAATTATCTTATTTATTGATGAATAATAATCAGTAGTTTTAAATAAAAGACTTTTTTAACAGCATACATCTTATGTAAGTTTTAAAACTTAAAGTATATAATTTATTTTAAAATTTATATATGATTCTAGATTCATAATACATAATATTTAATGTTGGAAGTAAAAGAGTTTATAAAATAAATACATTATTATATACTAGTGCTAATGCCCGCGAATTTCGCGATGTTAAGAAATGATATGTTTCTTATTTTTAGAAAAAAAAATTACGTTTATACGGATGTTAACTCAATTTATATTATTTAGTTGACACAATTTAACATCTTTATTTCATTGTGTATAATCCAAAAATTTTAAAAAAAATTATGAAATAGCTTCAAACATATAATGACATATTTATGTTAATTAGTTATGAACATTTTGTCAGTTCGGTTTTCAGTTAGTGACTGAAAATTTAACTTGCGTCAAAAAAAAATAATAACTTGAGCCGAAAATTAAATACTCAAGAGGAACCCATTATTATTGGTTTAAGTGTTTTTTTTTTCTTATGGTCTAGTCTTTTTATAGGTTTTTATAAGCAAGACTACGATCAATGTTTTGTCAACCTTTGGATGTGTGATCAGTTTTAGTAGAAGAATTCCAACTAAACATTTTTCTCAACCTATGATAAGCTGTGATGTTGGATAAACTTAATCCTTTTAAAATAGGATCGGACATTGAACCGCCGTCATACTGGTACACTGATCGAACCAAATGATGTTTATATAGTTGGACCCGTCCAGGCATTTCAAGGAAATAACAAAAACTAATCAAACCAATTTTTATAACCATAAAAAATACAAAGTAACATGAAAATTAACAAACGTCAACACACATTGTTGATTTACATTAACAAACACGAATGTAATATACTTCTTAAATCACTGGGTTTTTTTTTTCATATTCCTTAGTCTCGACTTGTAGCTTGATCTATGTTGTTCACATGTTGCATCAGTTGCGGCTCATGGGTTAGGTGTGCTTGTATCAACATTGTTTACCTCTACCGTAAAGTGGTTAGACTCGTCCCCTTGCTTGTTGTTAACCACCTAAAATGTAACATGCCAAAAACTCTTTGAAAGAATTACTTCATGTATGAGCATCAACTATACCCTTACCCATACCCATACCCATATCCACCATAATCACTGTAGAACCACCACCATAACCTCCCACATAATTGTCATAAAGCCATAATCATTATACCCTCTCTGATTTTCCGCCATAACCCCAACCGCTACCAAATCCACCAACGTATGACTTGAAAGCACCACCACGACGTGAATGGTTGTCGTATGAGAAATCGACAGCAACCTTTTCAACTTAGCCATCTTTATCTCAACCTAATATAACTAACAACTTATCAGCTATTTTATTCCTTGAAAATACTAAATATTTTTTACAACAAAAAAAGAAATTTAAAATTACTCACTTCTTTTGCCTCTCCTAGTTCATGTAGTTGACCATCAACAAATATCTTATCCACAGCTTCTTCATTGTCAAATTTAACAAAGCCAAAGCCTCGTGATCGACCCGTGAAATGGTCTAACATCCTCAATAATACCACTATAATTGGAGAACTAATTCATCTACAAATTAGAGTTTCAAAGTTTATTATCCATACACAATTTAATTAATCCATAGACTGTAATACAAGAAATTATATGATGTACTACCTTTCATTAAATTAATGGTATACCAACAACAAATATTTTCTTTGTTCTTGATACACCTCTACTTCCCTGTGTATCCTCTGAGAACTATCCTTTTCACTTCAACCTAAATCAACCACTATGCATAAAAAGTTGCTAAGCAAATATAACTAAAATCAGCTACATGTAGCAACTGTGGCAGTTTTCCTAACAAAGTTAGTCGATGAAAATAGCTGAGAGCAATTAAATAAAAAGAAAACGGTTAATATCATTAGTCGCCAAAAGCTTTTAGAAATTCTTATAACCAAAATTGTTTTATTCAAAATTTAGATTACATTGATAATATAGCTTTTGTAATCATATTTAATACAATGATAACTAATTGCATCCAGAAGAATGCTGGCAAGTCAGTTCAATCTGACCCAACCCGGCCCATTTCTATCTTACCGAAAGTTACCAACTTAGTGTCATTGATCATTACCCAGCCCGCCCATTTTGACAACTCAAAGCAGATAAAATACAATATATCAAAACTCACCTGCACTGAACTAAGATCCTTATCAGCAAACTGATTCTTTATGAGAGGTTGGCGAAGCATATCTATACCAGGAAACACTATCAAACTGATTCATCAAGTTGCTTGAAGCCAAGCACTTTGGCCCATGTTTTGTAAAGTTCAGGATTGAAGGAATCACCAGCTCATTAACACCTAGAGAATTAGATATTGTTATTCTTTTATGTGAAATTACGACATTATACATAGTTCATTATACATAGTCAAGCATGGAAAAGATATAGCCTAGGAAAAATATGACATATTTTCACATGACTCAATACTTGGTAAGCATCTCCTAAAACCTGTTATCAAATAACTATTCTTTAACTATAACAATAAATTGAAGAAGGAATTTATAAAGAATAATTAACATTTTAGATGCGTATAAACTAAAGAAATAAATCGATTAAGCCACACTGACATTTTAAATGTGTATAAAATCATCATCATACTTAGTAAATCCCACAAATAGCAAAGCTAGGGTAGGGTCTCAAAAGGGTAAGATGTAGACAGTCTTACCTCTACCCTGTAGAAATAGAGAGGCTGCTGCTCATAGTAGTTTTACATCAAGCTTTGGACATAAGGTACGTAACACTCAGTAATAAGACAAAGGCCGTTAGTGCATGTACCCCCTTGTCTTTCGGCTATCAACGCCACCACATGATGCATGATTAACCATCCCCTCTTTTAACGCTATGTTAACGAAATTAGTAAAATAACGTTAAAATTAGTGCACTTGACTTTTGCACCCCGAACGCCCACACATATATACATTATATGTGCATACTACAGGCGGGCGTTAAATGCGTATAAAATTTAACCAAATAAAAGGTTCGAGATCCAAATCTTGGAAAAGATTAATGGCATGTGGATAAAGGTTGTCTCAGTGATATAGAGACACCTTGTTTAAAAAAAATATATAAGTAACAAAAAATGTGTATCTATTTGATTACTATTGTGAAATGTTACCCATCATATGAGGGCAATCCAATCGTGACTGTACTTCCATTTCTTTAAGCTCCTTCTTGGCATTTATTCTAGATAATTCACTCTGTCTGACCCACATGCTCTTGCAACTGTTGTTCCATCTCTTTCATGTTAATATACTTCTCCATGATTGCTACCCTTTTTTAAAAGCATAAAGTCAGTAATTTATTCGTTTTATTGATAAGATGAAGTAATAAATGAGCAACTAGCCAGTGAAGATAATGTATGGTTGGCGAACCAAGTTACTCACACTCAAAAAAAGTTACCACCTGCAGGCATCAGCTGATGATGTATGGTTGCCTTGCCCTTTGGTTTCTCATCGGATAACTCTAGAAAAAAGAATGCATAAAATACTTAGTTTCAACTCTTGCTTAATATAAAATAATTTACTCAAAGTAAGAGGACTAATAGAAACATGAGAAAGCACCTTTTACCTAATGCCTATGCTATACGGCAAGATGTACCAAAAGGCCATATAATTTGAGTTTTGCAACACAGGTGTAAATCTTTACAATTCAAGCTCCACCTACAACAACAATATCAGATCTTCAAACTTAGTATTTATGTACATACATCTTATGAATTATATAGGTACATCATTCAAATTAATTTTCAAAATTCATATTGGTTTAAAAAAGTATTGACCAAGCTTACAATCTATACAGAAAGCAATGTGTCTGCAGCTCTTTCATCTTTCAAGGTCGATTTCCTGACGAAGTACAGGATCCTCATTTCAAATCAAATCATTGAAATTCTTGGACATTATTTCCAAAATCCTAAAGAAAAACTTTAAAGGTGAACTTCTAACATGCTAGTAATTAAATCTTGAAAAAAAAATAATTTGAAAATTAGCTTCACAAACTTTTTACTACCAGCAATCGTTAATAGAAACTCAAATAACTATAAAACCAATAGGTACAGCCTGACTCACATGGTAACTGACACTTAGAATCTCAGCAATCTCCACTTTGCTTACTGCACTGGGATCACCAATTCAAACACCATGAAAAATAGCTCTGGTTGATTTTGCCTTTAGAAGAGCCTCCGAACCATACTTGAAATCTTTTGAATGCTATCTAACTTCACACCATAACTAAAATGTCAAGAACAATTGCAAGATGAGTTACAACTATAAAGAACATAATATGAGTTACAAAATCTACTCAGCATATAAAATTGCAATATGAGTTACTACTATAAAGGAAAAACACCGCCTAACAAAATGACTGACTTTATGATCTCCTCACAAATTTTGGAATGCTTCAATAACAAACAATTATTCATGTAAATGTTAGCATCTAGTATATAGAAACATAAAAAAACACACCTTATTCATGTAAACAGTTTAACCTTAACTTGTACATAAGCAACATAAACCTAAAAAACCAATATTGTTTCCCAAACATATATTGATTACAAAGGAATGAAAGAATGGACTATGAAGATCATAATGGCTTAAAAACACAATTGCTTTCTAAAATCACGTTAATAAAAAAACCCTAAATAGGTCAATATCAAAACAAATCGAAACACATCAAGAGAAGTGGGAAAAGAAAACTCTATTCGTTCAAGAGATGAATGTCAACAATTAGAGATGGCAAAATAAACATAAAATAAGCACGGAATGGAGAGGATTAACTTACCATGTTAGCAGCATAAAGCAAAACCCTAACCATTCCAGACATGAATCAACAGGATTATAGATTACAAAAGAAAAAAGAAAAAAAGTAAGAATCGTAATAAACAAACTTACCGTTATTGAACAGATTCAAAAGGATTCCGTGATCGAGCATTCTTCATAGTCAATCACTGCAATCGTTGCTACGAATCCAAAACCAAACAAAAATGCTCAAATCAACAATGATTCGATTATAAAATCTGTAAATAGTGAAATTACTGATGATCTAACCTTGATTCAGAGCGTGGATATGAAGATTTATTGAGATCTAAAGAGAGCATAGCAAGAGAGAAATTGGGGAAACCCTAGACGGTAGATGAAAAAGTGATGCTTCTGCGGGTTATAACGTATTTATACGGAGAACATTTTGACCCATATTTCTAAAACGGGTTGTAAAGACCGGATGCACCGAAGGGAATGAGGGAGGAATTAGTGTTTTTGGCGGGAAAATCTAAATGAGGCCCTTGATAGGGATATGTGTCCAACTTTGATGTATATAATCTATACATATAAAAGTTGACCACTTAGCTACAATGGTTTTACCATCCTTTTTATTTTTATTTTTTTAATTTTTGAGGCTTTTAAAAATTTCTCATTTAACTATTAGTTTTGATATTTATTATATCTATAAAAGGTTGACAATTTAGCTAGAACTAGAATTACCAACCGTCGCAATGCGGTGGGAATTCGTTAGTTTATATCATAGTTAGATGAAAGTCAAATGTTTCTTACATGACCGCGAACCTGTGTGTAAAACATAGAAAAGAATAACTAAGTCAATCTGTGACCCGCGCGTTGCGACAAACCTATCAAACGGGGAAAATAGACGCGTTGCGACGGGCCTGTTAAACGGGAAAAAGGTAGATGAAAAAATGTGAACCCTACACGCACGTTGGGGCGTGTTAACTCGGAAAATCTAGAATGAAACATTAAACATAAAACTTGCGAAAGATGAAAAGTATAGGGGCCTTGGCACTAATGCCAAACCACTGCCTGGAACACTAAAATCAGAAGAGCTTGTAAAAATAAAATAAATAAAAAAGTAAAAAATAACCCCGAACAAAAAAAACATACGTAAAATCGTTGAACTACGCACGCTAGCCGCGACGTGTTAAGGCGAAGAAATTAATGGAAATGTAGAAACGATAACTAAGTTGATCTAGGATCCGTGCGTTGCGACGAAATTGTTAAACAGAGAAAAATAAACGAGTTGCGACTTGCTGTCAAACGGGAAAAACATACGAAAAAACGTTGAACCCTACACACATGTTGCTGCGTTTGACTCACAAAATTTAGAACGAAACGTAAAACGAAAAACTTGCTAAAAATGAAAAATATAGAGGCCAAAGGGAAAATAAAAAATTGTTGGGGTTAAATTGAAAAGTTTAGAAGCTTTGGTTAAAAATTAAAAATCATAGGTTAAAATGTAAGAAATACAAACCTTTGGGTTAAAAGTTAAAAATGTAATTTTTTTTGAAATACTCCAATGCACATATTACAACTACCTAATGCAAGAAAAAGTTGCTAATTTATAGTTGGAAATGATTGACCATATTTTTTAGTTGTATTTTTTTGTATTTGAAAATTGCCCCTTTAAATTTTAGCATTGACATTTACACCCTTTCAACTTTCTAAAAAGTTTGTAAAATTTTATTTTGAACCACTCGAGTTTTATGTGTTTATTTTCATATGTTGTTCGGTATAAATTCAATTTGGTTTACTTTTGATGATAAGCACTTGCAAAAACATTCAATACGCTCAAGTTACGTTAAAAAAAACCAACCTCGCAACGCGAGGAAATAATTACTAGTTTATAGAAATTTTTTAAAGGATGTTTTTACATAACAAACTGGAGGGACCATTTATGACCAATCGGCTTGTGAGTTAACAAAGATTTAGGTCAGTTTTTAAACCGTAACAAAAATCAGTGGGACCTTGTATGCTCTTTTCCAATCCAGCTTGCCGCCAAAAAAAGAAAAGAAAACTGAACCCGTATCTCCCGATTCTGCCAGCTCCGGATTTTCCAGCAAAGGTTTGATGCTGCCGTATCTTCGAGTGTGTCGCCTAAACAAATCCTGTAAACACGTTTTAGCGGACCAATATCAAACCAATATATCGCGACTCAATTTTATACAACTCTCGGATCTATTTTAAATCATGCCATTCTTACCTTACTTCAGTGTGTGGGTCGGCCCAAAATATAACAAATACAAGTCTTTAATCATAGTAACCGAAAGTTTTGGTTAACACAAATCAAATCCCCCAAACTGTTATCATTCAGGATCCTTTTCTTTCAAAAAACAATCATATATACCCACCCTATTTCTCAAACAATCTGTCGCATCTTCTTTCCTTCTTGTGGCTTCAAATACTCAAATCATTCAAATCCAAGAAACCATTATGAGCTGCTTATTAATCTAGCCTCGATCTCCACTTCGTAGAACAATATTTCACCCTCAATGTTTTAATCTAGTTATTTTTTTTCGTTCTTCAATGGTTTATTTTCTTCTTCTTAAAAAAATATGATTTTGGTCTAGAAAGAAATAAAGAGATCACCTGTATTTTAATTCTAATGAAAGAACCCCACCATTTATTGGATTTAATATAAAACACATTTATTGAAGGGGAAGAAATAGTTGTGATGAGTATTTGGTAATTTTACAGCTTTCTATTGGAAAGTTGAAATCCTTTATTTGATGGAACTAGTGGACATGTCCGGCGCTGCGGCGGGTGTCCCAAGTAATATCAGATTCAGTTATGAGGTCAATTACGAACCACAACCTATTCCGAGTTTCTAACATTTTATTTCATTCAAAGAAAAATATTTGAGAGAGTAATGTTTAGTCAAAATAGCACAAGCCAAAGGGAAACATTGGCATATAAAGAGGATAAGTAGATATCCCATCAAATTTAAACTTCATGACTGGAACGTGAGCATCTGGAATTGGTTGAAGTTCTGTAACTTCCTTCATTCCACTCAATATGTGATCACATAAGAAGGCCCGACACACAAGATGCCAATGTCTGCCCCAGGACCATGAACTTACCACCAAAGTTTGAGTTTACACGATCAATCATCGAAGACTGATCCAAACAATAACAAAACGATTATTGATCATTTAGACTTCAAGTTTCAATAATTAGACAATAGTTCCAAAACAAAATCCAAACACCCCCAAAAGTTGATTTGAAAAACATTATTTCATCTGGACAGGAAATATCCTGGAGAGTACACCAAAGCAAAAAAAAAAAAATTGTAGTATAAGGGTTCAAGATTATCTTTAGAGTACAATTAAATGAAATTATCTTTATGTTTTGTCAAAAAGAATTCGTTGGTTTTGGGCATAAAGTACAAAGAAACAAAAAATATATATAAAAAATATCACTAAGATCAGTCATAAATTACCTTTTCAAAGAGCCCATGGGACATCCAAGCAAAGAGAGGACAAGACAAGGATGCAAGATTATCTCTGGACGTTTCTGCTGCTGATGTTGAAGCATGTTCTACTTCCCAGACCTTGGACGTTTTAATTCCTCATAATGTAGAGCTTCATGTGACGGTCTGAAGATGTTATAATAAAGAAACACATAATGAACTTTGGGCGTCACAGACGAGTATAACATATAACATAATTGATAAATGACATGCCCGCATAGCATTGTTGTACAGATGAGGTAATAAATAGTTCATCACCATCCTACTAATGTTAACGATTTCAGTAGGTGGTAACTATTTACCAAATCCCGTTATTGGTAAGGTACCATGAGATCAGATCAATATATTCCATAAAAAATAAATAGTCAAATGCAACTTATTGTTAGTGCATTATGTCTTTGTCTTAGTCTTGGATCGAGTCTGTATAGTTTTGGGCTAGAAAACGTCAAATTAGAAGGATATTTATGTAATATAGGTACAAGTTCGCCCGGATTATACATGTTAGATCAAGTTCGGCCGAACTTGATCAAGTCAAGTTCGCCCGAACTTGATCAATACCCAGTGAACTTGTAAACCTATAATAGGTGCCTTGGTGATTTCATTTGTAACTTTTGCTACTTTGGCACATAGACGGCGAAGCTCTGCCAGATTAGGAATTGAATGTATTGAACATTATTGATCAATAAAACAATGTTTAAATAGTAAATCTTGTCTATTTGGTAATCATGTCATATTGTTTCCGCCATTTGGACATTAGATACAATTTAGGTTCCCATGCTTACGTGGAGACGATCTAACAAGTGGTATCAGAGCCACGGTACCTAAATTGGTGAAATCATAGCAAGATCTACTCTTATTCTACCTCTTTCTACCATTTTTCTTCATTTTTCAAAGAAAACAATGAATTCACGGATAAAAGTTGCTGATTTTTTAGTATGTCATGTAAAATGCATTTGTGGTAAACCCCTGAGAGTTTGGACATCAAATTCAAACGAATTGGTATCAAAAAGTTCAAAAAACCATGATTTGCAAACTCATTATGGCCGAACTTAACATCAAGTTCGCCCGGACTTGATTAAAATTCATTAAATTTTAATCAAGTTCGCCCGAACTTGATAGATTTTCAAGCTTTTTATACCAAGTCTGTTCGAACTTAGCTTTTTTCTTCAAGTCTTTATCAAGTTCGCCGAACTTGATTATGGATTATTGAAAAATTAGTATAAGTTCGCCCGAACTTAGCTAATCTCTTGAAAATTATTCATAAGTTCGCCCGAACTTAATCAGGGAGAATTTTCAAAACTCAACCACAAGTTCACCCGAACTTGTGTAAATCAAATCTGATTTTTCTCACCAACTGCAAGTTCGCCCGAACTTGTAAGGTACTGATAATTTTTCGAAGTTTGTGAAGTGTGTTTTTCAGCAAAATTCGTCAGTTTTTAAAAATGAAGATCTTCACACTGCATTTATGACTGCAACAACGTCAAACGCTCAGATGGTAAACCAAGTAAACATCGACAACGAAATGGGCACGTCGTGTTAAACCTCCAAAACTCATGTGTATGGACGAATATGAGGGTTGGAAAGAGAAGTTCATGAATTGGGTCCAAGCTACATATTTCCACAGTTGGGTGACGATAGAGACTGGTTATACATGGCCCAGGGATGAGAATGATAATGTTATCGACATCAGCAAGTTCTCAACTTTACAGAAAGATGCTTACGTCGCCGAGAAGAAAATGATAAGCTTGATCCAACAATCAGTTAAAGAAGATATTTTGGTGCTTCTACCGGAATTCAAAACTACACAAGATCTATGGAAATCCTTGAAGAACAAATACCACGAAGTGCAGAAATGGTCAAAAGCAAGAAAGCTCTGATTATGAAAGAATTCGACATATTCACGATGATTAAGGAGAAACGATAAACAGATGATCGAAAGATTTTGTCATCTAAAAGTGATCATGAGAGACACGGGCTTGAGAAAACAGAAGAAGAATACATTGATAAGCTAGCTGACGCTTTACCTGAGGGTGAGTGGACGACTTATCTCATGGTGCTCAAAGAAAGTCCGAGTTTGGGAATTCTTCAAACTGTCAACTTTCATTGATAAACTTGAGGGGCACGAGATGGAGTTGTTAAAGATAGCAAAGTCGAAGAATGCCAATGTGACTCAAGATGTCGGGCTGTATTACAAGTCAGGAGTTCAAGATAATATCACTGGCCCGAAGATCCAAACCGCTTTCAGCGCGATCTGAATTCTTCGAATCATTTGTCACAGTGTCAAGCTCAATCATATCCGAAATATGATCAGAGTCCTCAGAGTTCATCATTTTCAAGCACAGGATCAAATTCTTCATATCAGAATCAAGCAAATTAGAATAATCAATCAAATTCTGATCCAAATGTGTACAAATGCAACATTGCTGTTAATCTTAACAATGTTGTTTCTGAACAAGTTGCCAAACAACATATGGCACTTCTCGCCACAGTGTTAGAATCATTTGAAAGCTTGGTGGCCGGGAAAATTGGTAATCCGGAAATGACCGCCGAAGACTATGATCAAGTAGATGAAGAAGAACTTGAACTGATGGACATCAAATGGTCCTTAGCTTCAATCATTCGGAGGGTTACGAAGTTTTTGCTTTTACTGGTAGAGATATCGGGAATTCAAGAACAAGCTGGGTTTTGACAAAACAAAGATCACTTGCTTCAGATGCCGACATAAAGAGCACTTTAAGAGAGAATGCAAGAATCCTGAAGCAACGGGCAATCAAAGTCCATTTGGAGGTGGCAATGAGTACTAAAAGAAGTCGCTACAGTACAAGCCTTTCGCAAAGAAGACTCAAGTCGAAATCCAGGATAACCAAACAACAACAACACTGAAAAGGCAATGGTCGCTTCAAATGAAGATGACGGTTTTGATTGGAACTCTTATATTGCCAAGAAGACCGGTGTTGCTCTTATGGCTGAGATTGTGGAAGACACATCTGCTGAGGATGCTGCAATGGAAAGTGCATTACTAGAGGAATATATGCAAAAAGCTGAAATGGAGGAAATTTATCAGCATACAAAGATGCAGGGTATCCTTTCCCCTAACATGTCTACTAGTTTTGCAGGTTGTTTTGGAGATACGACGTCTTCAGAGACTGTTGCTGAGGAGAAGCCTGTGATCGAAGAAGTGATCAATATAACCAAGGAAATAAAGGAAGAAAATCTTATAGAGATTGCCAACAACGCTATGATGGCAAATCTAACAAAGGTAGGTTCAAAAGAAAAGGTAAAAGTTGTAGAAAAAGAGGTAGTTAAATTGTTGAGGTTGTAAAACCTTGTACGAAGTGTGCTGAACCGTGTGTTCAATGTGCTGAAAAGTCTTAGATCATAACCTAACTCAATGTGCATAATAATAATTTCCAATATGATTATCGCACAATGAAGGAGGCATATGACAAAATGAAAGATGATTATGGTAGGCTTGATAGAAATAACATTGAACAAGATGATACTATCAGAATGTTAAAAAGCTACTTTAATGGAACAAAAAGCTATTAACGTTTACATTAATAACATTGCTGAAGTAAAACAAGAGCTACAAGACATGAAAATCGAAACCGAAAGGGTTCGACAGCTTCTAAAGAGCTAAACCACGAATGCCTATGTCATCGATCACATTCTTCCGACAATTCAATCGGAAGAAAATGTTCAGAAAGCCAAAGGTAAGAAACGTAGAGACTATACCAATGTTCCACCACCCCATGCGAAAAATATTGTCACAAAAAGGCTGAGGGGATGGACAAGGCGCTCAACATTGAACTTTTAACCGAAAAGAAAAATGAGCTGCCTGAGAACATTGATATAACCTACACGAGTGATGATGGCGAAGCAGTGGTTAAGCAAGTTGTTGATAATGCTTGAGTGAATCTGATGATGGCAGCTTTGAAAGTGCCAACTCGAGTTTGAATAATTCTGATTCACAATCTGAAGATGACGATACATCATCGGAAGATAGTTTAAGTGATGATCCTAACGTTGTCATGTACAAAGTTAAGGAATCTGATAGACTATACTTCGACGATAGCTTTCGATTCGGAATGTGAAGGAAGATCAGCTTGACAAATTCTTCAAACTCGTGGAAGTTTCATCAGAAGAGTTGGAAATTAATCAAAAGAAATTTTACTCCAAACCTAAAAGAAACAACCATCGAAGGAACGGGGAGATTTTCCTGAACATAGAAGAGCTGGGTTGGGTTTGGATGTGGAAGAAGAACCGAATAAGAAATGTCACCATTTCGCGAATACAAAGATAAAAACATGACATTCGTTTATGGGACAAGCACGGTTAAAGAATAAAGTTTGATTGGAAAGCAATCAAACGATGAGTTTAAAAAGGCAAAAGAACTTCGAGAGAAGACCAAAGCCGCAAGTGGTGTAAAACCCACTAGTGGACATTCTCATGATGATCGGACTTGCTTTAAGTGCAATGAAGTTGGTCACATCGCACGCAAGTGTCCGAAATCTAAGCCAATCTATCTTCGAAGGAAAACAACTTCAGATGTTGAAAAGCCTAAGAAACCAGAGTTTGTAAAACCTGTAACAATTTTGAAAAGAAATGAATCTAAACTTGAAGTTAAACCTAAAACTAAATTTGAAAATTCAACTTTCAAAAAGGTGAAACTTCCAAGCCAAATGAATCAAGGTTTTACATAAAAAAGGCACAGGTAAAATCACAAGCCTGGATTGCTAAAACAGAAGTCATTAACATCTGAAGTTACCAAGTCTGAGCATGTTAAGACTAGAAACAACAAAGAATTAAAATCTAAGACCAAAACTGAAACTGTGAAATCTACAATTGGTATCAAATCATCAAAACGGTAAAAAGAAAGTTAACTTTGAAAATGTAAATGACAATGGAGGCTAGATGGAGATTTTGAGGATGATTACGAAGCTTTTTATCCCAAACCCAAGACCAAGAAGGCTTGGGTCGCGCTTTTTAACTGAATGCTAATATGTGCAGGGGCTCCAGAGATCCGTTCTTTCAAAGTGAATTCTGGATAGTGGAGCGTCAAGGCACATGACAGGGATGAAAGCTCTTTTGTTCGACATCAAAGCTATAAACGGTGGATATGTTGGCTTTGCCGGTAACCAATGTGGAAGGATCGTCGCAGAAGGAAAACTCTCAAATGGAGTCGTATCGTTTGATCGTGTGAACTACATTGCTGAGCTAGAGAATAATCTTCTGAGCATCTCGCAGATTTGTGATAAAACATTTCACAGTTCACTTCAACGACAAAGAGTGCATGATATTAAAGCCAGGTTTCAAAATTCCGGATGATTGGATTCTCATGCATGCGCCACGAGAAAATTGATCTTTATGTGTTAGATATGGGCAACGCTACAACATCATCAAAATCGGCACAATGTTTTGTAACTAAAGCTACGGAGAAAGATTCAATCTTATGGCATAGGAAAATGGGGCACATTCATCTAGAAAAATGAATTTTCTGGTGCATAACGATTTAGTCGAGGGGGTTAAATTATCGAAGCTTCCACATGACAGATCACTGTCTGGAATGCAAGAAAGGGAAGCAGAAGAAGAAATCTCATCCAAAGAAGATTCTGAATTCTATTAAGCTACCGCTTGAACGTCTGCATATGGATCTTTTTGGACCGGTAAATGTACGAAGTATTTATGAAGATCTATATTGTTTGGTTGTGACGGATGACTACTCTCGATATTCGTGGGTTTTCTTTCAAGAATCAAAGGATGAAACGTTTCGATAATTTGGTGATTCTTTTCAAGAAGCTCGAAAATCTTTATCATCTTCCCGTCAGATGGATTCGAAGCGATAACGGCACGGAATTCAAGAACAACAAGATCAAAGAGTTTTGCAACGCCAAAGGGATTCTACACGAATTTAGTGCCCGTATACTCCACAGCAAAATGGTGTAGCTGAGAGGAAGAATAGAACATTGATCGAAACAGCAAGAACCATGTTGCAGACTCGAAACTTCCTGTTAGCTTCTGGAGTGAGGCGGTTGCAGCGGCTTGCTACACACTAAACAGAGTCTTAACTGTCAGACCGACTAGAAAGACATGTTTTGAAATGATCAACCGAAGGAAACCAAATCTGAAATATTTAGAGCCATTTGGTGCACCATGTACTGTTAATTGATCAAGATGGTAAGTTCGGTGCCAAATCGCTTGAAGGTTTCTTTGTCGGGTATGCTAGTCCGCTTAGAAGAGTGTATGTTCCCTCATTGAGAAAGGTTATTGAAGCACAACACGTGGATTGCTTTAAGTACACAACTCCGATTCAGAGGAAAGGCGACGTGTGGTTGTTCAACTATCAAGACTTGCGGAAGTCATTCGACTTGCCAGAAGAACCGTCTGAAGAAGAGCTTACAGCGCTATATTATCTTCAACAGTCGGCTAATCAAGAGCAGACCGTTAGACCAATTATGGTTAATCAACCCACGTTGGATACTTCGTCTTCTGGAGCATGTCCGAGTAATAGTGGTGTTCAAGTTGAAAATGTTTCTGAAGCAGAAGCAACACCTTCTATAACTCCATCGAATGTCTCTTCTGAACCAGAAAATGCAACAATAGTGCCAAATATGCCTCAGAATCAGAATTCTGACTCTGATGAAGCGCCGACATTTGATGCTGATGGAGAATCCTCATCGGATGAAGAATCTGAGCAGATATCTAACATGTTGAATCAATCTGCAGGCCCGAGCAATCAGAACGAAGCTTCATCTAATGCTCCTAATGTTGAATTGATCGTTGATCTGAACATCTCGAATCAGCAAAGCTCAGTTGATATTCCTAGCGAAGAAATGCCACGATCATATTCTTACCATCCTTCAACAAATATCATTGGAGAATTACAAACTGGTGTGCGCACAAGAAGCCAAATCAACAAAGCACTTAGTTGTTTCTACACCCGAGTTGCTCCTACTCAAGACTACTGCTACTACTCATGTTTCATTTTTCAAATAGAGCCAAAAACCGTGAATGAAGCTCTGGGTGACGAGAACTGGATGATAGAAATGCAAGAGGAAATGTTACAGTTCGAGAAATTGGGCGTTTGGAGGCTTGTAGACTTCCACCGAAGCAGAAAGCGATAGATACAAAGTGGGTCTTCAAGTGCAAAAGGGATGATCGGGGTGTGATTGTCAGAAACAAAGCTTGGTTGGTTGTCAAAGGTTTCCACCAGCAAGAGGGTATTGACTACACAGAAGTATATGCACCGGTTGCACTATTAGAGTCAATCCGCATTTTCCTTGCATTCGCAGCTTGGAAAGGTTTTAAGGTGTACCAGTTAGATGTGAAATCCTCATTTCTCTAGGGTAAGCTACGCGAACAACTATACGTCGGCCAACCACCAGGGTTCGTCGATCCGCTGAACAAGAACAACGCTTATCTCCTAGACAAAGCCTTATACGGATTACACCAGCCCAAGAGCTTGGTACGAGACGTTATCTCAACATCTCGTTGGAAATGTCTTTACTAGAGACACAGTGGATAGTACATTGTTTACCAAGGAAGTCGGAAACCATCTGATCATCGTATAAATCTATGTGGATGATATCATCTTTGGTTCAACGGATGATAGTCTTTGCAAAGAGTTCGAAAAGATAATGAAGAAGAAATTCGAGATGTCCTCCATGGGTGAAATGAAATTCTTTCTCGGATTACAAGTCGATCAGTTATCAGACGGCATATTCATTCATCAACAAAATACGTTCACGATATTCTCAAGAAGTTTGAAATGGATAGCTCGAAGCCGCTTTCAACTCCGCTGGCACTGAACCATGGGATTTGCATTGACGAGACTGGAACCAAAGTTGATGACACACTCTATCGGTAGATGATAGGATCTCTGATGTATCTGACGGCATCTCGCCCAGATATCAGTATCCTACCTGCCTTTGCGCGAGATACCAGTCCAGTCCTCGAGTGTCACACATGCAGATAGTCAAGCGAATATTCCGATACTTGAAAGGATGTCCAAGCACCGGCTTGTGGTATCCAAAGTATGACAATTTTGATCTTACGGGATACGCTGACTCAGACTTCGGGGTGGACAAGTTGAACTCTAAATCTACGACTGTGGGTTGCCAGTTCTTCGGAACTCGTTTGGTAACATGGCAATGCAAGAAATAGACCACGGTCTCTCTCTCTCTATCTGTGAGGCAGAATACATTTCTGCTTCCAGTGTTGTTCTCAAATCCTCTGGATTCAACAACAGATGAGGATTATGGTCTGCAATTTCTTGACACGCCTCTATTTGTAGATAATAAGGCAATGATCGATATCACGAAAAATCTGTTCATCACTCACGCACTAAACACATTGAAATTCGTTATCACTTCATTCGTGACTGCTACGAAAAGAAGTTGGTGCGAATAGAAAAAATCCACACCGATGAACAAAAGGCGATTTTTATACCAAAGCTTTTCCTTTAACGAGATTTAAATATCTAATGAGGCTTAACGGTATTAAAAATTTGTTGACAGGGGCAGACGTGGAGGTTGAATAAGATCGGACGATGAGTTCATGTGATCCACATTGGTTTGTCTATCTTTTAGATTAGTATTTCTTAAAAACTAAAATACAAAAATATGTTTTTAATTTTAGGGGGAGAAAATTTTGAGAAAATACAAAAACATATGAAATATCAAAAAGTACAAAAACATTAAAAAAGTCAAAAAGAATTTGTTGTCACAAAGGAAATGATAGTACATCAGTGGACTATCACAGTATGTTAAAGAAATGTAAAGTTTAAAAAGTGAGAAACAAGTCTTACTGTGGATGTGTCGATAGGCTTTACACGTTCAGTAAATTGTTTCAGAGATATAAACTAAATTTTACAACTGCTTAATCTTGTGGATTAACATCTCTCGGATATATGGACTTAGTACTCTGAAATTTCGTTTGAGAGATTGCCTGATTCTGAGATATGAGGTTTTTATAGATAGTTGATATCTGGGGTATTATACAAGTTCTTCTGATTTTGCGGAAGCAATAGACTAGAACTTCTATAATACTTTATGCTAAAAACCCCTAAACTGCATGCAAGCTTGAAAAGTATAGAAAGATATAATCATTTGTAGTGCTTAAAAGATTCCTTTAATGGAACACAACTTTAAGTCGAGCATTCATCTCTCTGTCGGTACGGTGGTACTAACCTGAGCTCTCAAGGTCTCGCATAACCCAAATACAGATATCAATTATGCTATACTCACATGTAAGATGAAATCTAGGGAATCTTGATACGGGAGTATATTTAAGAGGTGGGAAACATAGTTAAGTCAAGTTTCATAATTCGTACCTAACATATCTTGGAACAATTGAGAAACGTGTCAAAGTTTAAATGGACAAACATATCGACAATCTAGGTAAACGAGTTTAAAACTTAAAGTCATCAAAAGGTTAACGGTACTGGTGATATGTCTCAAAACAACTGATATGATCCTTAGACACGAATTCACAAAAAATGTCTGTAAATATGTTTGTACATAGTTTATTTTGTTTTGTACATAGTTTATCTGCTTTATAGATTAAAAAAAAAAGATTTTCAGTGTGTTTTAGCATAAACTTACAAAAATACAAAAAAAAAATGTTTCTACATTGTTTTCAGCAAATGTTGGAGAACGGATCTTCGAAGTCTGGTAAGGTGCCTAAACTGGTGGGAGTCTAATTGACAACAGGCTGGGAGCTAATCTGTAAAATCTGATAAGCCGAAACGATTAAAAGTTCATTAATTTGAAACTTGATTTTGAAAAATTCAACAGTTTGTTCATAACAGGTCAAACCGAGGTCATTAACTTGGACTCCGTAGACAAATCGGTTAACCAAGGTCATTAGCTTGGACTTGGTCAACTGAGTGGATTGTTAAAACTGGTAAAATCTGAAAAGTTCAGGGTCTAAATTGAAAATTTTGAAAAAATTAAAGTTTGAAATCATCAAGTTCGCCTGGGATTGTAAACAAGTCCAACCGAACTTGTACAAAGCCTTGAATGTTAATAAAAGTGTTCAAGTTCGCCTGGACATATCTAATCTTTATTGATTGGCAAGTTCGCCCGAACTTGGTATACTATATATAGTAAACAAGTTCGGTCGAACTTCATTGTCTATCATAACAACCTGAGCGAACTTGAGAGAGATTGAAGGTGATTTCAAAATTGGCAATAATACGACGAAGTGCTGCCCAAATTAAGAGTGTTTAGTGGTGATTTGCACATAACTAATCATGGCAATGGTAGGTGTTTTAAGATTGGACTTTAAATTGATGGTGTTTGAGCGTTTTAGATCTGAAATTGAATGATTGGACATGTTGTTGGACTTTAATGTACAAATTAACCCATAAAACATGTTTAACAAACTTAACCGACCATAAAACTGACTTGAATTTGATCAGAAGGACATGATAACTTGTTGCAGAAAAATTTGGGACGATGACAAGTTCGCCCGAACTTGTCTAACTTCGGCCGAACTTGTCCTCAGGAGTTTTAATTGTTCAACATTAAGTTCGCCTGAACTTACCTGAAAAAATTCAAAATTGTTTTTCAATACAAGTTCGCCCGGACTTGTATAAATAAAGTTGAATATCTTTAAACAAGTTCGCCCGAACTTGTGAGAAAATGATTAAAATTGATTGATAAGTTCGCCGGACTTGAGGATTGATAGTGTTAAGTATATAACAAGTCCGCCCAAACTCAGTCAAATGAAATGTTTAATTTTCCAATCAAGTTCGCCTGAACTTGATGGAAAATTTCAAAATTGAAAAATTGTCGACTAATTTCGTCTCGATTTACGTGTTTGCAGAATATTGAGCTATCGTTTAATAAGTTTTTCATAACACGTGTATTACGTTGGATAAAGATATCTGTCCATCGCTCGGAGCTTTTGATGATATTCTAGCATTTATGGCACAGATTCCAATACACAAAGCTATCACGGAGAAAACAGTGGTCTACAGTCACATGTTAACAGATTCTGGATGTCCGTAGCTATGAATGAAGATGATACGGCTATAAAGTTTGTGGTTCCTGAAGATAATGAGGATAAAGAGATCACTATTAAGATATCACTATGCAACTACGATCTAATGATGTTGGACGAGCGAATGGTTAGAGGTTGCTTTTGCAGAATGGGATACAAGGGGCATGTGAACGTATCTACGCTGAAGAAAGGATCTGTTCCTAATCCTTAAAGGTTCTTGATGCACGCAATCATTCATACTTTCAGCCATCGTAAGGCAGGCCTAGACGATGTTCAAGATTATATGGCTTGCATGCGACAACGCGTACTCTCAACAAAAGATTCAACTATTCGAAGCTGGTATTTACACACATGAAGAATAAAATGGGGTCCAAAAGGCTTGTGATGTACCCAAGGTTCTACAGATGTTAATAGAAGATCAATTCAAGAAGATTGTGAAAGATCAGAATGATAACGTATACTTGAGTTATCTGGATGATACTATGGTAAAAAAGCTAATCACTTTTCAGAAGCAATCATCTGCACCTATTGCTAAGCCACTATTTGGTGCTATTGCGTCTGAGAATTACAATACACCGCCTGAATATAAGTGGAGGAAAGACGACGGTGGTGATGAAAGAGAACGAAATGCTGAGATTGAATGGTTATCTACTTTCAAAACACAAGCGAAGTGATTGGTTCTGAAGAAAGTGGTGGTTCAGGAGAAAAAGAAAGCTGCTTGCAAAATGAAGAGAAAGTTGAAACGATGTTAATGGATGAAGATGAGCCTGTCAATGTTCAATCAGAAGCTGGTCCTAGTACTGAAACTGTTGTGGTTATAGAAAGTCAGGAAGCAGAAAAGACAACTCAAGAGGATGATGTAATATCTGCTACATCAGAGAATGAAGAAAATGATAGTGATGATTCTTTGGAAATTGCAACAAAGATAGCTATGGCTGAATCGGTCGCTGAGAAAGTAAAAGAAACAGATGCAGATTAATATCCTAAGCAAGAAAAAGAATTTGACGAGGAGAGACCGAAGAAGAAAACAAAGCGAGTAAAGTCTTCAGTAACTGATGTATCTAAGAAGGCTAAGGGTCTCAAAGACGAAAGGAAAGAAAACAAAGAAAGCTAAAAGCAGACGTTATGTTGGAAAGCCAAAGAGCACAGAAGCCACACAAGAACCTTCTGGTGCACAGGAGAAAGGAGTCACACAAGAACCTCCTACACAAGAACATCTTGTTATTATCACAGCTAAAGCAGAACGTCCAGGAGTTACACAAGAACCTCCTGAGATTGTATTGTTAGAGATTCCGGTCATTCAATCTCCAGATCCTCCAACGACTTCTCATTTTGAAAGCTTAACTCCGAAAAAGTCTACACCAAAGGGTACGCCAAATCGACGCCAAAGACTACTCCGAAATCAAGATATTTGGTGATATTTCGAATGTGCCAATAGATCTTCAGGATCTGAATGATTTCTTTCCAGAATCAGATGTCAATGTACTTGAGAAGCGTGTGAAATTTCTAGAAGACAGAGTTGCAAAGAATGAATCTGAGAAAGTAGAGTTAGAGAAGCTGGTGAAACAAAGTGAGGTAGAGAAAGAAATATTGTCTGACAAAGTCAAATTTCTAGAAGGTGATCGAGGGTACTTAAAGGCCCTAATTGAAAGCTTAAAGGATGCAAATGAAAGATTACTCAAAGAGATAGCAGAATTACGATCTGAGCGTGAGATGAATGATCGTAGATTCAACAGACTGCAGAAAGTTCTGACGAATAGTTTGGGAATTGACTTTGCTGTCGAATATGCACGAATGGATTCGCAGGAAGCCAAAGAGAAAGCTAAAAAAGAATTGGCTGAACAGGGCAAGGGTAAAAATGTAATTGAAAGCATGCCCGAGATCACTGAACCTGTGAAAGAGTCTGCTAAAGCTTCGGAGTCTGTAATTGCTCCAGAAACAGAAACATAAATGAAAGATGATGATGAAGCTGAAGATAAAGGTGACGATGATGATCATGCAGACGATACTAAAGACGACTCCGATAACAATGATGGTGGTAATGATGACGATCAAGGAGGAGTTTGTCTAAAAATAGCTGATGCCAAACTGAATGATGAGTTTGATTTCTCTTCGTTGCTTAATGATGAAGAAAATATGATGGAAGATCAAACTCAGGGGGAGCAGACAGGGAGACAGGGCAGAAAGATGATATTGATATGACTGATGCTATTACTACTACTGTGCCTGTTGCTGCGGTCCCTACAAAGCCGTTATTACTGATGCTTGAACACAATGTTGAAGAAGGCGAGTTTGTGCACAACTATTCAAAAGAAGATTTAGCTAATCTACTTGAGGTGGATGCTGAAACATTCGACTTTGATATTGAAGAAAAAGTTCTGAATGTGAATACGTTCGAGCCGAACGAGTATCAGTACATACGTAGATATGAAGCAGACGACTACAAAAAAGTTATAGTTGAAGATTGGTCCTCTGATGACGAAAAAGATGAAGCTGAGAAGTATGTCGGTCCTAACACAGACAGTTTTCCAACTTTTGAGGAGATGTACGAACAGCTGAATGAAGATATGTTGAAAGAAAGATAGAGGAGTCGATACGCGAAGGAAAAATCCCTAAACCGATGACTAAAGAGGAAATTGCGCAAGAGAAGAAATCCTGGTTTAAAGAAATGCCGCGAGAACGTAAGTTTCGACGTCCACTGGCATTCTTTACCAGAGACAAAGATGTGTGATTGGGTGATATTTTGAGTTGGGGGTGGTTCAAAGAGTTGAATGTTTATGCCATCAAAAGGGAATTTGGAGTTCAATACTTCAAATATCTGGCAGATTTCAAGACACTTCCGTATTGGGATGTTGAGGAGGTAGTTCAAACAAGGAATGTCACGTACCATATGAAGTTCATTGATCAGTTCCTTTGAAAAATGATCAAGTTTGAAGCTACCAAAGGGTTCGGGTACTGGAAGCCTTTTATTCCTAAGCGTCGCATTAAAACAAACAAGAAGACTGGGGAGAAAGACATCACGTTGATTATGAAACACCCAAGAGCAATGATAAATTTGCCTTTGATGCCAATCGAACAGAATTTCTATCCTTTGTTCAAATGGTGGCAGATTGATCCGACTACGTGTGAATTGTAATTGTGTTACGATTTGAAGATCATCTGGATATTACGAAAGAAAGAGTTGAAATGTTTGGGGTTCAAGGATTGAGAGGGCTATGGAGAACGATAAGGATACTAGACCCGATGTGGCTAGTGAATTGCTCGAAGGAAGATATCAAGTGTTTATTCTTCAGCAAGATTGTTTTCGAAGAACGTGAAAAGGAGCAAGCAATGCAATATCAGAGGGTAGTCAATGTATGTTATGTACATGAGGTGAACTCTGGTAGAATGTGGGAATCAACTTAGAGAGAACTTGAATGCACAGAGTTTTTGAAGGAAGAAGCGAGGATTGAACGAATACACGAAATGGGTAGGGAGGCAAGGCTCAGAAGGTTTTGTTTATGACTAAAGTGCCACCTACTGATCAAACGCCGATTCTAGAGCAAGAACGTCGCAAAAAGCCAATCAAGAACTTCTTTGGGCGTGTCAGGAAAAAGTAGAGCTTTGAAGACTGATCAACACGAAGATGATATCCAAGGGGGAGTCTGTTAGTGCATTATATCTATGTCTTAGTCTTGAATCGTGAAGGTCCGTGATCAGGCGGTTCTAGACGGAAGTTAGTGGATAAACGTAAACGATTCGGTAGAATGTTATTACAGAAAGGAGTAGAAGTAGAATGCAGTGGAAGTCTTCATTCATACCGAAAGAGTATACATCTTTATAAGTCCAGCTGCCGGAGTTCCTGGAGAGAATCCGGCAGCACCTCCTCGTAGGGATGCAAAAAACTTAAATGACAAAATGAACAACACACCTATATATAGGGAGGCAAGTTCGCTGGAGTGGAGGTAAGTTCAGGCGAACTTGACTATGTCAAGTTCCCGAACTTGACATCAACATGCACTTCTCAAGCGAACTTGGCCTTTTATAGTCAAGTTCGGGCGAACTTGACTAAAGGCACATCAAGTTCGAGCGAACTTGACCAATACAGGTCAAGTTCGGGCGAACTTGTTCCCTTTTACACTATAATCTCCGTATTTCGGTCGTGTGTTCGATTCTAACCTATACAATGTTCAACACCGCTCAATCTAGCCTATTCGACAAGTGACGAACACAAAATGCATCAACAGATTCCCCCTTGTTCGTTCCTGTCATAGCTTGATCTTGAACTTCAAAACTTTGAGCCGTGTTTGAATATTCTCTGCAATTCAATCAAGGTATCTCCGATGTCGTCGAGACGCGTCAACAAATTCCCCCTTAATTGATGATCCGGGTTTGCATTAACAACTTTCAAAACCGCTGAAATCTCCAGTTCAGATCTTTGGTTGCGTGGTTTCCGACTCCTCTGATTTACTTGACACACGGTAATTCCTTGAATAACCATCAACTCGAAAATAATCAATGCAGCGCTTCTCCATTTCGATGATAACCGCATCCGAGTTCAGTTTTTGAATAAGCGTTGAGCATCGAGAGTATTCCGCACACTCCTAAAGTATCAAAAACTCAACCGGTAATTGATAGAAACTTCGAATCACTCGCGTCGGAAAACTTCAAATCAACGAATACCCTCGAAAATCCGAAATCCCTGATTTCCGTAATCGCAGTTAAGCACCCTTCAGAAAGATTTGATTAGCAAATCGGTAATCTGCTCAATCAACAAATCTTCATCGAAACAGATAATCTGGTATGCATCGAACTGAGAAACATACGTCTGTGACCAAAATCACATTCTTCCTCTTTAGTCATAATGCCAGATATATAGCTATCTCCAGTAGACCAGCGCCACTTAATCACCAAACATCATTATCCAATGGCGGTTAGTCCAAAGAGAAGAATGATTCATCTGCTTGAAGACAAAAATAATGGCACCAAAGGCTATCATCAGTCAGCATATTTGGGATAACTTCAGATCTCCTTAGTAATTTTGAAACCATCCGTCTTCGGAGTAGTCATTAATCCTAATATCATCATGAACGTTTTCAACGTCTGAACGTCCTCAGTTCCTTCTCGGTACTAACAACTGCTAATCCAGCTAACTGTTCCTTAACCAGAGATCAGGACTCTAACCCTTAAGCATCAATCTGTATCATGATCTGATAAATCGGAACTTCCTATGATCACAAAATCTCAATGAATCTCAATTCTATGCATTTCCCGAAAATCTGCAATCAGTAACCACCCGGATACTGTTGCAGTAGTCACAAATTTCAAAAATGCCGGAATATTAAATATTGAAAATTTTTTTATTCCCCCTCATTTTTGCAAATTTTGACCATACTGAATTTTCACTGAAATTCCCCTGAAATCGAACTTTCAGTTTTTAACAAATGCGGATTTAACATTTAGGCCCATTACTAGTCACGACACCTAAATGATCAACATTCTGCACCGGTGCAATGACACTGCCGTTATCTTAAAAATTCTGTGACCGTATCACTAAATCTTTACTCTGAAGCTCTAGACGGTGTCCCCGAACATCCTGGTTCGGTCTTCAAAAACCCGAAAAAATTTCTATCGCCAAATTTTTTCTGGAGACTCATCTCATAATATGATTAACAAAATTTTTCCATGCCTTGGTCACCCATTACCAAGTTCGGGCGAAACTTGGTGTCTCCCAACTCACAAGTTCGGAGCGAACTTGAGTTAAGTTTGGGCGGACTTGATCAAGCATGATACAAGTTCGGGCGAACTTATGCTTATTTTCAATGAAAATCAGTCAAGTTCGGGCGAACTTGATGAAAAATCATGAAAATCCTTGTCAAGTTCGGGCGAACTTGACCTCCACAGGTCAAGTTCGGGCAAACTTGATCTCCCAAATCAGCCTATTTTCACAGTTTTTCGATCCAAAATCCTTATTTCTTCGAATTTCGAGATGATTCCACCATAGATCTGGTCGAAAATGGTTTTCTAACAATCCTATCCGTTCAATTTTAGATTTTGTCCGTGGATTGTACGTTTATTTGATGATTTACGTCTAAAACCCCTCCTAATGTCCATAAATGTCCAAATTCATGAGCGTAGGTGATAACCGTAGCTCTGATACCAATTGAAGGTCCGTGATCAGGCGGTTCTAGACGGAAGTTAGTGGATAAACGTAAACCGATTCGGTAGAATGTTATTACAGAAATGAGTAGAAGTAGAATGCAGCGGAAGTCTTCATTCATACCGAAAGAGTATACATCTTTATAAGTCCAGCTGCCAGAGTTCCTTGAGAGAATCCGGCAACACCTCCCCGTAGGGATGCCAAAAACTTAATGACAAAATGAACAACACACCTATATATAGGGAGACAAGTTCGCTGGAGTGGAGGTAAGTTCGGCCGAACTTGACATCAACAGATCGAGTCTGTATAGTTTTGGGCTAGAATACGTCAAATTAGAAGGATATTTATGTAATATAGGTACAAGTTCGCTCGGATTATACATGTTAGATCAAGTTCGGCCGAACTTGATCAAGTCAAGTTCGCCCGAACTTGATCAATACCCAGCGAACTTGTAAACCTATAAATAGGCGCCTTGGTGATTTCATTTGTAACTTTTGCTACTTTGGCAGATAGACGGCGAAGCTCTGCCAGATTAGGAACTGAATGTATTGAACATTATTGATCAATAAAACAACGTTTAAATAGTAAATCTTGTCTATTTGGTAATCATGTCATATTGTTTCCGCCATTATGGACATTAGATACAATTTAGGTTCCCGTGCTTACGTGGAGACGATCTAACACTTACAATATAGAGATAAGTCCACATATCCTATGGCAAGAAAAAATAAGCCATAACTTGAAGTGAGAAAAGTATGATACCTGATGTACCATATAGGATCTCTCTTTTAACCGGTAAAGATGCACGGACGTCACTTCCATCATTTTCTATAATATTTTCAAATCTCATGTGATTTTCCACCACTTTGGGGTCTGGAGTAAGATTATGGCACATGTCAGACATTGCCATATATCTGTAATCTTTATCCTTCCCCGTCATCTGCAAAACGTGAAGCATTAGTATGTTTAAAAACCCATCTATTGAAGATAACAAGAAGCAGAAATTGCAATAAAATTAAAGCAACTCAATTAAACAGAGACGGATTTTAACTTTTTCAAATACACAAAAAAAACCTAGTGAGTGATTTCAATTTGATAACCATGAAAACTCACTGAAACACTGCAAAGATAGTTGCCAGGTGGAAAGCGAGTGAGAACACTACAGAAGGGACGAGTAGGTTTATGTCCGGAGTCGTCTTAGATTTCAATCGGAATAACCTTTCCCAATTAAATAAGATACCATAGGACTGCTTTCAACCCAAAATTTATTATGTAGTCGATTGCTCCTTTAATCGTCGGTTTCAAAATCGCCATTCAACATAGAAGAAGATGAAAGATCGTTCATGAATTGTTCAAAGGCAATTGAAGAAGCAGGTCAATCGTTGGCTTTCTATCTTCACGTATCAATTATTGAACAAGGGCAAAGATGGAATAGAATTTCACATGGTAAAGGGGGAGCCTTATAAATTTACCATATTGACCCTTAAGGGTCTTAAAAAATTACATAATTTTCTATTCTACCCCTCCTAAATGTGTCGTATTTCATTGTACATGTTGCTTCAAAAATTGTACGTGATGTAAAATTACATTTTGGTACATCAGATTTGCTTTATATAGTTACTAGTGGGAATGCTCGCGCGTTGCCACGGGTACTTATCTTTTTTTGACGCAGATTGAGCGACGGGTTTCAAATAATTCAAACCTTAAAACAATAAAAAAAATCATATATAAGTATTGAAGAAAAGCAAGACAATATGGGGCGGGAAGTCGGGAACGCATTTCCACTAACAAGAGTACTTGCCATAAAAATAATAATAATGAAGGACCACATGATTATTATATCATAATACACAAACCTACGACACTGAGTTTTGAAGAAAAATAAGATAAATCAGTAAATGAAGTTTATCTATCTGCATACAAAACTAAATATATACAAGTCTGCCCGCAAATGTGAGGGAAGATCATAGCTTTTTATAGATAAATTAGTAAATGGTGTTTATCTATGTGCACACAAATCTTTTGCAAGTTGTTTGATGTTTGATGCCAGCATGTAATATGTTCTTGTTGTAAATTGGAAATTGGCCAACAAGTCCAGTACTTATCCATCATATCTGAACAAAATTTCGATTGCAAATGAGTAAACCAATAATTGGTTGAGAGTCAAAACACTTTATTTAAGTCAAAAGTCAAACATTGCAAAATGAGACAAGATAAGTCGGGTCAAAATAAGTTGTTTTTGGTGCAGTTGTGGCTAGATTATTCTAGTGATTAATTGGTGTGTACGAATTAAAAATTACACTTTAGATAACTTTCAACTCATTTGAGCCGTTAGAAAGAAAGCATACCTCAAATTGGTTCGTCAATTCATTTTAGCCGTTAGAGATAAAGGATAAAATTGGCTCGTCAACTCATTTGACCCGTTAAAAATTAAAAAAAAAATGAAACTCATTTGACCATTCGACTATTAATGATTAAAAAAATACACAAGAAAGTGGTTGTGGGCCAACCCAACAAGACCCACCCATCTGGTACTAAAATATAACTAATTTGACATAATTGTCCATCTTACCACTTCTACCTGTAAAAATAAGTATTATGGTTTGGTGAAGAAAATCACCATGTTCATCCAAAAATTATATCAGGTTTAAATCATTGGGCACATGGTACTATGACTTCATCAAACATATTTCGCATGGCTATATGACATGAACCCCCTACAAACGGCAAATTAAGTGTTGCTCTTTTACCATTTAATATTACCTGTACCCAGGGTAGATTCCCACCCAAAACATCATATAAATATAAATTAATTTGCTATAAATAAGTAAATAAATAAGTGATATATGCTCTATGCTATGAAAACAAAACACAATTTAATGAAACGAAAGTTAAATCTGGTGAAAGTATGCGACCAAAATTACCTCCCGGATCGCCAGCGGTTTCAGATTGATTGTAAGAAGCATTTCGGCTCAAATTAGGGAGATCATGAACTTTTACTTGAGCATCACCAACTTTCATTTCTTTGTACCTATAACCAGAAAACAACTTCAGCTAGAATAACAAAACTAAAATAACAATAAATATTAGATCAGCACAATACATATTCGGATGCCGCGTTAACAGATCATGCATACAAAACAAAGGACGACTCAAGTAGAATAATACCAACCTTTTTAGAGACCTAAGGCGTATTTTAAAATCCGGACTCTTTTGCTAAAGAAAAGGCTTCCTTACAATCCTAACGCACGAAAATATTATTATACACACATTTTTAATACAATTCCTCGTCATTAATATAATTTTCTGGGACATAACTCCAATGTAGACTAAAACATGCTGAAATGCTACCTACTTCTTGCAAGGGTTTAAAATGAAGTGGAACAGAAAAATAAATAGCGGTTAAATGAAGTGGGAGGAAGCGTGCTCTAATATGTCTACATAAGAATTAGAAGTGATTATTATTATATTTTTAAAACAAGAATGACATAAACAATACACAAGTGGTCGGGAGAAGACGCAAGTAACCTGAAAGATGGGAAGTGCAGTAGTAAAATTGGTCTCCCGAATGACCATTGGTTATAAAGGAAGAGGATTAGAAAGTGTTGTGATGTTCAATTGGCAACTTCAATGGAAACTCACCTTTTTATCCTCACGACACAAAGGTTCTTTAAAGATGAAGGGAAGCCGAAGCATGATTGTTGTTGTGCATTGAAGATGATTTAATCTCACCTAAGTTTAATGTAACAAAATTATTTTATTTTAAATATATATTAAATAAATGTATTACATAATCATTTATGATATGTATCCCACTGATACAAATGTTGATGGTCAAATAAAATGTATTATATTATATAGTTTGATCATCCATTCCTACATTTCTTTTTCTTCTTTTTTTATTTGGTGCATTCATTCTAATTTGTGGAAATTAAAATAAAGGTATTTATGGATATCATTTAATCAATTTTAGAATATAAATTATTTTAGACTCTTCACATCTCATGTTAATTAGGTTACAAATGTGTCTAAATCTCTAAAATACCCCTATAGTGTCTTAAATTTTTGAAGAATGTGCAAGTTTACCCCTTCAAAAATAGCTTGGCTCTCTTATACATGTTGCTTCAAAATATGTACACAGTGTAAAATTACATAAGGGTAATTTTATATATATATATATTATATAAGGTAGTACATATATATTATATAGATTTGTAGGAAAACGTTCCAATTTCATCCATAACAAACCAGACATACTTTTTGGTGGAAATTTTATACTTATAATTCCAATTCCAACTCCAACGTATTAGGTGAACCAAACGGAGACTTCACATTCAATCCTTTCATCTTTTACATTCCGCCCAGACTCACCGGAGCCTCACTAATTCCCACCTCCGTTCAAAGCCAAGTTGTAACCATTCAATACCGGAGCCTCTCATATCTTCAGGCGACGCCATGAAAATTTTAATACCGATTGTGTCTAAAACATGATATCTTTAAAGAAACAAAACAAATATAACCGATTTACAAGACGAATCCAATCCAAACATACAAACTCTCAACAAAAATCACACATCTAATCATTAGATCATCAACATGATGGCCTATATTCATTAACTCTCAAACTCATGAATAAACGAACCATCAACGCTCAAATCGTAGAGGATAAACTGCGAGACAACAAAACTGAGATAAACACTAGAAGAATCATCCAGAAGAAGTGTATGTTTGTGTGAGAAATATCTGAAGGTAATCTCTTCAACCCTATGCGAAACACCCTTATATATCACGGATTAATAAAGCCTTGTGCCCATGTGAAGAATCAACATCCATTATTAGCCCATGTGCATAAACAACTCATCAGTACAGCTGCTACAAGCCTAGTCTCCTATTCAATCAGCCCACAACTTAGCTCCATCCACCCACAACTTGACATTTGATAGTCCAGACCTCTAAATATAACAAACAAAATATTAATTACAGTTATAATACCAGAGATATTAAAACTTTAGCATAAAAGTATCACTTTTAATGTCCCCCTCCAGTTTTAATATCAAAGAAACTAATTAACCTAAATACTTACACATATATGAATGATCTTTAGGCAAAAAAAAAAAAAAAAAACCTTTGTTAACACATCCGCCAATAGAAAACGTGAATTTGCACAATAATAACCATCAAGCTAGAAAACCTTGATATCCAAACATCTTTAGCAGTTGACATGGTTTTACAAAGTTGAACCAAGTCCACTTGATAAATACGTTGGATGGTGTCCTGGCCCAGACGTAAACCCAATAGTTGAATCAAGCATTTAGTCCATCTCCGTTGAAGGGTATTATGCAAAAAATAACAAATAGAAGAAAGCACATGTATTAACAGCTACTACTAGAGAAACTGAATTAAACACTCAAATTTTCATGCCCAACTTCAACACCCCCATCATTCAATATCTGAAAACATCAACCATATTAAGACTGTTAAACAACTCAACATGTTGCCATGCTACATGGTAAAGGAGAAAACTTGAAAACCTAGAGAATCCATTTAAACTTAAAACTTGAAACCAGAAAACCCTAAGTGGAGACAGCACGACTTAAATCT
This sequence comes from Scalesia atractyloides, assembly GCA_947069175.1. NCBI lineage: Eukaryota > Viridiplantae > Streptophyta > Magnoliopsida > Asterales > Asteraceae > Scalesia > Scalesia atractyloides. The sequence goes on from CAMTDV010001634.1 coordinate 41,805,767, forward strand.
AACACACTTAGACCATCTACACGAAGATTTACAAACTAATCACTACGAACTAACGGATTCGTTCTAAACAGACTCAAGACCGTATCAAATCCCAGAACAGTGAAAAAATACTTTGAGTCACATGACTTATAAATTCAAAAACAATGAACTTTACATTCACTATTGACAAAAATGCCACAAGGCACTTCAAAATTTCTGTAATTATTACAGAAAAAACTATCATAGATCATAATCATATAACACATAATCATATGATTGCATAACAAAATCAGATACACATCCGATTACATATAAAGTCACATGACTTATAAATTCAAAACCAAGTCTGAAATACAAAATTTGTGAAGAACTTCAAAAAATAATTTTACTTGATCAAAACTTTTACAACTTTGACAGGTAACATATAAAGAGAACAATTGTAAAGAACATAAAGACAAATCTGAATCAAACAAAAACTTACAATACTTCACAACGAATCAAAAGATTCAAGAAACAAGCCTGACAACAATGAGAATGATATGACATAATCCAGACTATTAAACACAACCAAATAAGTTCCGGTTGAACTCATAATCACATGATTTGCTAAAAGGACAAACATCTTATACGAGAGAAAAAATACAAGGTTATAAAAACATTAAGAGTTGTTAGAATACTCTCGAACCACATAGTCTGACTAACCATACACCAAGATGATAGGAAATAGGGCATATGAACCACACCTGAAAGGCATATATTCAAGACAAAACTGCGATCCAAGCCATAGACACGCTAAATCCTATATAGATCTGAAAGAGCAAATTGATTGTTTTTAATATCTCAGTGCTACACTTGTAGAAAATACATTTTACCTTTTTTTAAATAAAACCCTTTTTATGAGAAACTTATCATGACCACATAAACCAAGACTGGTGAAATATATTCTCATTACCTTAACCTTGGTTGAAGTAACAATGAAACATGTAGTAGTTCAAACAATATGTTACAACAATTCCAAAACAAAACAATCACCAACCAACTAGAAAGCACAAAGATGACCTTATAAGTATCGACCTTACATTGCAAACAAACACAGTTATCATATTAGAATTAATGAACCGAGACAACAATACATACTTTAGTGCTAAAAGATATGATTTTAAGAAAATGTTTATCGATATCAATGTGTGCAAGTAAAACATGTACTCACACCTTAGTTCAAAAGACATGATATAAAACACAAACCTGCAGATCTATAAAAAATCTCCAAACGAATCAATTATTCACCCAAAATTGTAACCACAAACGATTGAGGATACAATCCTAAAACTCTATATAGAACTCAATGATTTATCACTACGATAATCAATATGTGACACAGATTAGAAAAGAATAGCAATGATTTGATTCAAGATGTATACAGATCTTAACCAAAACCTAATCGCCACTTAGAGAGACAACAAGAGCTACTGGGGAAAATATCTCATAAACATAATACAGACTCACAAACAACTTGTGAGAAAACCCTAGAAAACAACTAGAGGAAGGTGTGTGTTGAATTTGAAGAATAATATCTCTGTGAGCAAATAAAAAAAAACAAATGAATCCCTTTACACAAGATACAGATATATTTTTCCTTTTTCAAATTTATCCAACGACAGCACAAGTTGACTGATAAATGCTAACCAAACCTATTTTGATGAAACAAATCACACCAATAATGCAGACCAAGAATGACAAAGAATAGCAGTTATAATATTCACATATAACAACAGATTATTCAAAATATACATTTATAATGCAACACAGAAAATAGGGGTGTGGCTCTCCTTGTAAACAATGTCGGTCCCCCTAACCCGGTCAAGAATGCCTAAAAAGTATAAGTGTGTGACAATAAATGTAATTCAGAGATAAAATCAAAATGATCTAACCTTAGGAGCGCCCTTTTAAGGTATTGTTCGAGTTACAAGAACTATAACCTTCACTTAGGGTTATAGTTCAAAAAGAAAATATAAAAACTACAACTGCCTTTGTCTTTTGATAAACCTCCTTCTTCATGATGAATTTGTGAAGCAAACTTGCTGGTTTCCGTTACCAGCGGGCTCGATGATCACAATCTTTGCTAAACTAAATGCTTTTGAGATCAGTTAACTAAAAAAATTGTTCCTCTTTCCATTCTCCCATATCAGCGAATAGTCGTCATTTCTCCTACTTCTCTTAGGGTACTTCCCATCCCCTTCATATGACCAGCAGTGAGTGAAACACCCCTTGACCCATCATGCCTACTTTCTTTGACGTTTGCCCCACGTTCTTGCAAATCAAACAGGGAATTGTTCGGCAAGCTCATAATTGTTTTCCTCAATTAAAAAACCAAAGACCAGATCAAATTTAGCTTTCTCGGTTGATCTGAATCACTGTCCACACCTGACCCGCAGCGGAATAAAAGTCGGGGTATAATTGGGTTATCACCAAAACTCATGATATTTACTAAGAAGTTTCATATTTATTAAATTCAAATTACAAACTTAAATATCCAAAAACAAAATTCATACAATTACAAAGGAAAATGAAACTATATATTTATTCCAAAGCATTAACTTGTTTATTCTTCTAGGCCATCCTAAGTGTTTCCTGTCTCGACTGGATCACCTGTATCATGTGTAAAACGTGGGAGATTTTGGGTCAACAAAAGTTGGCGAGTGAACCTTGATAAAACATTTTAACTAATTTATTGTTTTATTTATTAAAGAAAATTCGTACATTAACCACATGTGAGCAAACATATATATGTAAACAATCACAAACCACTTTGGATGAGTATATGACATGAATGATGATGTATTTGAGATCAACGCTCAATCAAACGGAGCCGATCTAATGAGGCTCCTGATGCTCAAACCGTATCCCACGGGGAACTGATGGGCCTAATGAAATGCGTGCACTGAAATGATAAATTTAATCTACATATAATTCACACAACAATCAATACACATTTGATCATGGATATGATGTATGCACAAGTGTTTAAATAAAATAAAAGAATAGTACGACACATGATACACCCCAAAACATGATTAAAACGGGGAATTGGTAGAGATTCACTCACAGTGGGTGCGTTCCTTGATAATGATGAATGCGTACGAATTTATGATTCAACTGACGAGGGAAAACTAACCTAAATAATAACGAAATAATTCGATAAATAAATAATTTTATTTGAGATTAATATTTTTAATTAGTGCTCTTAATGAGATTTTTAGATTTATTTTTATGAGTTTACAATTTTTTTAACTTTAGGAATCTTATTTTTTAGTATTTTTAAATAATTTTTCAATTTAATAAGCAAAAAATAAGAAAACAAATTTTAGAAAAAAATATGTTGACCTTGTCAGGTCTGCTGACCGGTCGGATAGCATGAAATTCAGGCGGCGAGTGAGGTTCGAACCCGTGACCTCCGTATACGTGCACGCAGCTCTAGCAACTGAGCTACGTGTCTAACCCGAAATATTCTCTGTTTTAATTATATATATATATATACTAACTAGCTTTAACCTTATTTAGTTTTTATTAAAGGATTAAAGGCGAATGATTACACACCGGATCGAACTAGGACCTATGGTTCGAGTGCACACAGCCCAACCAGTTGGGCTGTGTGTCTAATCTGTATAAACACTGGATTATATTAATTTTATATATATGCTATGAGTTTATCTGAATAAGTTTAAAGTGTTATTATTTCAGAAAAATCGGAAATCTGTGCGACTCGAACTCGGGACCTTCGCGTTTCAAATGCACACAGTCCACCACTGGACTGTGTGTCTAACCTGATTAAAATCCCTTCTCTAATTATCTTTATAAACTCTTTAATACTTCATCTTCTTCCTTAAATCAACTCAGAACTTATAACCGACCTAAAATTGTTTGAAACAAAATCTGGTTGACTGATTACGATTAATACATGCTGAATAATAGATTACAAAAAGAGTTGAGAATTATACCGATTAGAAGTAAAACTTCGGTTTTCCGGTGATATTTTCCGGCGACTACCAGACAATTCCGGCGAGGTTTGGAGAGAACAGAAAGGTTTGAATTGAGGAGTAATGAGCGACGGTATGGATAGGGTTTAACCGGTATTTATAATCACCCAAAGTCTCAATTATAACCCCTCGGTCATTAACTTCAAAATCGGTTATAATCATCATACATGATTACCGATTTGAAATTTATCAGAGGATCAGTTATACATGAACAAATAACCGAAAGCATTGATTGACCTTGATGAAGATGATTGGCGGTTTTTCTGATTTCGAATCTTGTTCCGCGGGTAAAGGTTTTCACGAGCTTAAGTTTTAAAAATCATAGTTTTAGTCACAAATGTGTGTGTAGTGTAGCGGTAAAAACTGTGTGTGTATAAGCGGGAGACCCGGGTTCGAGACCCGGCAACCCCTCTTTATTTATATTTTACCTTTTTCTGATTTATTATTAAAGAAACTTACCTTTTGTTTTATTTATTAATTATGGTTTTTAAATTCTAAAATATTTATTAATTAGGAGGTATTTAAAATAACCGGCAAAATATACGCAACGAACTTTTAACCGAATATTTGATTATTAAACGAACGGGTTTTGAAACCCGTTTTACGATGAATGTTACAGTATCCCCTACTTTTAGAAATTTCGTCCCGAAATTTAAGTAGTAGTGGTAACCGGAAAAAGATGCGGGTATTTTTCGCGCATTGAGTCTTCACGTTCCCAAGTAAACTCGGGCCCTCGTTTTGACTCCCAACGTACCCTGACAATTGGAATACGACTTCGCCTTAAACGCTTCTCTCCGAAATCCATGATTTCCACTGGTCTTTCAACGAAGTGCATCGATTCATCGACTTGAATGTCTTCTAGAGGGATATGGAGGTTTTTATCGGCGAGACACTTTTTCAAGTTTGATACGTGGAATGTGGGTTGAATTCTGTTGAGCTCTTCTGGTAGGTCAAGCTTGTAAGCTACAGGACCTACTCTTTCGAGTATCTTGAAAGGTCCTACGTAGCGTGGTGCTAGCTTGCCCTTCTGGCCAAAACGAACCACTCCTTTCCACGGTGATACTTTTAAAAGAACTTGATCACCAATGTCAAACTCCAAGGGCTTTCGTCGTTTGTCAGCATAACTCTTTTGACGACTTTGAGCCGCTAGAAGATTGCTTCGAATTTGAAGGATCTTGTCGATTGTCTTCTGAATTAATTCTGGTCAGGTGATTTGCGCTTCCCTAATTTCGTGCCAACATACTGGAGATCGGCACTTACGACCATATAGAGCTTCGAAAGGAGCCATGCCGATACTTGAATGATAGCTATTGTTGTACGAAAACTCAACTAATGGTAGGTGAGCGTCCCAGTTCCCTTTGAAGTCTATGACACATGCTCGTAGCATGTCTTCAAGGGTTTGGATGGTGCGTTCAGACTGACCATCAGTTTGAGGGTGAAAGGCGGTACTGAGATCTAACCGTGTACCCAAAGCGGTTTGTACGGCTTGCCATGTTCGTGAAGTGAAACGACCATCACGGTCTGAAATGATGCTTAACAGTACAGCATGACGGCTTACGATTCCGTTGATGTAGATTCGAGCTAACTTCTCGTTCTTGAAGTCCTCACGAATCGGAATAAAGTGAGATGATTTTGTAAGACGATCAATGATTACCCGTATGGTGTCATACCCACTGGAGGTGCGAGGTAACCCGGTAACGAAGTCCATGGTTATGTTTTCCCACTTCCATACAGGTATTTCGGGTTGGACTAGAAGTCCTGAAGGTCTTTGATGTTCAGCTTTTACTTTGGAACAGGTAAGGCACTTGGATACAAAAACAACGATATCCTTTTTTCATGCCAGGCCACCAGTAGGTGTATCGTAGGTCTTGATACATCTTATCGGCTCCTGGGTGTACAGCGTATCGTGTTTTGTGTGCCTCATTCATGAGGAAATCACGAAGGTCATCGCGATCAGGAATCCATATGCGGTTTAGATAATATAGAATACCGTCGATTTGGTTTCAATTATGAGTTCAGCTCCACATGACAGCTCATCGCGTACGTCATTTTCTGTTACAGAAACATGTTGAGCTGCCCGGATTCGATCTTTGATGTCGGTTATGATTTGCGAACATAGAAGACGAATAGAGTTCGCATAACCTTTTCGACTGAGCGCATCGGCCACCACGTTTGCCTAGCCAGGATGGTACCGAATTTCACAGTCGTAGTCGTTGAGAAGTTCGACCCATCTTCGTTGCCTCATATTCAACTCTTTCTGGTTGAAGATATGTTGGAGACTCTTGTGGTCAGTGTATATTTCACACTTGGTACCGTAGAGGTAATGTCTCCATATCTTGAGAGCGAACACAACGGCTCCAAGTTCTAGGTCGTGGGTGGTGTAATTCTTTTCATGAACTTTGAGTTGCCTAAAGGCATAGGCTATCACTTTTCCTCTTTGCATCAATACACAGCCTAGTCCTTGCCCTGACGCGTCGCAATAAACCACGAAGTCATCACAACCCTCAGGGAGTGTAAGGACAGGTGCGTCACAAAGCCTTTGCTTTAAAGTTTGGAAAGCCTCTTCTTGCTTAGGTCCCCAAATGAAGGGTTTTCCTTTGTGAGTCAAGGCTGTGAGTGGTACAGCAATACGGGAAAAATTGGCAATGAAGCGTCGATAGTAACCAGCCAAACCAAGAAATGACCTAACTTCAGTAGGGGTACGTGGCGCTTGCCATTCCTGTACTGCCTTGATTTTTTAAGGATCGACATGAATTCCCTTGTCATTGACGACATGACCAAGGAATTGTACTTCTCCTAACCAGAATTCGCATTTTAAGAACTTAGCGTAAAGTTTTTCAGTCCTTAAGAGTGTAAGAATGAGTCGAAGGTGTCGCTCATGATCGGATTTAGACTTGGAGTAGATAAGGATGTCGTCGATGAAGACTATGACGAAACGGTCGAGGTAGGGTTTACATACCCTATTCATCAAATCCATGAAGACAGCGGGGGCGTTGGTTAAACCGAAGGGCATAACCATGAACTCGTAATGACCATAGCGAGTTCGGAAAGCGGTTTTTGGGATATCTTCTTCGCGTACTCTAAGCTAATGATAACCAGAACGAAGGTCAATTTTTGAAAACCAAGTGGCGCCTTGAAGTTGGTCTAGAAGGTCATCAATGCGAGGCAGTGGATAACGATTTTCAACGGTCAACTTGTTGAGTTATCTATAATCAATGCACATGCGAAACGTTCCATCTTTCTTCTTCACAAAAAGAACAGGTGCACCCCAAGGCGATGAGCTAGGACGTATGAACCTTTGTCAGTCAGCTCTTGCAGTTGACTGCAGCTTGCATCTCGGATGGGGCTAACCTATAAGGAGATTTTGCGACTAGTGTAGCGCAGGGCACAAGATCGATTCGAAATTCGACTTCTCTCACAGGAGGAAGTCCTGAAATGTCGTCGGGAAAAACTTGTGGGAATTCCTTCACAATTGGGATATCTTTGAGTTTCCTCTCCTTGCCTCCCTTCTTGACGATATGAGTTAGAAATGCGACATAGTTCTTGCGGAGATAACGTCGAGCTTGAAGGCAGGACATCAATTTGAGTCCCTTCGAAGGGGTTTCCCCAAAAATACATAGTGTCTGACCGTCTGCAAGAGGAATGCGAATGAATTTTTCATGGCACACTACTTCGGCGTGATGCTGGCTGAGCCAGTCCATACCGATTATAACATCGAAACTTCCCAACTTCATAGGGATGAGGTCAATTGAGAAATCGTGATCGTTTAGGGTGAGAGTACAATTGCGTATAATATAATTTAATGAAGTGGGTTTTCCGTCAGCAACTTCTACCGTTATAGATTCAATGAGATTAACACGAGGTTGGTCGAGAATAGGTTCGAATTCTAAGGACACAAAGCTCTTATCCGCACCAGTATCGAATAATATGGATGCATAACTACCATTGATGAGAAACGTACCGTTGACCACGTTGTTGTCAGCCCTGGCTTGGTTGGCATTGATATTGAAAGCTCTCCCTCTAGCAGGTGGGGGAGCTTGGTTAGCTTGGTTTACCGGGTTTGCTTGAGCTTGGGCATGGATGATGTTCACTAGGCGTGGACAAGTGTTCCTGAAGTGGTTTGGGTCCCCACAGTTGAAACAAGCTCGCATGGGTTGCATCATGGGGTAGTTGGGTTGGTAGTAAGGTTGGGCTGCGTGTTGTGCAGGTGGTAGAAGTAAGGGTTGTTGGGCTTGGCCCACTATCTGATTTTGGGTTTGGGTTGGAGGTTGATTGGGGTTCATTCGTTGAAGGGTACGGCAGGTTTGGATGGTGTGACCCGCACGGCCACAACTTGTGCAATGTTGACAGGGGTTTTCGGGAGGGTAATGGTATTGATAACGGTTGCACTTTGGGTGTGGGCCAGTGTATGGCTTTTTGAATGGTGCAGCTGGAGGAGCAATTTGGGTGATTGGTGCAGCAATGATAGGAGGGTTGGTCTGGGTGACGGCAAAGTTCTTGCCATTTCGCTTCCTCTTACCAACAAACTTCGAGGATGAACCCGGGTGGTTTGAAATTGAGGGCTCAATGGGTGTTTTCTTCTTCTCTTCCTTGAATTTGCCGTTTCAAATGCAATTTTCAGTGAGTTCCGTAGCTAACTCCATTGCGGCTTCAAGTGTTGCAGGCGCAGTGCTTAAAACTGAATCTTGGATTTTCGAAGGAAGGACTCGAATGTAGTGTTCGACTAAATGATATAAGGGGGTGAACAAATTGGGGATCATCTGGTTCAATTCGAGAAATCTCTTATTGTATGAAGTGTGGTCTCCTTCCTTTTGTTTCAACGCGTGAAACTCATCTTCTAGCTTTTTGATTTCGCTTCTTGGACAGAAACGTCTTGTCATGATTTCCCTTAACTCTTCCCATGTTAAGGCCATGGCATCTTCAACACCTCGCTTACCCTTTTCCGTGTTCCACTAGGTAAGGGCTACCCCAAACAGTCTTCCAGTCGCGTAACGTACCTTACGGTCCTCGGGACAATCGCAATTGAGGAAAGTGTTTTCCATTTCTTCAAACCAGTGAAGGAGGGCGGTAACACCTTCGGTCCCTTCATATTTTGGGGGATCGCAGGATTTGAAGTGTTTGTAGGTGCACTTGGGGGTTTTGGAAGGAGGGTTGGCGACGCTCTGGTCTTCTTGGTTGGGAGGGTTGATGGGATTAGCGGTGAGAGCTTGTTGAACTTGTAATACAATGTCAGGAAGTACGGCGGCCATTTGTTTAGCAATTTGCGTGGCCAAGCGTTCAATTGACTTTCCTGACTTTCTACCTCCACGTAGTTGCCTAGCCGACATCTACAGGAACATATGTAGGAAGATTGTGAGTTTAAGAATTTCCTAGGTGTCATGTGTCGTAAAAAGAATGAAAACAACATAACTGAAAATAATTTAACTACATCCATAGGATGTCTTGGGTTTGCTCATGTTTGGGCCTCCAAATGTCCCCCATACCATTGCCTGTGTAGTCATGTGGGCCCCCATGATTATTTGGCTTGGTAGGATTCACATTGGTGTCGGCGGGTTAACACTCGCACCACCCGAATGAAAATCGTAAAACATGATTGCGAGATGTATGGTAGGAGGGTGTCCAGGTGTAGACACAATGACAGCTCAAAGTGGGGTTAGTTCACACGACGTTTGGTATGGCATGCTTTGGCCTAATAGGTCCTTCGTACTCTCATCATTAGTCCCAGGTAGGCAAACTGGTCTTTTACTTTGGATTTATACGAATGCCAAGCCTAGACTGGATGTTCCGACTACCGGTACTCGTACCCTTCCAGTTACTACATGCCCGTCGTGAGAACTCACTTTGATGTGATTTGAAAAATACAAAATCATTGCAAAAGTCATGGAAATCGTGAGGTGTGTGCTCTCATAGATATGATATGTTATGAGGATATGAATTATGATGATCATTGCATGTTAACATGTACTTGTGAGCGTGCTTGCAGAACATTGGGTGTGAAAATAAACATGAAACATATAAACATCATGAATTTTGCATGTAACGCATAAACAATTAAAATTTAATTAACTATAATATAGGCTCTAAGGGTCTAATAACCTATCCTATATCCCTATAGTCACAAGCTCTGATACCAATCTGTCACACCCCGACCCGCAGCGGAATAAAAGTCGAGGCATAATTGGGTTATCACCAAAGCTCATGATATTTACTAAGAAGTTTCATATTTATTAAATTCAAATTACAAACTTAAATATCCAAAAACAAAATTCATACAATAACAAAGGAAAATGAAACTACATATTTATTTCAAAGCATTAACTTGTTTATTCTTCTAAGCCATCCTAAGTGTTTCCTGTCTCGGCTGGATCACCTGTATCATGTGTAAAACTGGGGAGATTTTGGGTCAACAAAAGTTGGCGAGTGAACCTTGATAAAACATTTTAACTAATTTCTTATTTTATTTATTAAAGAAAATTTGTGCATTAACCACATGTGAGCAAACATATATATGTAAATAATCACAAACCACTTTGAATGAGTGTATGACATGAATGATGATGTATTTGAGATCAATGCTCAATCAAACAGAGCCGATCTAATGAGGCTCCTGATGCTCAACCCGTATCCCACGGGGAACTGACGGGCCTAATGAAATGCGTGCACTGAAATGATAAATTTAATCTACATATAATTAACACAACAATCAATACACATTTGATCATGGATATGATGTATGCACAAGTATTTAAATAAAATAAAAGAATAGTACGACACATGATACACCCCAAAACATGATTAAAACGGGGAATTGGTAGAGATTCACTCATAGTGGGTGCGTTCCTTGATAATGATGAATGCATACGAATTTATGATTCAACCGACGAGGGAAAACTAACCTAAATAATAACGAAATAATTCGATAAATAAATAATTTTATTTGAGATTAATATTTTTAATAGTGCTCTTAATGAGATTTTTAGATTTATTTTTATGAGTTTATTGCAATTTTTTTAACTTTAGGAATCTTATTTTTTAGTATTTTTAAATAATTTTTCAATTTAATAAGCAAAAAATAAGAAAAAAAATTTTAAAAAAATATGTTGACCTTGTCAGGTCTGACCGGGTCTGACCTCGGATAGCATGAAATTCAGGCGGCGAGTGAGGTCCGAACCCGTGACCTCCCGTATACATGCACGCAGCTCTACCAACTGAGCTCTGTTTTAATTATATATATATATATATACTAACTAGCTTTAACCTTATTTAGTTTTTATTAAAAAGGATTTAATATGGCCGAACTGATTACATAACTCGGAATCGAACTCGGGACATATGGTTCGAGTGCACACAGCCCAACCAGTTGGGCTGTGTGTCTAATCTGTATAAACACTGGATTATATTAATTTTATATATATGCTATGAGTTGATCTGAATAAGTTTAAAAAGTGTTAGTTTTATTTCAGAAAAATCGAAAATCTGTGCGACTCGAACTCGGGACCTTCGCGTTTCAAATGCACACAGTCCACCACTGGACTGTGTGTCTAACCTGATTAAAATCCCTTCTCTAAGTATATTTATAAACTCTTTGATACTTTTCTTCCTTAAATCAACTCAGAACTTATAACTCGACCGAAAATTGTTTAAAATAAAATCTGATTGACTGATTAAGATTAATACATGCTGAATAATAGATTACAAAAAGAGTTGAGAATTATACCGATTAGAAGTAAAACTTCGGTTTTCCGGTGATATTTTCCGGCGACTACCAGACAATTCCGGCGAGGTTTGGAGAGAGCAGAAAGGTTTGAATTGATCAGCAATGGGCGACGGTATGGAGAGGGTTTAACCGGTATTTATAATCACCCAAAGTCTCAATTATAACCCCTCGGTCATTAACTTCAAAATCGGTTATAATCATCATACATGATTACCGATTTGAAACTTATCAGAGGATCAGTTATACATGAACAAATAACCGAAAGCATTGATTGACCTTGATGAAGATGATTGGCGGTTTTTCTGATTTCGAATCTTGTTCTACGGGTAAAGGTTTTCACGAGCTTAAGTTTTAAAAATCATAGTTTTATTCACAAATGTGTGTGTAGTGTAGCGGTAAAAACTGTGTGTGTATAAGCGGGAGACCCGGGTTCGAGACCTGGCTACCCCTCTTTATTTTTATTTTACCTTTTTCTGATTTATTATTAAAGATTAATTAACTTACCTTTTGTTTTATTTATTAATTATGGTTTTTAAATTCTAAAATATTTATTAATTAGGAGGTATTTAAAATAACCGCAAAATATACGCAACGTACTTTTAACCGAATATTTGATTATTAAACGAACGGGTTTTGAAACCCGTTTTACGATGAATGTTACAATCAGCTTTGTGATTCATCCCCAACAACAACACTCTTTCTACGTACAGATCTAAAATATCTAAACAAAAACTTCACCTGACCTGGACATAAACTATTGGACCTTCACTTCGGATGAGTTAATCACCCAAGAATACCAAAATCCAACTAATCTAGAGTTTCAATGTCAAAAAACCTAAAAAAAAACAAATCAGGCACAACTTAGCGAAAGAACAACGAAGTAATATAAATTAGCAGAAGAACAACGGGACCTGAGCAGTGGCAATCCGGTGAGGATACAAGTTTGAAAACAAAAAACCTTAACTTAAGAAGATAAGGCCTTCTTGTGTCCAGAGAATAACAATAACGAAAATAAGTAAGCAATAGAGATTTAGCAAAGATTACAAAAAACGCCAATAAGCCCCAAATTTAAAAAAAAAAAAACAATGATTTTGCAGTAAGGCACCATGAATTGAACATAAATAGGCCAGGGCAGACAACATCGAAGTTTCTTTAGTCCAGATCCTGATTGCCAAAACCCTAACTACCAATTCGTTTAAAGAAACAGTGCTTTTAGAGAACATAACACAAGTAGCAATCCATTTGACCTTGAGTTAAGGTTACAAGGTCCTATTCTTAATGTAAGAACTTTTACAGATATGTGAACATCACAATCTTTAGTCAAGAACAAGGATAACTAGGGTTCTAATCTAAACCCTAATAATAAGATATCAATCACCTCTTCCAATCTAGCTTCATGCGTGAAGAACAAGACATATGTGAGAAAAACCAAACACACCAAATCTTTAGGGTTTCGAATAAAAATAATCAGCGGAAGAACCAAGAACCAAATTCGAACAAATTTGATGATAATCGATCAGAGCATTAACTCTGATACCATGTAAAAAACATGATATCTTCAAAGAAACAAAACAAATATAACCGGTTTACAAGAACGAATCCAATCCAAATATAAGAACTCTCAACAAAAATCACATATCTAATCGATTAGATCATCAACATGACGGCCTGTATTCACTAACTCTCAAACTCAGGAATAAACGAACGATCAACGCTCAAATCGTAGAGGATAAACTACGAGACAATGAAACTGAGATAAAGGCTAGAAGAATCATCCAGAAGTGTATGTTTGTGTGTGAGAAATATCTGAAGGTAAACCCTATGAGAAACACCCTTATATATACACGGATTATTAATAAAGCCTTGTGCCCATGTGAAGAATCAACATCCGCATAAACAGCCCATCAGTGCAGCTGCTACAAGACTGGTCTCCTATTCAATCAGCCCACAACTCAGCTCCATGAACCCACTACTTGATCATTTGATAGTCCTGGCCTCAATATAACACACAAAATATTAATTACAGTTATAAAGCAATACTAGAGATATTAAAACTAAAGCATAAAAGTATCACTTTTAACAGGTTGCACCCTTACTCGTTGGCGCTAACCAGAAAACCACTAGCCGGTCTCCGCCACACGACGCAGCCATGCGAAGGCAGTGGAGCATTGTTGCTTTTCGCCTTGGTTCGTTTCTACTTGATCTTTGGAAGCTCTAATCAATGTCTACCATCCCGAACAAGGCTCAACCCACTTAATCCTTTTTTGCAGTCGGTAAATTATAATCTGTTTCTCATTCGTATGTTCTTTTTTAAAAAACCAGTAGCCCATACAAATTCATAAGATTAACTGTTCCAAGATGCACAATTGTAATCATATCATTTATTTGGGGAATTAGGGTGTTGGCAGTCTCTGTTTAAAAACATATCATGGAACGTGTGTTTAGGACGTTTGGGATGGAACCTGCGCGGGCTCGAGACCCGACAACCTGTTTGTGTATTTTTTTTTTTTTCTCTATGCTTGTGTTATTATTCCCTTTTCAACGTAACTGATAAAACATCAAGATCCGAACAAAAGCCTAAAAATATTATTTTATAAATTTTATATATCTATTTTTTATGGCAAATTTGAATCACTGACGGACAACTGAGTATCATCCTGTTTGTGTATTTTTGTTTTTTTTCTCTATGCTTGTGTTATTATTCCTTTTCAACGTAACTGATAAACATCAAGATCCGAACAAAAGCCTAAAAAAATTATTTATAAATTTATATATCTATTTTTAATGGCAAATTTGAATCACTGACGGACCACTGAGTATCATCGTGCCACTAGTGGAACCACCCGATCATATCCATCTCCATTAGACATAATACCTATACACCAATTCAAGGAAATCCAATAATATAAGAAAAACCCCACTTGTGGTAATTAAACCCAGAAGGCCAAAACCTATTGGTCCCAAAGCTTTATCTCACCTCTAAGATGAGACTAGGATATAAACCATGGACATAAATTTTATATATCTAATTTGTGTTATTTAATACATCTTTGCAAATTTTGAAACTTCCTATTTCGTTGAAGATAATCTAGTAAATGACAAAACTTACTATTCGTCTTATTTAATACATATTTCTAAAGTTTGAAACTACTTCGTAGAAGATAATCTAGCAAATGACAAAACTTATTGTAAAACATATCATCCAACTATCACTTTTTGCATTACATTCATACTCTTTACATTATCTATTTATAGAACACTCACACACACAACTAACTATCTTAACTAGCTCAACTAATAACTATACTTACACTCTAATACACCCCCTCAAGCTAAACGGGGAGCATCCACGTGAAGCTTGGACCTCAGATTGTCAAAACGAACACCAAACAATCCTTTGGTCAAAATGTCTGCAATCTGACATGTAGTAGAAATATTTCGAACATGTAAAATACCCGCCAGAACCATGTCTCGAATAAAGTGCAAGTCCATCTCCAATATTGTCACACCAAAGAGAAGGTGGACAAGTCAATGTAATATGTAACTCATGTAATATAGATGTGATCCATCGTAATTCAGTAGTTGTATGGGCTAGAGCACAGTACTCAGCCTGAGTGCTTGACCTAGCAGTTGTATGTTGTTTCTAGGAACTCCAACTAATAAGATTGGGTCCAAGAAAAACACAATAACCTTTGATGGAACGTCGGTCATCAGGACATCCAGCTATAAGCATGTAAATTAACACAAGTAGACCATAACCCATGAAAGATGGTACCTTTAAGGTATAGCAAAATCTGCTTGACAACGACCCAGTGTCGATCAGTAGATGTCTGAAGAAACTGTGACACTTTACTAACCGCATCAGCAATCTCGGGTCGTGTCAGCACAAGATACTGTAAACCACCAACCGTGCTTCGATACATGGTAGGATCGGATAAAGGATCACTAGTGTGCCGAGAAAGTTGTCTACCAGAAGAGACATGGGTAGATAACGGGCGACAATCAGATAGACCCGTGCAGTATAATAAATCAAGTAAGTAGTGCTGCTGAGATAAGTGTAAGATATCCTCAAAAAATGTAGCTTGAATACCCAGAATAAGACAATACTTGAGCGCACACTGAGAATGTAAGCGCCCAATCAATCCAGTAACAAAACCAGAAGAGCTCCAGTAATAATGATTTCATCAACATAGATTAAGACATAACAGAGTATTGAATCCGGACTTTAAACAAAACGAGATACATCTGAAAGACACTGTGAAAAACCTCTGGCTAGTAAAAATGTCGATAGCTTGGAAAACCAAGCTCTAGAAGCCTGCTTCAGGCCATAGAGAGCCCTCTGCAAACGACATACACAATGTGGTCTAGGTGAGTTAACAAAACCTGGGGGCTGTGTCATGTACACAGTCTCAGAGAGATCCCCATGCAAGAATGCATTGTTGATGTTGGGATTGAACCATTTACAAAGGAACAAATGATACAGAGCCAAATACATTATCCGAGCTTTGGTTCAACTATCAGAGTTTACAACCGCTGATCGACTGAACTCTGGATTTGCAAAGATCTGCTCTAGTATCTGCTGCTATCAAAAGACAAGTGTCAAAGGTCTGCCAGAAGATATTGAGCAGTGGATAGAGATCAGAGTTTTACTTTATTAGTTTAATAATCAATGTAACAGTACTTTGCACTAATAGTGTTTAGTCATCAGAGGTTTAGTTAGTTATATTGTTTGTTACAAGTCGCTTTCAACCCGGACGTCATCAAATATGCTCAGAAGTTAGGATGATAGTATATATAGGTGATCGAATGTAACTGTGTTTTTCTCATCTATCAAAAGATCATTCATCAGTCTATCTTCTCTGCATTTATGTACTTTCAAACGATTATCATTGGGCTAAGGGGGAGTTTGTAATTCTCATGCAAATACTACAATAGTTCAAAGCATGATGATGAAAACAAACGACCATCGATTGTGATAAAAGTTTTTCATTCCGCTGCATTAAAACTTGTTTTATCATTCATATTTCCATACTTGAAACAAAAATCACAATTGGTTCAAACTTAGATCCTAACAATTGGTATCAGAGCTTGGTCAATCAATATTTGATTAAATTTAATTTGATTTGAAAGATCAGCTCTCCCGCTAATTGTTTGTTAGTTTTTGTTGAGAAACAGAGTTTTATTACTTAAAAGTTTTTAAAACAAAAATCTGTTGAAAATCAATCAAAAATGTCTCAAAACACATCAGATTCCAACATTGGATCCATGTTCAAACCACCAATGTTGAATGAAACGAATACTTCATATGGCAACTCGGATGGGTCACATATTAACTTAGCAAAACACCGGGTGTTGGTGATCCGTTGTGTTTGGACCACATATTCCATTGGTTCCAAGCACAGAGGATCCCAATACTCAAGTGCCAAAAAATCCTGTAAACTACTATGAGCAGGATTTCCAGAAAATAGAGTTGGATGTAAAAGCGTTTAGCACTGTTGCTTCCGCGCTACCCAACGAAATCTATGCTGGACTACTCCACTGCAATAGTGCAAAAGAGTTGTGGGATGCACTAAAAGAACAATTCAGTGGAACTGAGGAAGTGATTGAAAATAATAGAGAAGTTCTTAATCAACAGTATGAAACATTTTGTCACGTAAAAGGTGAGTCGTTAACACAACAGTTCGAACATTTTAGTTGTCTCATTAGTGAATTGAAACTGGTTAACGTGGAATTTCCTAATTCAGCTATCAATAGTCGTTCCCTAAGATCGTTACCAGAAAAATAGGAGACTGTAGCTTACGTAACTCGAACATCTGTTGGGTTTAAAGAGATGACCCTTATTCAACTTCATGGTCGATTCCTCACATATGAGAGAGAGTTGAACCAGAAAAAGAAGTTGCAAGAGTTAGGGAAAGCAACAGACGACTATATTTTGGGTAACACTGCTCTTTATAGTCATGAGGAGGGTTCTGGCAGTGGAAAGGATCAGGGTTATGATCATTATATTGATATAAACTTCTGGAAACAACTTTATATCTGATCCTTACACACCCAACTTTGCTTTTACTGCAAATGGGGAAAGCCAAAACTCTGACAATATGTCTTTTGAAATGAATGACTTAAAACATTTTGAACCCACTAATCTGAAAGCAATGGATATTTTACATCGGCTGGCACTTTTGAGTGTAAGAGCAAGTAAATTTATAAAAGGACTGGTAGGAAGTTTCCTGGTTTGCATGGAAGGTTACAAGTGGGGTTGGATAAATAAAAAATTAAATGTTATAACTGCAATAGGTTAGGACACTTTGCCAGGGAATGCAGATCTCAAACTGCAGGTCCAATTGTGACTCACCCAAGCCCTAGACCTCAAAGCACTGCTCATTATTCCCATTATACCCCTGCACCACAAATGCAAAACACGACACCCTATGCATATCCTGCTACTACAGTTCCTGTCCATTACATCCAAACACCTACTCCACAGATTCAGTATGTCCAAGCACCACCTCAAGTACATGTGCAACAAGCTCCACATGTCACTCAAACTACTCAAACCACTGCTCCTGCAGAGGTTAACCAACAAAGCTTCTTTACACAAGGCTTTGTTGACTGGAGTAGTTTGCCTGAGGATTTAACAGATGAAAACTTTGCTCTAATGGCTAAAAATGATTTTAATAATGAAAATATATGTATAATGGCCTTAGAGACTGTAGTTGAAGGTGATGAGTCTGAGGAACATGTTGCAAAAACTGATGTGGTTCAAAGTTGTGATGAAACAGTGGTTACACCAGTGGTTTCACAAAACACTATTGATGAAGAAAAGATCTCTCTATCTGATTCATGGGATACAAAGGTGTGTGAAGAAGACTGTGATTGTGCTCTTATGGCTGCTTCCAAGGTATCACCTCAGATTCTTAAGGATCTTTGTTCAGAAAAATGTATAATAGCTTTTGCTATCATTAAACAGGTGAATGAAAACCTTAGGAACAAAATCTTAGAAAATGAACTCAATTTTGAAAAACTTATCAAAGAGTTAAAAACAAAGTTGATCTCAAAAGATTTTGAGATAAGTAGCCTAAAGCATGAAGCTAGCATAACCAAGGACCAACTCCAAACTATGGTAGACAAAACCAAGTTTGCAAAAAGGAGTTAGAGGGTACCCAGATCACTTGTGAAAAATGGGTAGAGTCTTCCAATGGTTTTGAAATTATGCTAGCCAAACAGATCAAGAGTAACATAAATTTGGCATTGGTTTTCCAAATGAAGAACAAGCCACTGAAAATGTTACAAAAATTCACTCTGAAAAGGTTGAAGTTGTTCCTAAAAATTTGTCTAGAAATGAGATAAAAATCACTGATAAAAATGGTAACAAAATTTCTCGGGAAAAACATGAAGTGTCTTCAACTTTTAAGGAAATTGAGAAATATCAATTCAAACCCACATGGTCTGATGAATGTGATATTCTGGAAAATTTCAAGCCAATGGACTTCTTAACCATTGAAGGTGTTAAGGCACCTAAGGTAAGAATCATTCCTATTAAAGATCTTCCAGCAGAGGTTACAACATCCGCTGAGAAGAAATCAGATAAAAAGAAAAGGGAAAAGATCAAACATCTGTTCTGTGAATTTTGCAACAAAAGAAACCATGTCACATAAAACTGTTTTCTTTTAAAAGCATATAACATAAACCGAACACATGTAATTCCAAATGATTCAAAATGCTTTGTCTGTGGTAAAACAAATCATCTAACTCATGAGTGTGTTTATCTTCAAACCTATGATCAAAGGTAAAAGAGATCAAAGCAAAAGCTCTTGAGATAGAAAGTTCAAGCTCTGCTAGAAATAAATCTAAGCAGACCTTAGAACTTGTTGAAACATCTATCACAAAATCATTGAACAAAACCTCTGTTCCCAGAGAGGTACAAGTGACAGATGCTCCACTGCAAACAAGTGCCCAAGAGGACATGGACAACATGTTTATCAAAAGGTTCCTATGAGCTATGAAGGTTACAAAAAACCTTCAAAGCCCATAGTGAACATATATCCTCATGGTTACCAACATCTAACAGGAATTGGTTCACAACAGTGGATACAAAGCAAAACTCAAACCACTAACCATGTTCCTGGATTTGAGAGTGGGCAATTTGTGACCCCATCCAAAGCCATTCTGGCTTTGGAATCTCATCTAAACTAATTTTTTACTTATGTGCAGGGAGCTCCTACTTGCCTTGATAGTTTATGGTATGTAGATAGTGGAGGCTCCAGGCACATGACAGGATGTAGAGACCTTCTCAAAGATTTCTTGGCTCGTGGAGGGGGTGATATTGCCTTTGGTAACAATTCAAAGGGGAAGGTGCTGGGGTCAGGATGTGTACAAGCTGGGAATCTCAAATTTGAAAATGTTAACTTAATTGACAATCTAAAATTCAATCTTCTGAGTGTCTCACAAATGAGTGACAAAGGGTATGGATCCTTCTTTACTAAGAAAAGATGTCAAATTGTAGGACCAGAGGTTGTTAAAAAGATTGATCAAATCATTGCTGAGAGCAAAGCACAACTTGTTGCTCATAGGAGTGGCAATGTGTATGTGGTTGATATGTTAAAAGATAACCCTATGTCTAATGCATGCATGTTCTCAGTTGCTTCCAGCAAAGAGACAGAGTTATGGCACAGGAGACTTGGGCAAACAAATCTAAAAACAATCTCCACACTATCTAAGAATTGTCTTGTCAGAGGCTTACCACAAAAGCAATTTACTTGTGAAGAACATTGTGTTTCCTGTTTAAAAGGTAAACAACATAAAAGTTCTTACAAGTCAATTGAAGAGTCCAAAACAACCCAATGCTTGCAATTGCTGCACATGGATTTGTTAGGCCTGTAAAAACCATGAGTTTAATGAAGAAAAGATTTTGTTTGGTCATTGTTGATGATTTTTCAAGGTTTACATGGACATTTTTCTTACACTCGAAGGATGAAATTGCAGGTATATTGCAAAATTTATCAAACAAGTTGAAAAGCAATATGACCTTCTAGTGAAAATCTTTAGGAGTGATAATGGGACAGAGTTTAGAAACAAGGAGTTGGATGCCTTCTGTTAGTCAAAAGGGATTGCTAGGCAATTTAGTGTCCCAAGAACTCCAAAACAAAATGGGGTGGTTGAAAGGAAAAACAGGATTTTAGTTGAATCTGCAAGAACTATGCTGACTCTGGTTTACCCTTGTCTTTTTGGGCAGAGGCTGTAAACACTGCTTGTTATGTTCAGAACAGAGTTTTGATTAACCCCAGGCATCAAAAGACTGCCTATGAATTGCTTTACAAAATCAAACCTCTGATCTCATACTTCAAAGTTTTTGGATGTCCTTGTTTCATTTTGAACTTAAAAGATTCTATCTCAAAGTTTGCAGCCAAAGTTGATTGTGGTTATTTTCTGGGATACTCAACCACCGCCAAAGCCTACAGAGTTATTAACTCTAGGACCAAGTGTGTAGAAGAGACTCTAAATGTGAAGTTCAATGAACTCTCATCTTTGAAAATCCCAACAAATCCTGCTGAACTGTTAGATTTAGATAAATTTACATTTGAAGATGTGTCTGTCAAGACTAATCATGCAGGTACACCACAATCATCAACACAAGAACAAGGATATGATTTCATACTTCCAAACTTCCAGATCAGTCCTTCAAGCAGAAGAGCATATGTTCGTAACAATGGTGAAAGCTCTGCTGGTTCAATAGTGATTAATACTCAAACCTCTGCTTGCTCACAAAATCAAACCACTATTGATAAAAATCCACCAAATGTGGATAAAAGTCAACAAACATTCACATCAATACCACCCATACCTCCACCTCCATTCCAATCAGAGGTTGGACCTTCAAATTCACCAGCAGATGATAGTTCAGATGATACACATATGCAGTCTTCACCTCAAAATGCAATTGTCCCATATCAAGGTGATTTGATTTTCCTCAAAAGCTATCCATTGGATCAAGTTATTGACAATATAATGAGGGAGTGCTCACAAGAAGCCAATCCCAAAACATTTGTCTTTTTGCTGTCTTTCTATCACTCATACAACCTGTCAAGTACCAAGAGGCACTAAAAGACAACAGTTGGGTAGAAGCTATGCAAGAGGAGCTCCTTCAGATTAAAAGACAACAAGTTTAGGAAGTTGTACCACTGCCTAAGGATGTCAGTCCAATTGGCACAAAGTGGGTCCTTAAGAACAAAACTGATGAAAGGGGTATTGTTGTTAAGAACAAAGCAAGGCTCATGGTTCAAGGCTACAGACAGGAAGAAGGTATTGATTATGACGAAACATTTGCTCATATAGCAAGGTTAGAAGCCATCAGACTGTTTTTAGCTTTTGCTGCCATCCACAACATCAAAGTGTTTCAAATGGACATCAAAAGTGCATTCCTGTATGGAAAGATCAAGGAAGAAGTGTATGTGTGTCAACCTCCTGGATTTGAAGATGCATTTCATCCTGATCATGTTTACAGGTTAAACAAAGCATTGTATGGTCTTAAACAAGCACCAAGAGTTTGGTAGGAAACTCTATCCACTTTTCTCTTATCCATAGGGTTTTCAAGAGGAAAATTTGACAAAACTTTGGTTTTAAAATGGAAAGGAAAAGATTTGATGCTTGTCCAAATTTATGTGGATGACATCATTTTTGGATCCACATGCACCTCCATGTGTGAAGAGTTTAGAAAACTCATGGCAACAGAGTTTGAAATGAGTGCAATGGGTGAGTTACAATGTTTTCTTGGTTTACAAGTCAAACAAATGCACATGACACTTTCATTCATCAAAATAAGTATGTGAAAGAACTACTTAATAAATTTGACATGAATGATTGTAAACCTTGTAGCACACCCATGGCAACCTCAAAGCTGGTCACTGTTATTGAAAATGATGACTTGGTTGATCAAACTCTCTATAGAAGCATGATTGGTCTTTGTTGTACCTAACAGCTTCTAGGCCAGATATCATGTTTGCAACATGTGTTTGTGCTAGATCCCAGCCAGCACCTAGAAAGTCTGATCTTATTGCTGTTAAAAGGATATTTAGATACATAAAAGGTGCTCCCACACTTGGTATCTGGTATCCAGCTAATGTAAACATTGAGCTTTCAGGTTACTCAAACAATGATTTTGCCGATTGTAAAACCACAAGGAAGTCCACATCAGGAGGAGTCCAATTCCTAGGAGACTGCCTAGTGTCCTGGCAAAGCAAAAAGCAAGTTGCAGTATCTACATCCACTACTGAAGCTGAGTACATTGCTGTTGCAAGTTGCACTTCTCAACTCTTGTGGCTTCAAAATCAACTTTTGGATTTTGGTGTAACTGCTTTAATGACTCCACTCAAGATTGATAGTCAAGCAACTGAAAACATCATCAAAAATCCTGTGTCTCATTTCACCACCAAACACATTGACATCAGACATCATTTTGTGAGGGATTGCTATGAAAAAGGTTAGATTTCTTTACAACATGTCCATACAAAGGATCAGTTGGTAGATGTTCTGACAAAAGCTTTGGACACATCTACCTTTGAAAGCTTGATCTCTAGGATTGGAATGCTAAACGTCAAAATGTTTTCAGAAAATCAAAATTTTATCCTTAAAAATAGTTTAAAATTGAATTCTTTAATAAATCCTTAAAGTCTGTTTCAAACCACTGATAGCATTAAAACTATTCGTTTAGAAAAGTCTAGCCACTGATAAAGTGTATCCTCTGATAGTGTTAAAACACTATTCACAAACCACTGCCCATACTCTCCAACAGTATTTTCCAAACACCTGTCTTTCATTCTCAAACAGAGGATACACGTGGTCAGATGTTATTCGAAAGCAATTTGCATCAAATGACACGTCATCATCACTTTCTCAAAAACCCATATAAAACCCTGTTCTATCCATAACAGAGGTTCCACTTTATCGTGTTGAATTCAAAATTCTCAAAACGATTTTCTCTCAATCATGGCACCCAAAATCAAATCCTAGGCGAAATCCAAGGCAAAATCCAAACCAGAACCGGCACTATTCACCCTCATTATCAAAACTCCTCATAACTACACAGCAATCTTTGAAGCAATCGATTCTAACACCAAATATCATCCGATGATCAACAACTTAAAAGAATCCAAATTTAAGCACATGTTAACCGTCAAAGCCCCAATTTATCAAGAAGCACAACGGCAATTTTGGGAAAATGCAGAGGTTCATTCTCAAAAAGATGTTCCTTATGCTATCTTATCCAGAGTGGGCAAAACACAAGTGTTTGAATTAAATAATATGGCACATCCTGTGTCGTTTCCTATTAACGTGATGCATGTCGAATTTCTGGAAAGAGGTTATATTGGGCAACTTAAAGGTATGGCAATCTTCAAACCTAACTTTCCTCCTGAGATGAGATTTTTCTTTCATACACTTTTAACTTGTCTCTCAGCAAAGACCACAGCTTTTAATGAAATCCCATTGAACATTCAGTGTCTGGGTTATGCTATTTTAACTGGATCAGATTTTAATTTCTCCCAGATACTGTTCAATGATCTTGTGACGAATTTTAATAATATTGTAAAAAGAAAAGCTTTCCTGATGCATCCACATTTCTTGAGTGTTTGTCTTCATAGTTAGTTACCTGATGCTGATGTTAAACAAGGCGCTGTTATAAATCCAGGCGGCCTAACTCATGAAACTTTTACAAGAATAACAAATCAGGATAGAGTTTCAAAAACACAAAGGGGGAAGAGCAAACTTTATAAGAACAAAATGTTTCATCTCAACCTCCTGCTACTGAGCCCACTGCTCCTGGTGATCAGGGCACTACAACCACTACCCTGAAACCCACACCAGCCATTTCCAAAAAGAAACCCAAGAAAATTACCAAAAAACCCACCAAACCCAAAAAGGGCCCTTTGGAAGATGAGATCCCAGAGGTTAACCCTGTGATAACACAAACATCACAAGCAAACACTACTGCTACTTCTTCACAGCAGATGTTAGAATCTCAACCTGGCTTTGAAACTCCTCCTTCTTCCTCACAAAAGGAAAAGGTTGTAAACACAAGGACACCAAATTATGAAGCTCTAGAATCACTTGGTTCTATCTTCCACAGCCCCATCTTCCACGGCAATATCTCTTTCTACACCACACCCTTCACCAACAAAAACACTACCACCTACTATATTGCCTTTGCTGAATGCAACTGAATTAGAACAACACTAACCAGTTCTTCTCATCAACCTATCACTGGGAATATACTTCAGAATGTGACTGGGTCTGATTCTTTATTCATTGCTAGCCCATCAGCAACTGAAGAGGATACATCTCATGGGTTACATGTAACCCTTGGTGATATTTCATCAAGAGCAGCCACTAGAATTGTCAAACTCCCAAGTTTGCAGTTGGACAGTGGTTACATCTCTAAGACTATGATGAAGGCAACCACTGTTGAGGCTACCAAGGTAACCTCTGTTAGTGTCGGCAGTCTCTAGCACCAAGAACAAGGGGCATCTATGTTTGAAACAAGGCTTGAAACCCTTGTTTATGATGACTTAGATAAAACTACCACATCTGGTAGGAGTTCAGATGATCCTATTAAGTTAGGTGATGAGCTAAAATACAAAGATTTAACAGAGAGAGTTACAAACATTGAAACTTCTGTTAATGAAATGAAAATTTTGATGAAGCAGATGTTAGCTACAAAGAGCCAAGCCTCTGTCATATCCACTGCTGAGCTGCAACAAGCTTTAAACCCTCTGTTTCAACAAACAACAACATTGTGCTGCTCTTCAACAGAAACATTACATGCAAGTTATCAGAAACATGGTTGATGCAAGGTACATAGATACATCTGCAGACATCAAGGCAATTAAAGCTCATATTCTCCAAACCACTGGCACTACTCTTCCCACTGTCATTTTAGTTGACACAGATGATGCTAAAAAGGGGGAAAATATTTACAAGAAAGAAGAAGGCTTGAAACTCAAGACAGACAAACTTTCAAGGCCAACAAGGGTTATCCCAAAGCCTTCAAAGAAAGTAGATGAAACATAAAACATCTTGGCAAGGGAAATGGAGAAGAACAAGGAAAGGGTAAGGGATGAGAGTAGAGCTTTGGTTGAGCAAAATATAGCTCTGCAAAAAGCAAATGAAGAGGTTGGTACTTCAACAAAGAAGATGCTTATAAGAAAAACAAGGCAACCAACATCCACACCTTCTAAGTCTAAGCCAGTTGCTAATCCAACCACATCCTCTGATCCCACAAAATCTCTTACACCTCCTCCTAAACCTACACCAACAGATGTTACAACAACTGTTGTGACAACATCTGTGGCCACAACAGAGGTTATAACAGATGTTAACCCATCTACTGCCATGATCATTTTCCCAACATCCACCACATCTCTACCAACACACAAGAACTCCACAATCACCCAACATCAGTTTCAAAAGAAGGAGAATCACAAACGTAGTACTTGATGACAAGATCATCCATTCTCCATTACCTTTGTCATCACAACCATTGACCACCACAATAGTAGTTAAACTTCCTTCTTCTCAGATTACCATATTGCCTCTTGCCAAGCAATTCCCACTGGATTTACATGCTGTCAAAGAAGAGATCAAATCCTTCTTTTCTGAAGAAGACCCAGACAAAAGGGAATTTCTATCCCTGGAAGAATATCCTAAGCCAAGAAATTTGGATGAGTACTTAAAAGTCAAGGCCAAACAAGCAGAGGGCATCTCAAAAAGGGATACCCAGGGAAAATGTCACACCCCGACCCGCAGCGGAATAAGAGTCGGGGCATAATTGGGTTATCACCAAAGCTCATGATGTTTACTAAAATGTTTCATATTTATTAAATTCGAATTACAACTTCAATATTCAAAACAAGTTCATACAATTACAAGGAAAAAGAAACTAAGTAAACAATCCAAAGCCTAAACTGATTTATTCTTCTAGGCCGTCCTATATGTTTCTTGCTTCAACTGGATCACCTGTATCATGTGTAAAAATGGGGGATTTTGGGTCAACAAAAGTTGGCGAGTGAACCTTGTTAAAAACATTTGTTATTGATTTCTTGTTGTATTTAATATGGAAAAATTGTGCAATAATCATATGTGAACAAAAGTAAATAAACAAACAATCACAAACCACCTTGCTTGAGTATATGACATGAATGATAATGTATTGTGAGATCAAGGCTCAATCGAACGGAGCCGATCGTATGTTGGCAACGTCACGTTCCGCTCATAGGTAATGGGGAACGGACGAGCCTATGATGATGTATGTGAGATCAAGGCTCAATCAAACGGAGCCGATCGTATGTTGGCAACGCCACGTTCCGCTCATAGGTAATGGGGAACAGACGAGCCTATGATGATGTATGTACTGAAAATGATACATTTAATCTAAACATTAACCACACAAACAATTGATACATATTGGATACACATTTGATCATGGATATGATGGATGCACAAGTGTTTAAATATAATAAATAATTAAGCGACACACGATACACCCCAAAATGTGATTAAAACGGGGAATTGGTAGAGATTCACTCACATTGGGTGCGTTCTTTTGGTGATGTTGAATGCGCACGAGTTTTGGGATTTGATCGACGAGGAAAGACTAACCTAAAATAATAACGAAATGGTACGGTAAATAAGTGGATTTTATTAACAATTTTAATAGGATTTTTAAATTTATTTTTGTGAGTTTAAGGTCATTTTTTAACTTTAAAAATATTATTTTTAAGTATTTTTAATTGATTTTTAAATTAAATAAATAAATAAAAAGAATTAAATATTTTTGACTTTTTGACCGTTGACCGGTCCGTTGACCGGTCGGACTGTGACTAATGTGTGCGCTGAGTGAGGCTCGAACCCGAGACCTCTCGTACGCGTGCACGCAGCTCTACCAACTGAGCTACGTGTCTAACCCGAAATATTTCTGATTTAGTTATACTTATATACTATTTAGATTATTCAGAATTCTATTTAATTTAAAAAGGTTTTTAAATCATTGAACCGGTGTGAGGGCATGGACTCGAACCCGCGTCCATAGCCTTGTATTGCACACAACCGACCAACTGGGCTGTGTGACTAACCCGAATAATATGCGATTTTAATTACATTTATTTACTATCTGCGCCTTAATATATATCAGTATTAAAAATGGTTGGAAATTTGTAAGAACCGGGCAGCGTGTTAGGACTCGAACTCGGGACCATGATATTAAATTTGCACACAGTCCACCACTGGACAGTGTGTCTAACCCGGTATAATATTCGGTTTTAATTAAACTTATACACATATCGCCTTCGTTTTCTTCATTTATAACGACACAGACAAAGATGTCCGACTGTTCTTGCTTAAATCGTTCATCTAACATATAAATGATTGAAATGTAATGGATAAAGAGGGTTTTGGAAATGAATGTACCGAAAAAGATGTTTTTCTCAGAACTCCGGCAAAGGTCGTCGGCTCTGTTTTGTGAATTCCGTCTGATCGGATCAATTAACAGTTTTGATCAATTAGTTGCGAAATTAAGTGACTAAACAAGAGTTATCAGGAGGTTTAGATGATTATACCGATTTACAGTGTGATTTCGGAAATGTCCAGAGATTTTCCGACGAGTGCAGAATATCCGGTAACGTTGTCTAGGACCGATTCTGGTTGAAGGATTTAAGTTAGTATAAGTCTAACAATGGATTGAAAACGAAAGAGCCAAGAAATTTACCGATTTGATGTATGTCTCGGTTTTCCGGCGAAAGTCCGGCGATAGCAGATAACGATTCCGACGAACAGAAGTTAAAGTGAAAATGAAATTGAGGGTGTTGCGATTGTTTCCGAGATATGAGACGATGGTATTATTAGTGTAAATCAGGAGTAATATGATTTCGGTTTTCAATCTCGAAAATCATATGAATCGAGTTCATTGAAGACATAATTGATTAAGAACGTGGGTTGTAATTGGCATTGAATCATTAGTTACACTCAGAACTCGCGACCACACCAAAGGTTTCTGGATAGTTGAAAACCGATGAGCGGTTTCAGTTCTTGATGCAAACAGATGAATTCACGGTGAAACTTAAGTTTTATTTGATTCATTGATTACACAAACGAGTCAAGTGGCGGAGTGGTTAAGTGTTTGTTTGTTTCTTCCGGCTGACCCGGGTTCGAAACCCGGCAGCGGCATTTATTTTTTTCTTCGACCGTTTTTATTGTTTATTAATTATAGTTTATAAATTCTAATATATTTATTAATTATGTATTGTTTAAAATTAAAAAGAGCATTAAATAAGCAACGAAAATTGAAACTGACTATTCGATTAATAAACGAAGCGGGCTTTGAAAACCCGTTTTTCGACGGATGTTACAGTATCCCCTACTTTTAGAAATTTCGTCCCGAAATTTAAGTAGTAGTGGTAACAGGAAAAAGATGCGGGTATTTTTTCGCGCATTGAGTCTTCACGTTCCCAAGTAAACTCAGGTCCCCGTTTCGACTCCCAGCGTACCCTAACAATTGGAATACGACTCCGTCTTCTCCGAAGTCCATGATCTCTACTGGTCTTTCAATGAAGTGCATAGATTCATTGATCTGAATATCTTCCAGGGGATATGGAGGTTTTCATCGGCGAGGCACTTCTTCAAGTTTGATACGTGGAATGTGGGGTGAATTCTGTTGATTTCTTCTGGTAGGTCAAGCTTGTATGCTACAGGTCCTATTCTTTCGAGTATCTTGAAAGGTCCTACGTAGGGTGGTGCTAGCTTGCCCTTCTGGCCAAAACGAAGTACTCCTTTCCACGGTGATACTTTTAAAAGTACTTGATCACCAATGTTAAACTCCAAGGGCTTTCGTCGTTTGTCTGCATAACTCTTTTGACGACTTTGTGCCGCTAGAAGATTGTTTCGAATTTGATGGATCTTGTCTGTTGTTTCTTGAATCAATTCTGGACCGGTGATTTGAGCTTCCCTAATTTCGTGCCAACATACTGGAGATCGGCACTTACGACCATATAAAGCTTCGAAAGGTGCCATGCCGATACTTGAATGATAGCTGTTGTTGTACGAAAATTCAACTAATGGCAGATGAGCGTCCCAATTTCCCTTGAAGTCTATGACACATGCTCGAAGCATATCTTCAAGAGTTTGAATGGTGCGTTCAGATTGTCCATCAGTTTGAGGATGATAAGCGGTACTGAGGTCTAATCGTGTACCCAAAGCGGCTTGTACGGCTTGCCATGTTCGTGAAGTGAAACGACCATCACGATCTGAAATAATGCTTAACGGTACACCATGACGGCTTACGGTTTCGCTAATGTAGATACGAGCTAACTTCTCGTTCTTGAAATCTTCGCGGATCGGAATGAAGTGAGCTGATTTTGTAAGACGATCAATGATTACCCATATAGTGTCATACCCACCAGAAGTGCGAGGTAACCCGGTGATGAAGTCCATGGTTATGTTTTCCCACTTCCATATAGGTATTTCAGGTTGGACCAGAAGTCCTGAGGGTCTTTGATGTTCAGCTTTTACCTTGGAACATGTAAGGCACTTGGAAACAAAAACAACAATATCCTTTTTCATTCCAGGCCACCAGTAGGTGTATCGAAGGTCTTGATACATCTTGTCGGCTCCTGGGTGTATAGAGTATCGTGTTTTGTGTGCCTCATTCATAAGGAATTCACGAAGGTTGTTGTGGTCAGGAATCCATATGCGATCTAGATAGTACAGAATACCGTCGGATTTAGTTTCAGTTTTAAGTTCAGCTCCACAGGACAGCTCCTTTCGTACGTCGTCTTCCGTTACTGAAACATGTTGGGCTTCTCGAATTTGATCTTTGATGTCGGTTATGATTTGCGAACATAGAAGACGAATGGAGTTCGCATAATCCTTTCGACTGAGTGCATCGGCCACCACGTTTGCCTTGCCAGGATGATACCGAATTTCACAGTCGTAGTCATTAAGAAGTTCGACCCATCTTCGTTGCCTCATGTTTAACTCCTTTTGGTTGAAGATATGTTGAAGACTCTTGTGGTCAGTGTATATTTCACACTTTGTACCGTAGAGGTAATGTCTCCATATCTTAAGAGCGAACACAACGTCCAAGTTCTAGTTCGTGATGGTGTATTCTTCTCATGATTTTTTAGTTGTCTAGAAGCATAAGCTATCACCTTTCTCTTTGCTTAGAAACAGTAGTCCTTGCCCTGACGGTGCAAAAACACGAAGTCATCACAACCTTCAGGAAGAGTAGGATAGTGCATCCAATTTTTGTTTAAGGGTTTGGAAGCTTCTTCTTGTTAGTCCCCATAGAAGGTTTCCTTTAAGTTAAAGCCGTGAGGGTATAGCAATACGAGGAATTTGCATGAAACGGCGATAATAACCAGCCAAATCAAAAATGTCTTACTTCGGTAGGTGTACGTGGCGTTGCCATTCTTGATACTGCTTTGATTTTGAGGTCGACATGTATTCCCTTTACATGTAGAATGTCCAAGGAATTGTACCTCTTTTAACCAGAATTCGCATTTGAGAATTTGCGTAAAGCTTTTCATTCCCTAAAGTGTAAGATGTCGAAGGTGTCGTTCATGATCAGACTTAGATTTGAGTAAATGAGGATGTCGTCGATGTAAACTATAACAAGCGATGAGATAGTGTTTCCAGACTTGTTCATTGATCATGTAGAAGCTGGAGCGTTGGTTAGACCAAATGGCATGACATGAATTATAATGGACCATTAACGGTTCGGAAGGCGGTCTTTGGGACGTCTTCTTCATGTACTCTGAGTTGATGATACCAGAATGAAGTCGATTTTTGAAAAAAGCTGGCCTTGATGTTGGTCAAAAGATCATCAATGCGAGGTAATGTAGCGTCTTGACGTTAACTTGTTAGAGTTCTTGTAGTCGATGCAATGCGAAACGTTCCATCTTTCTTTCACAAAGGACAGTGCACCCAAGGCGAGGACTAGGATGTATGAATCCTTTGTCAGTCAACTCTTGCAATTGACTGGCTAGCTCTTGCATTTCGGAAGGCTACCTATAAGGAGATTTAAACGGGTGTAGCCCAGGTATAAGATCAATGCGGAATTCGATTCTTCAGGAGAATCCTGAAATGTGTCAGGAAAAACTTCGAAATCTTTTCTACTGGGATGTCTTCAAGTTATTCTCTTGTTCCTTTTTGACGAATGAGTTAGAAATGCGACATAATTCTTGCGGAGA
The DNA here is from genome assembly GCA_947069175.1 of Scalesia atractyloides. Classification (NCBI taxonomy): domain Eukaryota; kingdom Viridiplantae; phylum Streptophyta; class Magnoliopsida; order Asterales; family Asteraceae; genus Scalesia; species Scalesia atractyloides. Next base: position 41,837,731 of record CAMTDV010001634.1, read on the forward strand.
TTTTCGGGCTGAACAGGACATTAATTGAGCCATTTCGATAGGGTTCTCTAAAGATTGTAGAGTCTGCCCGTTGTAAGAGGAATGCTAAAAACTTTTACGCATCACTTAGCATGATGTTGCTGAGCATTCCATACCAATTTAATGTAAAGCTTCCAATTAAGAATAGGTCAACTGGAAAATCGTGATGTTTAAGTGAGAGTACAATTGCGTTAATAGAGTTTAATGTAGAACAGTTTTCCGTCAACAACTTCTACGTTAGGATTCCATGAGTTTATCACGTTTTGGTTGAGGATGGGTTCAAATTCTAGGACACAAAACTTTTATCCGCGCGCAGTATCAAATACATGGATCATAACACCAATGATGAGGAACTACCTTAACACATTTTCGCCCAGCTTGATTGGGCGTTGATGTGAAAGCTCTTCCTCTAGAGGTGGAGGAGCTTGGTTAGCTTGATTCACCGATTTGCTTGAGCTTGAGCATGTATAATGTTCACAAGCTGTGGACAATGTTTCTAAGTGGTTTGGGTCTCCACAATTGTAACAAGCCGCATAGGTTGCCCATGGATAGTTGGGTTGTAGAGATTGGCCACATGTTGGGTAGGTGGTAGTATGAGGTTGTTGGGCTTGACCCACTATCTGATGGTGGGTTTGGGTTGAGCTGTGGCGTTGATCGCTAGATTGCCAAGGTTTGAATGTGTACCTGCGCGACCAACAGCCGGTACATGTTGCAGGATGATCAGAAGTGATGGTATTGGCAACGGTTGCATTTTGGGTATGGGCGAGTATGCTTTTAATGGTGAGGTGAGGGGAACTTGGTTAATGATGCAGCAGGGATAGGGAAATTTGTTTGTGTGACAGCAAAGTTTCTGGTGTTTTCTTTCTCTTGTTAGCACAACTTTGAGGAGGAGGTGAATGGTTTAAGTTTGGCCCTCAACTGGGGCTTTCTTTATTCTCATCTTTAAATTTACCGTTGCGAATACGATTCTCGGTAACTCGTACTAGTTCCATAGCAGCTTCAAGTGTTGCAGGCGAAGTGCTGAGAACTGAGTCTTGATTTTCGAGGGAAGACTCGATATGTGTTCGATTAGCGTAACTGGGTGAACAGTTAGGGACATTTGGTTCAACTCTAAAACTCTTGTTTTAGGAAAGTATGATTCCCTCCTTTTGCGTTAACGAATATGAAATTCATCCTGCTAACTTTTTGATTCGCTTCTAGGACAGAAGCGTCTCGTCATGATTTCCCTTAACTCCTCCCACGTTAAGGCCATTGCATCTTGGATTCCTCTTTTACCCTTTTCAGTATTCCACCAGGTAAGAGCTACCCCAAATAGCCTCCCGGTTGCGTAACGTACCTTGCGATCCTCGGGACAATCGCAGTTGAGGAAGGTGTTTTCCATTTCCTCAAACCAGTGGAGGAGAGCTGTGACACCTTCAGTCCCTTCAAATTTCGGAGGATCGCAAGACTTGAAATGTTTATATGAGCACTTTTTGGAAGGAGGGTTGCCGATGTTCTGGTCTTCTTGCTGGGGAGGATTGATGGGATTTGCGGCGAGAGCTTGTTGGACTTGAACTACAATGTCAGGAAGCACCGCGGCCATTTGTTTTGCGATTTGGGTGGCCAAGCGTTCGTTTGACCTTCCTGACCTTCTACCCCCTCGTTGTTGCCTAGCCGACATCTACAGGAATATACATAAGAAGATTGTGAGTTTATGGAGTCTTTTTAGGTGTCATGTGTCTTAAAAAAAATAAAAATAACATAAACATCAATAATGCAACTACATCCATAGGATGTCTTGGGTTTGCTCATGTTGGGCCTCAAATGTCCCCCATACCTTCACCTGTATAGTTATGTGGGCCCCCATGACTATTGGCTTAGTAGGATTCACATTGGTATTGGCGGTTTAACACTCGCATCACCCGAATGAAAACCATGAAATATGTTTACGAGATGTATGGTCGGAAGGTGTCCAGGTGTAGACACAATGACAACTCAAAGTGGGGTTAGCTCACACGACGTTTGGTATAGCATGCTTTGGCCTAATAGGTCCTTCGTACTCTCATCGTTAGTCCCCAGGTAGGCAAACTGGTCCTTTATTTTGGATTTATACGAATGCCAAGCCTAGACAGGACGTTCCGACTACCGGTACTTGTACCCTTCCAGTTACTACATGCCTGTCATGAGAACTCACTTTGATGTGATTTGAAAATACAAAAATCATTGCAAAAAAATCATGGAAATGGTGTGGTGTGTGCTCTCATGGATATGATATGTTATGAGAATATGATTCATGATAGGCATTGTATAATAATATGTACTTATGAACATGCTTGCATAACATTAATGTAACATTAAACATAAAACATATAAACATCATGAAGTTTGCATGTAACACAAAATAATTTTAAAAATTCTAATCAACTATAGTATAGGCTCTAAGGGTCTAATAACCTATCCTATATCCCTATAGTCATGGCTCTGATACCAATCTGTCACACCCCGACCCGCAGCGAAATAAGAGTCGGGGCATAATTGGGTTATCACCAAAGCTCATGATATTTACTAATATGTTTCATATTTATTAAATTCAAAATTACATCCTCAATATTCCAAACATGTTCATACAATTACAAAGAAAGATAATCAACTAAACAATCCAAAGTCTAAACCGGTTTATTCTTCTAAGCCATCCTATATGTTTCTTGCTACAGCTGGATCACCTGTATCATGTGTAAAAATGGGGGGTTTTTTGGTCAACATAAGTTGGCGAGTGAACCTTGTTAGAAAACATTTATTATTGATTTCTTGTTATATTTAATATGGAAAATTGTGCAATAATCATATGTGAGCAAACGTAAATAAACATACAATAACAATAACAATAACAATAACAAACAAACAACCTTGCATGAATATATAACATGAATGATACTATATATGTTGGCAACGTCACGTTCACGCTCATAGGTAATGGGGAACGGACGGCCTATGATAAATGTATGTGCGATCAAGGCTCAATCAAACGGAGCCGATCGTATGTTGGAAGCTCGTTCACGCTCATATGTAATGGGGAACAGCTCAACGCTCATAGGTAATGGGGAGCGGCGGCCTATGATAATGTATGTACTGAAAATGATAAATTTAATCTAAACATTAACCACACAACCAGTTGATACATATTGAATACACATTTGATCATGAATGTGATGGATGCACAATTGTTTAAATGTAATAAATAATAAGACACATGATACACCCCAAAAACGTGATTAAAACGGGGAATTTGTAGAGATTCACTCACATTGGGTGCGTTCGGTTAAGATGATGAATGCGCACGAGTTTAGAGGGTTGATCGACGAGGATTAACTAACCTAAATAATAACGAAAAGGTACGGTAAATAAGTGAATTTTATTAATAATTTTAATAGGATTTTTAGATATATTTTTGTGAGTTTAAGGCTATTTTCTAACTTTAAAAACATTATTTTTAAGTATTTTTAATTGATTTTTAAATTAAATAAATAAATAAAATATAAAAAAAATGTTGACTTTTTTGACTTTGACCGTTGACCATGACTGTTGACTTGTTGACCGGTTCGGTCGTTTATATTGTTGCACTGAGTGAGGTTCGAACTTTTGACCTCTCGTACGCGTGCACGCAGCTCTACCAACTGAGCTACGTGTCAACCCGAAATATTTCTGTTTTTAATTATATTTATATACTATTTTAATTTATTCAAAATTCATTTATTTTTAAAAAGGATTTTAATCATCAAACCGGCGTGCGTAAAAGGTCTCGAACCCGGGACCTGTGGTTTAGTGTTGCACACAGTCCACCGCTGGACTGTGTGTCTAACCTGGTTAATATACTGATTTTTATTAAACTTAACATCTCTCTGTGAGTTGATCCGGTTCTGTTAAAAAGGAAACATCTTCATTACAGAGAATGAGATTGTGTCAAGGATCGAACTCGCGACGTGTGATAAATGTTTGCACACAGTCCACCGCTGGACTGTGTGTCTAACCCGAGATATAATCCAATTTATATTAAACTTATATACAAACTAACTTCATCTTCTTCGTTACAATAACACAGACAACGATTACCCTACTAATCTTGTTTAATTCGATTGACAGACATTTAATTGATTAAAATGAAATGGGCAGGGAAGATTTTGGGAGTAAACATACCGGAAAAATGATCTTTCTCAGAACTCCGGCGAAGTCGTCGGTTCTGTTTTTATGAACTTCGTCTGAGCGGACCAATTAACAGTTTTGATTAGCTAGTTGTGGAATTGAAGTACTAAACAAGAGTTATCAGAAGGTTTAAAAGATTATACCATTTCACAGCGCAATCTAGGAATTTTCAGAAGTTTTCCGGCGAGTGCTGATTATCCGATATTGTCGCCTGGAACTGATTCTGATTGAAGGGTTTGAGTTAGCAAAAGCCTAACAACTGATATAAGATGGAAGAATTGAGAAACTTACCGTTTTGATGAAAAACACGGTTTTCCGGCGCAAGTCCGGCGAGTTCAAAAAGCGATTCCGACGATAAAAAATTAGAGTAAAAGTGAAATTGAGAGTTCTGTGGATGATTTTTAGTCGCGAGATACTGATATTGTTGGAGTAATTCAGGAAGTGAATGTTTTCGGTTATTAAACCCAAACATCACATGAATTCAAGTTCATTAACGACTGAATTGATTAAGAATGTCGGTTTATCGGTTATAATCAAGAATCCGCGAACACTCAAAAGTCCTGGACGTTTGGAAGCCGATATCGGTTTCAGTTTGGCGCAAACAGGTTGATTCACGGTTGCGCTTATGATTTAATTGTTTCCTAGATTTCACAAAGTCAGATAGTGGCGGAGTGGTTATATGTTTGGTGTTTAAAGTTCCCGGCTGACGCGGGTTCAAAACCCGGCAGCCCTTTTTCATTTTTAATTGTTTTAATTTTAATTTTTAACAATTTTAATTTCCATAATCTAAAATGTTTATTAGTTATGTATTGTTTAAAATTAAAATAAGCATTAAATGAGCAACAAAATATGAAACTGATTATTCGATTAATAAACGAAGCGGGTTTGGAAAACCCGTTTTTCGACAAATGTTACAGAGGATGGGTTCAAATTCTAAGGACAGAAAACTCTTATCCGCGCCAGTATCAAATAACATGGATGCATAACTACCATTGATGAGAAACGTACCGTTAACCACGTTGTTGTCAGCCCTAGCTTGATTGGCGTTGATGTTGAAAGCTCTTCTCCTAGCAGGTGGAGGAGCTTGGTTAGCCTGGTTTACTGGATTTGCTTGAGCTTGGGCATGGATGATGTGCACCAAGCGTGGACAGGTGTTCCTGAAGTGGTTCGGGTCTCCACAGTTGTAACAAGCCCGCATAGGTTGCATCATGGGATAGTTGGGTTGGTAGTAGGATTGGGCTACATGTTGGGCAGGTGGTAGGAGTAAAGGTTGTTGGGCTTGACCCACTATCTGATGGTGGGTTTGGGTTGAGGGCTGATTGCGGTTCGTTCGCTGAAGTGTGCGACAGGTTTGGATGGTGTGACCTGCGCGGCCACAGCCGGTGCAATGTTGGCAGGGATGTTCGGGAAAGTGATGGTATTGGCAACGGTTGCATTTTGGGTATGGGCCGGAGTATGGCTTTTTATATGGTGCAGCTGAGGGGGCAACCTGGGTGATGGGTACAGTAGTAATAGGGAGGTTTATTTGTGTGACAGCAAAGTTTCTGCTGTTTCGTTTCCTCTTACTAGCAAACTTTGAGGAGGAGGTGGAATGGTTTGAAGTTTGGCCCTCAATGGGGGCTTTCTTTTTCTCATCCTTAAATTTGCCGTTTCGGATGCGATTCTCGGTAAGCTCGGTAGCTAGTTCCATAGCAGCTTCAAGTGTTGCAGGCGAAGTGCTTAGAACTGAGTCTTGAATTTTCGAGGGGAGGCCTCGAATATAGTGTTCGACTAAGCGGTATACTGGGGTGAACAAGTTGGGGATCATTTGGTTCAACTCTAGAAACCTTTTGTTGTAGGAAGTATGATCTCCTTCCTTTTGCTTTAACGCGTGGAATTCATCCTCTAACTTTTTGATCTCGCTTCTTGGACAGAAGCGTCTCGTCATGATTTCCCTTAACCCCTCCCATGTTAAGGCCATTGCATCTTCGATTCCTCTCTTACCTTTTTCTGTATTCCACCAGGTAAGAGCTACTCCAAACAGTCTCCCGGTTGCGTAACGTACCTTGCGATCCTCGGGACAATCGCAATTGAGGAAGGTGTTTTCCATTTCCTCAAACCAGTGGAGGAGAGCAGTGACACCTTCGGTCCCTTCATATTTCGGCGGATCGCAAGACTTGAAGTGTTTGTAAGAGTACTTTTTGGAGGGAGGGTTGTCGACGTTCTGGTCTTCTTGATTGGGAGGGTTGATGGGATTTGCGGCGAGAGCTTATTGGACTTGAAGTACGATGTCAGGAAGCACCGCGGCCATTTGTTTGGCGATTTGGGTGGCCAAGCGTTCGTTTGACCTTCCTGACTTTCTACCTCCACGTTGCTGCCTAGCCGACATCTACAGGAACATACATAAGAAGATGGTGAGTTTAAGGAGTCTTTTTAGGTGTCATGTGTCGTCAAATGAATAAAAATAACATAATTTTCAATAATGCAACTACTTCCATAGGATGTCTTGGGTTTGCTCATGTTTGGGCCTCCAATGTCCCCCATACCATCACCTGTATAGTCATGTGGGCCCCCATGACTATTGGCTTAGTAGGATTCACATTGGTGTTGGCGGTTTAACACTCGCATCACCCGAATGAAAACCATGAAATATGATTGCGAGATGTATGGTAGGAGGGTGTCCAGGTGTAGACACAATGACAACTCAAAGTGGGGTTAGCTCACACGACGTTTGGTATAGCATGCTTTGGCCTAATAGGTCCTTCGTACTCTCATCGTTAGTCCCCAGGTAGGCAAACTGGTCCTTTATTTTGGATTTATACGAATGCCAAGCCTAGACAGGACGTTCCGACTACCGGTACTTGTACCCTTCCAATTACTACATGCCCGTCATGAGAACTCACTTTGATGTGATTTGAAAAAAAATACAAAAATCGTTGCAAAACTCATGGAAATTGTGTGGTGTGTGCTCTAATGGATATGATATGTTATGAGGATATGATTCATGATGAGCATTGTATAGTAATATGTACTTATGAACATGCTTGCATAACATTGAATGTAACAATAAACATAAAGCATATAAACATCATGAATTTTGTATGTAACACATAACAATTTAAATAATTCTAATCAACTATAGTATAGGCTCTAAGGGTCTAATAACCTATCCTATATCCCTATAGTCATGGCTCTGATACCAATCTGTCACACCCTGACCCGCAGCGGAATAAGAGTCGGGGCATAATTGGGTTATCACCAAAGCTCATGATGTTTACTAAAATGTTTCATATTTATTAAATTCGAATTACAACTTCAATATTCAAAACAAGTTCATACAATTACAAGGAAAAAGAAACTAAGTAAACAATCCAAAGCCTAAACTGATTTATTCTTCTAGGCCGTCCTATATGTTTCTTGCTTCAACTGGATCACCTGTATCATGTGTAAAAATGGGGGATTTTGGGTCAACAAAAGTTGGCGAGTGAACTTTGTTAAAAACATTTGTTATTGATTTCTTGTTGTATTTAATATAGAAAAATTGTGCAATAATCATATGTGAGCAAACGTAAATAAACAAACAATCACAAACCACCTTGCTTGAGTATATGACATGAATGATAATGTATTGTGAGATCAAGGCTCAATCGAACGGAGCCGATCGTATGTTGGCAACGTCACGTTCCGCTCATAGGTAATGGGGAACGGACGAGCCTATGATGATGTATGTGAAATCAAGGCTCAATCAAACGGAGCCGATCGTATGTTGGCAACGCCACGTTCCGCTCATAGGTAATGGGGAACAGACGAGCCTATTATGATGTATGTACTGAAAATGATACATTTAATCTAAACATTAACCACACAAACAATTGATACATATTGGATACACATTTGATCAGGATATGATGGATGCACAAGTGTTTAAATATAATAAATAATTAAGCGACACACGATACACCCCAAAATGTGATTAAAACGGGGAATTGGTAGAGATTCACTCACCTTGGGTGCGTTCTTTTGGTGATGTTGAATGCGCACGAGTTTTGGGATTTGATCGACGAGGAAAGACTAACCTAAAATAATAACGAAATGGTACGGTAAATAAGTGGATTTTATTAACAATTTTAATAGGATTTTTAAATTTATTTTTGTGAGTTTAAGGTCATTTTCTAACTTTAAAAATATTATTTTTAAGTACTTTTAATTGATTTTTAAATTAAATAAATAACTAAAAAGAATTAAATATTTTTGACTTTTTGACCGTTGACCAGTCCGTTGACCGTTGACAGGGACGTTGCCCGGTCGGACTGTGACTAATGTGTGCGCTGAGTGAGGCTCGAACCCGAGACCTCTCGTACGCGTGCACGCAGCTCTACCAACTGAGCTACGTGTCTAACCCGAAATATTTCTGATTTTAATTATACTTATATACTATTTAGATTATTCAGAATTCTATTTAATTTAAAAAGGTTTTTAAATCATTGAACCGGTGTGAGGGCCTGGACTCGAACCCGCGTCCATAGCCTTGTATTGCACACAACCCGACCAACTGGGCTATGTGACTAACCCGAATGATATGCGATTTTAATTACATTTATTTACTATCTGCGCCTTAATATATATCAGTATTAAAAATGGTTGGAAATTTGTAAGAACCGGGCAGCGTGTTAGGACTCGAACTCGGGACCATGATATTAAATTTGCACACAGTCCACCACTAGACTGTGTGTCTAACCCGGTATAATATTCGGTTTTAATTAAACTTATACACATATCGCCTTCGTCTTCTTCATTTATAACGACACAGACAAAGTGTCCGACTGTTCTTGCTTAAATCGTTCATCTAACATATAAATGATTGAAATGTAATGGATAAAGAGGGTTTTGGAAATGAATGTACCGAAAAGATGTTTTTCTCAGAACTCCGGCAAAGGTCGTCGGCTCTGTTTTGTGAATTCCGTATGATCGGATCAATTAACAGTTTTGATCAATTAGTTGCGAAATTAAGTGACTAACAAGAGTTATCAGGAGGTTTAGATGATTATACTGATTTACAGTGTGATTTCGGAAATGTCCAGAGATTTTCCGGCGAGTGCAGAATATCCGGTAACGTTGTCTGGGACCGATTCTGGTTGAAGGATTTAAGTTAGTATAAGTCTAACAATGGATTGAAAACGAAAGAGCCGAGAAATTTACCGATTTGATGTATGTCTCGGTTTTCCGGCGAAAGTCCGGCGATAGCAGATAACGATTCCGACGAACAGAAGTTAAAGTGAAAATGAAATTGAGGGTGTTGCGATTGTTTCCGAGATATGAGACGATGGTATTATTAGTGTAAATCAGGAGTAATATGATTTCGGTTTTCAATCTCGAAAATCATATGAATCGAGTTCATTGAAGACATAATTGATTAAGAACGTGGGTTGTAATTGGCATTGAATCATCAGTTACACTCAGAACTCGCGACCACACCAAAGGTTTCTGGATATTTGAAAACCGATGAGCGGTTTCAGTTCTTGATGCAAACAGATGAATTCACGGTGAAACTTAAGTTTTATTTGATTCATTGATTACACAAACGAGTCAAGTGGCGGAGTGGTTAAGTGTTTGTTTGTTTCTTCCGGCTGACCCGGGTTCGAAACCCGGCAGCGGCATTTATTTTTTTCTTCGACCGTTTTTATTGTTTATTAATTATAGTTTATAAATTCTAATATATTTATTAATTATGTATTGTTTAAAATTAAAAAGAGCATTAAATAAGCAACGAAAATTGAAACTGACCATTCGATTAATAAACGAAGCGGGTTTTGAAAACCCGTTTTTTGACGGATGTTACAGAAAATCAGATAGAGAGATACAAAACTACTTGCAGTTCCACATGAGCAAAGTCAGAAGACTAGAGGATTTTGCAAGAGATTTGAGCAAATAGCTGTCTGAGAGAGAGGATAAAAGTCTTAAAAAGGACTACACTGATCACATCATGAACAATAAGCATACAAGGCAACAAGGGCTCAATTCAAGACTGGACTGTGAAAGAATTGGAAGAAGAGGTGCAAAGAATGCAAGAAATGTTGAAAGATCCTCTCAAAAAGCCTACTCCTCCATATTGGAATAAATACAAGAAATGCCTGAAAAGACCTTAAAGTTGAGAAGAATGAAGGAAGAATTAATCACTGCTAACTATGGGTCAAAGAACCAAATCATGAGGTGGCCAGAGGTTAAAGTGATGGATACTTATAAAAGGCTGGAACAAAGAAGAAAAACTAATCCAACACTGCCAAAGAAGCATGTATATGCAACAGAGGATATAGCTCATCTGACCCAACCTTCTACAAAATCATCTGAAACATCTGCTCAAACCATCCTGGCCTTAAACCAAAGAAAAAGACAGAGAAAGATGTCCAAAGAAGATAAAATAAGGTATGAGCATGACCTCATCAAACAAGGAATCATGAACCAGATCCAATTCCACACTGATGATGCAAGCAACGTGCTGAGAGAAACACTATCCAAGATTGCTCATCAAGTAAAATCACCACCCTCAACAATAAGCCATTCTAGAAAACCATCTGTCCCAAAAATTCTAAAATGGAAAGTTGATAAAAAATCCCATGAATTGACTTTGCTCAAGTCAGATGGTAAAGCTACCAAGATAAGCATGGAGGATGCATATAGGTTACATGCAGATGACCTTCAAGATCTTTTGAATCTGGAGCTTGAAAAGGATGAAGAAGATTCGGAGTCTCCAAACTTTGAATTACAATTCAAAAGGCAAATTAGAGAACTCCTGTTGAGAAATAAAGACCAAAAATAAAGTGTTTTGGCATCATCTGTTCTAGGGAGAGATTGTTGGGGTTGAACCCTTTACAAAGGAATAGATGATACAGAGCCAAATACACTATCCGAGCTTTGTTTCAACTATCAGAGTTTACAACCGCTGATCGACTAAACTCTGCATTTGCAAAGATCGGCTCTACTATCTGCTGCTATCAAAAGACAAGTGTCAAAGGTCTGCAAGAAGATATTGAGTAGTGGATAGACACCAGAGTTTTACTTTATTAGTTTAATAATCAATGTAACAATGCTTTGCACTAACATTGTTTAGTCATCAGAGGTTTAATTAGCTATTTTGTTTGTTACATGTTGCTTTCAACCCTAACGTCATCAAAGATGCTCAGAGGTTAGGAAGATAGTATATATAGGTGATCGAATGTAACTGTGTTTTTCTCATCTATCAAAAGATCATTCATCAGTCTATCTTCTCTGCATTTCTGTACTTTCAAACGATTATCATTGGGCTAAGGGGGGGTTTGTAATTCTCATGCAAATACTACAAATAGTTCAAAGCATGATGACGAAAACAAACGACCATTGATTGTGATAAAAAAAATTCATTCATTCCTCTGCATTAAACTTGTTTTATCATTCATATTTCAATACTTGAAACAAAAATCACAATTGGTTCAAACTTAGATCCTAACAGTTGACATCCACCTGACGAATAGACCATCCTCGAGAAAAGGCGAATGAAAGAACAAGACAAATAGTAGTGGCTTTGACCATAGGACTAAAAGTCTCAATGTAGTCAATACCTTAGTTTGATGAAAGCCCATGGCAAAAAGTCGGGCTTTGTATCGACTCACAGATCCATCAAGATTATGCTTAATCTTGTAAACCCACTTACAACCAACTATGTTGGCATCAACTGGAGCCGGAAACAGACACCATGTCTGGTTAGCATGTAAAACATCAATCTCAGAACGCATGGCATCCCACCAAACAGACCACTACTGCGCCTGTCAAAAGGTGGAAGGTTGGGTGGTGGGAATAGTAGATGCATGAAATAGAACATGATCAGGAAACTGGCGAGACTACCGTGTATGATCATGAGAATGAGTGACCATCAGATAAGTCGGTAAGTAGGAGGAGGAGAAAGGGGAGGTGATGTGGAAGGAATAATATGAGGTGATGAAGGTATAATGGGAGGTGATGAAGAAGAAGTAGAAGCAGAAGTCAGAAACGAAGGAGGAGGAATAAAGAAATGAATAGACGCAGAGGAAGATGTGGGCACAATAGCTTTCCCTGGAATATCCAAAATAATCTCACGGAATTGAACATGACGAAACGTATACGTACGAGACATACAAGGATCATAACATAGATAACCAAGATGAGATGGAGCATAATCGACAAATATACAAGGAACATACTTGGGTGAAGTTTATCCCCCCGAGTGTCACCAATAAATGGATAACACAAACACCCAAAGGTACAAAGAATGGAATAATCTGCCGAGAACCTAACAATGTATCAAACCGAGAAGAATAATGAAGAACTCGTGAAGGTAACCAGTTAATAAGATAAGATGTAGTGGCATAAGCATCATTCGGAATTTTCGTTGTAAATGAGCATGTAACAAAAAGCAAGAGCAATCTCAGAAAGACGGTAGTTTTTTCCGCTCGGCAACCCCATTTTGTTGGGGTGTATAATGACATGAAATACGATAGGAATTCCCAATGCAGAAAGATATCGGGCCATCAGTCCATGAATAAGCTCGGGAGCACCATTACATTGAAGATGTCTGATAGTGTATGAAAAGAGATTCTCAATAAGCGGTTTAAAATGATGAAATGAGTCAACCACCTGAGAGCGATGTGTCGATGGATAGATCTATGAAAATCTGCTAAAATCATCAATAAACGTAACAAAGTATCTAAAATCGTCACGAGACATAACGGGGGATGGACACCAAATATCACAATGAATCACATGTAAAGGTATAACGAAATGTGTAACAATAGTCTCAAATGGTAAACATTTTGATTTCGAGATACTATGAGCAATACAATGAGAAAACATGGATTTATTCGCCGAATGTAAAATTGGGAACCGAGCTAAAACAATATTAGATGGATGTCCAAGTCGAAAGTGCCACGTCTCTTGAGGAACGGAAGCAACAACAGTCAATGAGTACAGCTGATGTGGACTACCACAGGTGTGGTGGAGGAGCTGTCCATCGAGCGTCTAAATAGACAACCCAAAATGTGAGAAAATAATAACAATAGGGTGATATATAAGAGGTTGTGTAATGGATAGTAAGTTCTTGGCAATACTAGGAACGACTAGAACTTAATTAAGCAAAAAGTACGACTAGACAACTGAAGTGAGGTATAACCAATATGAGTAATAATTAGTGACGTACCATTGCCGACAACAACACGTTCAGAGCCAGTTTAAGGAACAACTCCAAAAACAAGAGAAGAATCAGCTGTCATGTGAGAAGTCGCTCTAGAATCGGGTATCCAAGAGTCCACTTTATCACAAATAGTGGACAAATCTACCGTAAGCCCAATTGTGGCCTATTAGGCCCAAAGATGTGCCAGTCTACCCATTAGATCCAACATTGTTTTGATTTAGCCCATTAAATCTAAAATGTGACCCGTTCAAAATACCAACCGACTGAGAGAGATTAGCAGGCCCAAACTGATTGTTATAATAATTTCCACGAGGCCCAATTTAGCTCTCAAATGTAACAGCCTAACTGAATTAATAAAGGCACTTTGTGAATTTGTTTGAGGCCAAGTAAAGTATGTCTAATAAAAACCATTAGTTGGGCCAGGCCCTAAAATCCCTTGATTAGAATTACATATACCAAAAACATGAGAATTAAACCCTACTTGTGCAAATGAGTTACCCCCAATTTGCGACACCCTGTTACCACCATAATCTGCCATCATTCCTGTGAAGTTTCCCGGTTGACCATTATATCCTCCACTTCGTTGACCAGTAAAACCTGCATGTTGACCATATCCACCACACCGGCTTCGATTTGACCTCCACTGTCCGCCATTTGAACGGCCGCCACTACTGGACTAGTTCGCCGGTGAGTACCATTGATAGCAGTTTACAACTTTGTGTCCAAATTTCTCACAGTTTTGACACACAACAGACGAACTCAATGAAGTTGATTGATGAGGAGCTGTTTGATTGGTATTCTTGGCTTCGATAGCAACAACCAGAAAAGGGATTGAACAAGCAGATTGTGATTGTTTCAGTCGAGCTTCATGTGTTAACAATTTCGCTCTTAACTGACAATAGGTTTATTGAAGGCCTTGATTTTCAATATTGGTAAAAAACATCCTATAATTAGGAAGTAAGCCATTTAAAATATATAAAACCAAATTCTCTTCTGTTATTGGATCTCCTATGGCTTGCAACGAATGAATAATTTTTTCGCTGAATCACAGAATTCGAAAACTGTTTTATCATCTTGTTTTAAGGAATGAAATTGTGTATGGTACAAATTTGATTTGCAAATGCTTGTTGATGAAACAGATCTTCAATTCTCTACCACAGATCGGAAGAAGAAGTACTACCTATTGCTATGCGTATGAGTGATGGTAATAAATTGCTGTGATGAAAGCACTCACATATGCATCAGCTCTTTTTCAAGCAACTCTCGCATCAAGATCGACTGGTGGCGTATGATTCTAGTTCAAAAACTGAAGCAATCCAAGTGTTTTCAAGATTTTAAGTATCTGATGTTGTCGGTTTTGAAAATTTGTATCATCTAGTTTAATAGGCATCAGATTTGTGATGCTTGGAAAAGTATTGTTAGAATTTGAAATTTATTCAGTCATGGTTGACGTAGGTGATGATTGAGAAGCCATGAAATTGGAAGAAATCAAAGAAGCAGAGATATGAATTTTGAAAGAAGTGAGAAAAGAGGAGAGGAAAAAGAATAAATTTGATTAGAGAAAGATGAAGATTCACTGGAGATGGTGACCGGAAAAGTAACAGATTGCCAGAAAATTATCAGGTCGCCAGAAAGATAAGAAATTGTAAGTCCGGGAAACTACAATCGGATATCACAAACACCTAAAAAGTTGCGGAATAACAAGAAAGGTGTAGAAGAAAGAGGAGCGAGTCGATTGTATTCAATGATCAAAGTGCACACGATCTCTAAGGATCGTCTGGTACAAAACCGGTTACAAAGAAAATCAATCAACAACCTTAACTAGACCTAGGTGCATCCTATTTATAACACATAGGATGACCTAATACAACCGGGCCAAGCCCAAACCCCTATGCGCATACATGTAATATCGACCAAGACCTAAAACCCACTAATCAAACCTAATCTCGTAAATACAAAAAATGTAAACCTATAAATAATACCCTTAAAATATCCCCTAGGTTTATGTTGTCTTGTCAAAACAAGCCCTACTTGCGTTTCTTCTTCTTGCTCAAATCAGCTTCAGATATCTTCTTGCTAACGGTATGGACCAAACAATTGTGTTTCAACTCTTCCTCTGATCCCTGACCACTACTTCATTCTAATAATCTGAGCCACTCATCCTGTAAAGGATTTTGCACATACTTCATATTGTGGATCACTCTGAATCTTTGACCTTCCAAGAAGATGAATGTATCTTTCTCCAAATCGCATCAAGTCACACACATCATTAAGTCGATACTCTTCATTCTCACACACTATGACTGCTTGTCCAGTGATAGAGTCATACATCCAGAACTTGAATCCACTTAAACTATCATCAGGAAGATTTTTTAAGCAGAGGAACTGTCTTAGCTTGCTTTGTCGAAGGCCACATTACAAGTTCTGGTCTTTGGATCAAGCACTTCTTTATGAACTTTGACATAAGATTGTTGCAGATTCATATCTCTGAAATTTACTAAAGCTTGTTTCTGCAGTATGTTATGGAACTTCCACCCAATCTTGCAGTTAGGATTCCTACAATGATCATGATAGGGTGAATTACTCAGCTCATGAAGATCAACGGGAGTCCGAGACTCAAATGAGCTTAATGAATTATAATACTCAACCTTCCCATTTTTCCATGTTACTAGAAACATCCCTTTTTCATCATTATATGCCCAGCTCCTGATTCCAGATCGATTTCTATATTTATCATATCGATCCTTTCCAGTAGTCACCACATATCAGTCAAGCATCTCTTGAAAACCATTGTTCTTTTCAGCATCGACATTTCTCATGATCAGCTCCTTCTTCTTCCTCTTCTGATTAACCAGCTTCTTCACGTTCCTTGTCCATTTGCGCCTTTTCAGCAGCAGTATACTCTTTGGGAGGCTCAGCAAATTCTTTCGGAAATTTCCCTTCTACCTTCTGTTTAAGATCCATAACTATTGATGTAGGCAATCCCAAATTTGTATCAAGCTCAATAGTTTGCTAATTCTTATAAGTTATCTCCTCCATTAGACTTGCAATCTGAACATCTTTGAAAATTTTATCTTCTTCTAATGTAGTGATCCTCTTATTAAGAGCCGCAATCTCATTGCTTTCAAATATTTCCTCACTGTCAGGACTACTAGCAACCTTTTCTGTTGCAGCATGATCCCTTACTGCTTGTTGTAATAACGCTGATGCCTTAAGCACATCTACTTCTGAAGGAGCACTACTTGATCCTTCTCCAGTCTTGGCAGCAGGCATAAACTAAGAAATTCAATGAACGTGTCACTCACAGGTGTTCCGGAAATACTAACAGGTGGTCATTCGGGAACCGTAGGCATGCTCAATTCAGGGTTTGTACCTGTCACATCAGTTGTTGTACGGCAACAATCTTCAATCTTCAAGCAATACCCGATATAAACTGAGCCTTCGAAAGACTTCTTAGGATCTGATACCAATTGTAAGTCTAGGAAACTACAATCGGATATCAAAACACCTAAACAAGTCGCAGAATAACAAGAAAGGTCTAGAAGAAAGAAGAGCGAGTCGATTGTATTCAATTACTAAAGTGCACACGATCCCTAAGGATCGTTTGGTACACAACTGGTTACAAAGAAAATCAATCAACAACCTTAACTAGACCCAGGTGCATCCTATTTATAACACATAGGATGATCTAATACAATCGGGCCAAGCCCAAACCCCTATGCGCATACATGTAATATTGACCAAGACCCAAAACCCACTAATCTAACCTAATCTCGTAAATAGAAGACAAACATAAACCTATAAATAATGCCCTTACAGAAACTTTCTTTTAGAGCTGTGCTATGATACCATGTAAAAGGTATTAGGCAATTATCACGGTTTTCATTACATTCATAATCTATACATTATCTATTTATAGACCACTCGCACACACAACTAACTATCTCAACAAACTCAACTAACTCGTGTCAGAAAACCAAGAAAAGAAAGAAAAATATATTATTCTTATTCCAATTAACTTTAAAAGTTAACAAGTATTTGTCATACCTATCTTTAAAATAATTAATCTTTTTTTTGCAATGAGGTAGTGGTGGAGTGGTTGTGGAAAAATTTGGTGTTCCTTGTGACTCCAGGTTTGACTCTCACTCTCCTCATTATTTTTTGCGGCATCCAGGTGAAGGGCGAATACGGGTGGCGCCGGTTCGTCTTCGATGAGAGATGAGGGTTTTACCGAATATTCCACTGCCGTGCCTTCGGACGGGTGGAGGTCGGGTTTCCACGCATCTGGGAGATCCAAGAGGCTGGCAGCGGTCGAGTAGTCGACATTGGCCACAACGTCTGGTGTCACGGTGATTGACACGTCGTTCCTTACCGTTAAAAAATTAATATTTTTTTGTCCCATTTTAGCAAATTAAAATATTTCCTATTTAAATGATTATACATGGTTATATTATAATCGAGTGACTAGTTTCATGTATTTATGTCTAACGACTTATTTACTTACATTATATCTTATAAATATTTATGACTCTTCATCATGAAATGACTATTTTAAATAATTAACTTAATACATTTATCAATATTTATTTATTTTACTTAATAAGTTAAAATCCTACAACCTAAAACCTAGTTATCACCAAATTAATTTTAGAAATCTTTAATATTTATAGTCCTAGCATGTGTTAGATCTTAATCAAAGTTCAATACCAAATAAAATATATCACTTGAACTTTACATGGTAACACTTTGTGATTCTCACAACACCATAACATTACTTGTAATTGTGTAATTGCTTCGCTACCTAAGATGAGTACATAACCCTTTTTACTTATTTATTTTTAGGGTAAACATATAACCTTTTACTAAACTACTTTACATACTTTATGGCTATATGATTTCTATATGCTTTTGTGTGGTTAACTTCACGTGTTTAACAACTCATTCCTGCTTCCGTTGTGTGTTTTAAACTATTTTTTGTGTGTTATGGAAAACATTGTGGAATGACAGAATCTGCCAACTTTACTTGAAAATCCATTAGGTTTTTCTACTCAAATAGTTAAACTCTTATAAAGTTCTTACTTGTCAAATTAGGTTTGGATGTGCCCATCTTTTAATACAAAATTGCTTTCGTTTATCATATATTGCCATACTGAAACCTCTATCATGTGCTATAACTATAAAACCTATGTTGCTCACCAACTCTTGTAGTTGACCCATGTTTTCTCACATAAGTTTCAGGTGGTAATAACTGATGATGATTGCAAGCTCTCTCTCAATAAAGCTGGTTTTTGCTTATTTATGTAGTTTTAATATAAAATTTACTCAAAATTGAGTTGCAAACAGTAATGTAAACTGATCAAAGAACGGAGGTATGATTTTATAATTATAGCTATTATGAACCTATTTTGTTTTTCTATTTTAAAGTAATAATTTGTTGTATTAAACTTCGAGTATGTCATTACGACGTGCTTATTTTTATTTAAATCTTGATATAAATTTTACTCAAAACTGTGTTGTGAATTGTTAAATATTTTTGTTATTTTTATGATAGAATTCAACGTGTTTTTTTATTAATCTACGTTTCAATAAAATTTTTATTCAAAAGATAACGAGTCAAATATAAATGATTGTTTTGGTTATGTACCGTGACAATCCGAGTCGATAATGTCAGAACAACATTCATACCGATACGGGTATTCATTTTTATAGTTTTCTCACGTTTCTACCACATCGTTATGAACCAAACCGATTCCGACCAAATAACATTGGTACTGGTATTGGTATTATCCAATACGATACCGCTATCCGTTTTTATAGTTTTCAATTGATCTATCTCTTTCAGTTCCTATATCGAATGCCTGCATCATACTGAAATTGCAATTAACTGAACCTATACCGACCGAATGTTCATTGCAACATGAGATCCTACTACTAAAATTAATATCCCTTCGTTGAATAATCAATAAAAAAATATAAAAATTACTATATTGTAGAAAAAGAAGTAAAAGGTTACGAAGGTAAGAATTAGTTAGTGCGATTCCTTTGTGTTGCGTAATGAGAACTTAATCGGTATAAATTCCGTTTGTTATGATTGTTGTGACATGACACTTGCTGTAGATACCGAGGGAGAAAACGTAATAGTAATAGTAATAGTAAATAATATTAAGTTGGATATGTCTAAAAGGATTTCAAGATATATTTTACTCAATCAAAAATCATAAAAACAAATACACAGTTTCGATAAACAATACGTTGAGAGAGAAAAAAAATGCCGAAATGTTAGAGAAAACAATTGGAAACACTACATTTTCGGCTTTAAAAAAGTTAACGAACCCATGTATCAAAGAAAAATCAACTTAGTAAAAAAGATAAGTGTATTAAAGACGTATAATATCACAGTATAAGAATTGATTGAAACTAAAAAGAAGTACCATACATACCAGTTTTTTTTAATATACGTTGAATATATAGAATTAGGTTTATTAGAATATCATTACCTGAAAACTACTCAATCAAATTTTGGTACTTTTCATTCCCTTCAAATATAAAATTAATTTGTAGAAATAAAAATAACAATAAAAATTAAAAATTATTTATAGATTGGCGGGCTGCATATATATAGCTTGCAAATCTACACATTAATTTATATATATATAGTTCACAAGCTACACATATGTCGCTGGTTGATTTACATATACTTTTTTTATTTTTTAAATTCCATAAATAATAGTAACATTTAAAACGGATGAAAAAATAAAAAATAAAAATTGTTAAAAGTGGTTTTCTCAAACTTTTCTAGTAATTTTTAAGTTTTGGGTAAATTACACTTTTCATATTTTATGTTTGTACTGGATTTCATTGGATGCTCTTTAACTTTAATAATTACAGTTACAATCTTTTTTTATTAAAAACATTACACCCTAGGTCTTTTAGTACTAACACAATTAAAAAGCTGCATATATGTAGCTTGCATAGATACACATATAAGTTATATATATACTTCACAAGCTACACATATGTCGCTGGTTGATTTACATATACTTTTTTTATTTTTTAATATGCATAAATAATAGTAAAATTTAAAACGGATGAAAAAATAAAAAAATAAATTGTTTAAAAGTGGTTTTCTCAAACTTTTCTAGTACTTTTTAAGTGTTGGGTAAATTACACATTTCGTATTTTATGTTTGTACCGAATTTCAATGGATGTCCTTTAACTTTAATAATTACAGTCACATTTTTTTTTTATTAAAAACATTACACCCTAGATCTTTTAGTACTAACCCAATTAAAATTTTCAGTTAAGTCCTATAAATGTAAGGCACTATAGTCTTTTTCGTTAAATTATTTTTAGTATTAAAATACAACCAAAATTAAAATATCACCTATCTTTCTCCTTCATTCTTTCGTCGTCTGCAAAAAAAAAAAAAACAAACAATTCTTAAACACAAACTTCCTCATCTACATTCTCAAACATTAGCATTCACGGTCATAAATTTCATTTTGAAGCTGAAAAACGAAAGCAAAACACGACTAAGATCCGGCTTTTACTCCCATATTGGTCCTGAGTCCTACAACCATTTTTCTTAATCATTTGAGTCCAAATTTCTAACACTATTAGAGTTATTCTGTCAACTTTTGTTAAATGACCGAATTACCCCTGTACTTAAAAAAATAAATTAATTATTATTAAAACTATTTTGTAATATATACATATCTCTCTCTACATCTCTACAGATTCCACAAACACTCTCTACCTAATATCTTTCTCTCTCTTACTTATCTTTCTCTTTCAACAAAACCACCACCACTGCACAACCACCTCCACCACTGCATAACCACCTCCACCAACACCGTAGCACCTCCACCACCGTTAGATCTGATGGTTTATACAGTTCATGGACAGTGTTAATATCAAAGCTTCTTTTCATATCTGAGTTTAGATGGTTCAGAATTGGTGTTGTGTTGTTTTCTTTTAGAGAGAGAAAGTTAAAGGGTTGGTGGTGGTGAGATGGTGGTGGAGGGATCTTGGCAGTGGGGGTGAGATGGTGGGGGTGGATGTTTAGAGGTGGCGGTAGTGGGATGGTGGTGGCAGTGGGGCGCACTGGTGGTGGAGAGATCTCGGCAGTGGGGGTGAGACGGTGGTGGTGGGTGTTTGGAGGTGGCGGTAGTGGGATGGTGGTGGCAGTGGGGTGCCACTGGTGGTGGACGTGAGATAGTGGTGGAGGTTTCTAGATCTGGACCTTGATTTTAGTGGGGATGATGGTGGGGCACTGGTGGAGATGGTGGCAGTGCGGTGTGTTTATAGTGAGAGAGAGAGAGAAAGAAGAGTGTGTAAAGATGAGAGAGAAAGTGTGTGTAGGTGTGTGTGTGTGTTTATATTATATATATGTAACTTTTTTTTTATATATTACATATTAAAATTTATGTGTTAAAGACTTGTTTCTTGTACTCATATGTATATAAGACTTGTACTTTGTGTGTAAATGACTAAATTACCCTTGTAGTTAATAGATTTGATAGATGGTGTTAGAAATTTGGACTCAAATGATAAGAAAAATGGTTGTATGGACTTAAAATTTTAATTTTAAACTCAAGTTATTAAAATCCTTAAAGCATAGAGACTCAAAAGTAATTTTCCTTTTTTTTTATGAAAACCGGGTGAATTGAAGTGAGGAACCAATGAATTCCAATACAGAGCTCCATCCAAGAAGTCTTTTATCCTTATGAACAAAGTTGATAAATAAAACTCAATATATAAGCTGAAACTGAGTGGATTATGAAAAATTGAGTTGCAATTATCTTACCTAGGGCTCAAATGGCATTAGGATTTGAAGACGGTGATTGTGCTCTGTCTATGGAATGGCTTCTTAGGTTAAGATCAAGCTCTTTGATCAATAATCATCGATGAAAGGGACAGACACAAAGGGGTTTTAGTTCATGCAACCATCACAGGTTCTTCATGATCGATCTCACTTCTAAGGTTTAATTACAAGAATCAATGTTCTCCGCTTCACTTGTTCATCTTCCCCATTGCAATCGACCACCTCTAAGCTTCCATCTTCATCCTACAACCATTGATGTTCTTCTTCTTCATCCTTATTCTATTGACTTCTTGTTCAGACTCATCGAGTTTGGTTCTAATCAAGGCAACACAAATTTCAATTTCGTGATTGAATATGTTCAAATCTGCTCATTCCTTTGACTCATTTAGTATACCAGAGAATTGGATTGGTATAGAAGGCTGGATGAAGGGTTCGGTCCAGTAAATGTATATGTTTTTATCCATCAACAACCTGCTTAAAATAAGCATATGTTCATCAACATCAAACTCATGAGGGGGAACAAAATAAGTACTTTTGGGTGGTTCCAGTGTCAGAGAAAGCGGGGCAGAGAGGTGAGAGACTGAGAGGTGACAATAATAGTGGTTTTGGTGGTGGTGAGAAGTGGAGAAGAAGAAGAATGACAAAAAGATAGGGTTTTATTTATAAATATACTTTTAAATAGAAGGATAGGGTAAATTGACTGAAATACCCTATGTGCGCTGCATATGATAGACTTGACTGGTAAATTTAACTAGTTTAGTGCTAAAGGATGTCTGGTGTAATGATTTTTACAGATAAATGATTGTGACTCTAATTATTAAAGTTAAAGGGTATCCATTGTAATCTAATTCAAACATAAAATACGAAAATTGTATAAGTTTCCTAATAATCTCTTTCCTGATATATTATTATTACTAGTTTTAAATTCCAATTTAAGAAAGCTTCAAACAGTTTTCAAAAAAATAATGCTGGTTCTCATAAAACCTAATTACTTTTTCAACTATGAAAATAAATTTATGTATACTCTACAAAGGTAGACAAAACCAAATGGCTTTTGACTATCAACAGATAAAGCTAGAGGAATCATTTCTTCATCAACACTTCAACATCCACCTTCCATGTGTTCAAAATAAAATGCATTCCCAAAGTTGTTTCCCAACAATCTGACAACACATATGTGCCAAACCACCCTATCAGCAAATATTTGTCGCTGATTCACTGATGATCTGACAATAATACGTATAGGTGAAACATCCATCATTAATTCTTGGGTGATACATTCACTCGTTTTTCACCAGAAACTTCACAGATGAATTACTGAGGGCTCCTAGATTCACAAAAGGATACCCGACAAATCTATTTTGACCTTAATTCATTTTACTCTTGTGACCTTACGTTTTGCGTAACTTATCCGCAACCAACCAAATAATCCTTGACCCTAGAGATATAGTTCATCTAGTCGAATCCCCAACTAATGACACAAGTGATATTGCAAACATATTTTTCAAAGAAAACTATAATAAGTTTGGTTAAGAATGTTGAATATACTGATATATATTTATATAAAACAACGACATGATATAGTTAATATGATTATAAAGGTAAAAATATACAAACGGTAAATGCTGCACAATGATAAAAAAGACAATACAACTAAAAAGTTTTTATTGGTTTTTATGACACTAGTTCCGGTAGGTTTATAAGAACATCACTCATTTCTTGACGTGCTTTACACCTTGCCTTTAATGGCACATCTTTGGGCATGGTTAGACCTTTCCCTTCTGACAGCCCCACCAATTCTTCACCGACCCTTTCCCATTCAAAGCATTGAATCAATGATGCCAAAACTAACCAAATGACCCGGTTAGCTAAGCCTGACCCAGGACATTGCCGACGTCCCATTCCAAATGGTATTAATCGATACCCCTCGTTTCTTACTTTCTCAAACCTCTCCGGCTTGAAACTGAAGGGATCGTCCCATACCATTGGGTCCCTATGGATGGCCCATGCATTTACCAACACTATGGTGCCACGGGCCACATCAAAACCTCCAATGGTGCAGTCTTCTGATGGCTCGTGTGGCACCAACAATGGCGTTGCTGGGAATAGCCTTAAGGTTTCGTTGATGATGCATTGGATGTATGGTAGATTGGGGAGATCCGTCTCTTCTACCAAACGTTGGTTTCCAACATATTCATCAATATGCGCTCTTGCTTTCTCTAAAACATTGGGATGATTAAGAAGTAGCGACACGGCCCACTCTATTGTCACTGTTGAAGTGTCGGTTCCCGCAAGCAGCAATGTCTATACACAAATGTTAGGCCCTTAATGTTGAAAAAGACAGAGAAATAATCGATACGACAGCTAAAAAGCTAAACAGCCCACAGTTATATAAAAGATATTATACCCATTGTTTGAGTTTGAAGCTAAAATTTTTTAAGATGAATGTATATACGAAATTCATGGGTGCATTATAAAATATATATTTAGATAATTAAAATGGAAAATCAAGTTTAAGAACCAAAGACTTTCAGGATACAAGTCAAACCCAAACATCCTTCCTGTAGCTGCTTCTATTTTTAGTTTTAGTTTATTTTCTTTAATGTTTAACTATTGCCTCACTTGTGTGGTGTTAATTTAGAAGGAAAAAAATGTTCTCAAATAAATATATTTATTCGGGTTAAAAGATATGGATCTTATATTGAGTTGACATGTTGTAAAAAAATGTGTTAACATGTTGTAAACAGGTTTGCATGTGACAATATATAATATATGTTTAAATAGTTCAACCCTATCAAGAGTTCTATTTAAAAAGGTTAAACAAGTCAATTGGACCCAACATATTAAACATTTTAAATTTGACTGTGTAAAACTAAGACATATGCGTTTTCGTAAATTTTGCCATATTCAATTCCAGGGTATTTTGATTTTTGTTTGACAAGATTTGTATATGTGACACTAAAATGAAGGGTACCCACTCTTCACTAACGTTTCTATAATGGGTACACAGTCCTTGTTACTTGTGACTTGTCATATGTTTGGCATTTAAAGACTTTTTGCATGTTTAGTAACATCTATGGGTTATATTAGAACATACGTACCAGTATATTGCCTTTGATCACATCATCGGAGTAGTATTCAGGTTCCGATTCCTGCAAAGAAAGCATCGCGTCGATAAACTTCATCGCCTTGCCTTTCTGGCCGCTACGTTTACTCTTACACTTTTCTATCAAGTTCTGAATAAACCTATCGGATTTCTTTTGCAACTTCAAAAGCCTCTTCTCCAAACCCTGATAATCAATCCATCTTAATAATGGAATGAAGTCACCAGGGTTTGATGTCCCACTAACTTCAAATATATCTCTTATAACCTCCTTAAACTCACTAGCTTCCTTAACATCCTCAACCTTTGTCCCATAAAACCCTTTGTCAGCAATGATGTTCATGATTATGTTAAAAGACATCCCTTGGATTCTTGTCCTCATTTCTACTATCGAAAAATCTTTAAAAGAGTCTTTAAAAAGATCTTTGATTAACGACCTAACTTCATCTTGTCGGACACCCATGTAGTGTTTGAGTCGAGTTGTTGAAAAGAGTTCAAGTGTCATAATACGACGAAGGTCTCTCCATAGTTGACCATAGGGTGCGGAACCAAGTGCGGTGTTGTTGTAGTTGAGGTATTTGCCACTTAAAAGAAGTGGTCTGTTGGCTAAAGTTATGTCGTTTGTGGTGAAGCATTCTTCTACTGCTGATGGTGAGGTTATGACTAGCACCCGGCGTGAGCCGAACTCGGAGACTCATAATAGGACCATACTTGGACGCTAGGTGTTGCAAAACTCTATGAATAGGTCCGTTGATTAGATGAAGGTGACCGATTATTGGGAGAGATGGTGGACTTGGCGGAAGACTTTTAGTCTTCTTGTGTATAACTACTTTGAAAAGATAAATGAGAGCGAATAAGGATAGAACATAAATCAAGAAAAGATGAGTTTCATCCATGTTTAGAGTGTTTAACTGGGGTGTTCTCTCAATGTGTATGGGCTTATACATATATAAGGAAACATATGTTGTAGATGGAGGGGTGTAAACAATTTAACCCGTTTGTGACCTACACAAGATCAGTTAGTCAAAAACTCGAATTAAGTGCCAGGTATATTAAGTTTTTTTTAATATATAAGTTCAAGTCTGTTAAAAAACAAGTTCAAGCGTCATTCACATATATATCGAATTTAATTAACAAGTAACAAACTCATTATTTATAAAAGTCTTATTTAATACTTTAATATACATAATTATTATTCCTCTTATATTTATGTAAAACTAAATTATGTTATATATAATTTATAATTATATATATATCAATAAAATAATTATATAATTAATATACAGTAGATAGATAGATCGAGCTAGTTTTGAAAAATTATACCTGACTTGACTTTTAAAAATATTTTTTTAAATGAGCCGAGCTTTAACGAGGAGATATGATTTGGCTCGGTTCGTTCTTTCAGGAGACCAACAATATAAATATAAATATCTAATGTTGTTCTTATATCAAAATATAATAATTTGGATTTGTGTATTTTTTATTTCATAAACTCTTAACATCTGTTTTATTGTGGTTCAATAAAATTATTTCAGCATTTGATCATCTATATTTATGCACTTATAATGAATTTAAATTTTATATTTTTTTTACTTCAGATAAAAGTTTATTTCGTCATCCCTCACGTACATGTCATTTATATGACCATATTTATAGAAGATAAGAATAGATGAAGATAAAATAGGATATATATGCTTGTGGTTACCAATGATATGTCATGCAAAACAGACAACCATGAAACATGGATATGATTTAAGCAAGACCACCGAGTTGAGAAATAGACATCCACCACTTATCTAGACCTTTGGCTCCAGAAGTTTATAATTTTTCAGTTGAAATAATACTAAAGCCGTGTATAATTCAATGTGGTCATGAACATATTTTATGAGGTATAATAGAAGTAAGATTGCATTGATACTGGTTATATGTCTTATTAATATTTTTCAAGTAATGATTCCAAACCGTCAGTTGTTATTATTCGTTAATTTCATATTCTTTATATTTTTATATTGGTTAGTAGAATGTCTTTTCTCAACTATCTTATGGGTCATTTCGTTTGTAAATTTTTTAAGTAACTAAAATCTTGAAAGGAATTAAAATTTGATGAAATTAGAATTAATTACATTTAAAATTGTATTGTGTTTGGTTTTTAAATTAATAAATAGACTTGATGAAAATATGGCATTTTTAGTAATTGACTAACATTCATTGAAAAGTTAAAATTCTATTAGGGTTTGGGTGTGAAGGATGATTCTCTATTTTTTTATTAAAATAATAAGCAATTAAAATAAACTAGGTACCTTGTCATAAAAGATTGGGAAAGATGGATAACACTATATATGCATGTGATGTGACGTAAAAAAACAAATATAAAATATATAGACAAATGTTTTGTGTATCAGAGCAATATTTATTTATTTACTATTTAATTTACTATATATAACCAATTTAAACACTATTCCCCATGTTAAAATTGTAATATAATGCCTGGCACATTCCCCCATGTTAGAATGGCACTATTCCCTATGTTAAAATTGTATTTGTTTTGTTTTTTAAATTAATAAATAGACTTAGATGAACAATATGGTATTTTAGTAATTAGACTAAATTCCATTGAAAATTAAAATTCTATTAGGGTTTAGGGTTGTGAAGGATGGTCTCTATTTTTTTATTAAAATAATAGAGCAATTAAAATAAATATTAATGGGAAAGTGTACATTGTGTGATCTTGTGACGTAAAAAAACAATAAAATAATAAAATTATACACAAATGTTTTATGTGTCGGAGCAATATTTATTTATTTATTTACTATATTACAATTTTAACATGGGAATAGTGTCAGTCTGGCACTATTTCTCCATGTTAGAATGGCACTATTCCCCATATTAAAATTGTATTGTGTTTGGTTTTTAAATTAATAAATAGACTTAGATGAACAATATGGTATTTTTAATAATTGAGTAACATTCCATTGAAAAGTTAAAATTCTATTAGGATTTAGGGTGTCAAGGATGAGTCTCTCTATTTTTTTATTAAAATAATAGAGCAATTAAAATAAACTAGGTACCTTATCTTAAAAGATTGGGGAAAGATGGATAACACTATATAGTGTCATGTGATCTTGTGACGTAAAAAAAATAAAATAATAAAATATATAGACAAATGTTTTGTTTATCGGAGCAATATTTATTTATTTATTTATTTATTATATTACAATCTAACATGGGGAATAGTGTCAGTCTGGCACTATTCCCTTGAATGTTAGTAATTGGCACTATTCCCCTATGAATATATATGTTATTGTGTTTTGTTTTTAAACTAATAAATAGACTTAGATGAACAATATGGTATTTTTAGTAATTGACTAACATTCCATTGAAAAGTTAAAATTCTATTAGGGTTTATGGTGTGAAGGATAAGTCTCTATTTTTTTTATTAAAAATAAGAAGCAATTAAAATAAACTAGGTACCTTATCTTAAAAGATTGAGGAAAGATGGATAACGCTATATAGTGTTATGTGATCTTGTGACGTAAAAAAACAATAAAATATAATAAATAAATGTTTTGTGTATCGGAAAAATATTTATTTATTTATTTATTTACTATATTACAATTCTAACATGGGGAATGGCCTAATTTTAGAATGACACTATTCCCATGTTAGAATTGTAGTATAGTAATGGCACTATTCCCCCATGTTAGAATGACACTATTTCACCATATGTTAGTAATTGGAAATGTATTGTGTGATCTGACACTATTCCTCCATGTTAGAATTGTAGTTGTCTGGCACTCCCTCATTGGACCACTATGTTTATTATTTTATAGTCATCGTAAATTACCGAATTACCCTTACTTATAATTACGGTATTGCCCCCATCTCAAAATAAAATTACGCTTTTGTCCCAGCTCAGAAGTACGACTTTGCCCTCGATTCAAAATTACGATCTTGCCTGGCACTCCCCCATTGGACCACTGTTTATTATTTTTCTATTCATCGTAATATTACCGAATTGCCCCAGCTCAAAATATAATTACGGTAATTGCCCCCAGCTCAAAATAAAATTACGCTTATGTCCCCAGCTCAGAATTACGATTTTGCCTGATTCAAAATTACGATCTTGTCTGGCACTCCCCCATTGGACCACCATGTTTATTGTTTTATATTTATCGTAATATTACCAAATTGCCCCTGCTTATAATTACAGTATTGCCCCCAGCTCAAAATAAAATTACGTTTTTGTCCCCAGCTCAGGATTACGATTTTGCCCTTGATGCAAAACTACGATCTTACCCCCAGCTCAAAATTACGTTCTCGCCCCCGGTTCAATGCAAAATTATGTTTTTGCCCCCAGTTAAAAATTACGATTTTGCCCTCTGTTAAAAATATATTTTCCCCCATTTGAAAAATTATTATTTCGCCCTTTCAGTTCAAAATTACATTTTTGCCCCATGTTCAAAATAAAATTATGCTTTTGCTCCCAACTCAAAATTGCGATTTCGCCTCGGCTCAAAATAAAATTATGGTTTTGCCTGCAGCCTAAAATTACGACTGTGCTTTAGTTCAAATTTATGTTATTGTGTTACCCCCAAGTTCAAATTTACGAATTTGCCTCTGCGCAAATTTACAATTTTGCCCCTAGTTCCAATTTACAGTACTGCCATCACTTTATCTTTTGACAAATTACAATTTTACCCCAGTCAAAAAATAAAACTTCCCCTTAGTTAAAAATAACAGTATTGCCACTACTTTAGTTTTTTTAGCAAAACTATAAAAGTGTTTTTTTTAATTGGTTGACCCGATTTAATTGTTTTCTATGTCAAGGAGCTGCCTAACACTCGCTTATTATTGGCTATCGTCCCGCAACGCGGGCGGGTCATCAACTAGTTGACCACATATCAAAACTTCCCGTCCACTCTTTATCATCTTTGTCGTTTTCCTTCTTTGTCTTTCAAACTTACAGGAGATGTATCATAGTTGAAAAAAACACAGAAGTTTCAACCTTACTCATCTATTTTAAACTACAAAGGCTTTGGAGAGACGATCTAGAGGGTCAAAACACACAAAAGTGGTCCGTCAACAGTGGCAACAGGAGGACGCGGAGGATGCAACGACCCAGGAGGGCGTGTGGCCGGGCCTGGACGGGGCTCGACGGTTAAAGGTCGCCCCCATACCACATGGCCTTATGGTAACGAAGGATTCTTAAATTTCAATGAATTGTGTAATATATTCAAATTACAATCATGTGCTAACCAAACATTAAATTTTAAGGGAATTAATTCCCATTCCATCACATTCAAAAGGATTTTGGAAATAAATCGGACCCTTAGGGACTGTTGGCAAAAACCCTGCGTCGGTAAGTGCTGAACCATTAAGAGTCTGATTGGGTACGAAACTCTGAACCAGTAAGAGGTCTAACTTGGCTCGGCTGAACTAGCTGGTGTGGAGGAAGTAGTGAGGCGTGGAGATTGTCATAATTCATGACACTATTTAAAGTTTATTTATTTAATCAAACCAAATCCCATAACATACAAGAATCAGATAGTCTGCAAACAAAACGTAAATATAAAAAGTTGTTTGATTTATCTAGATTAGGTCCATAGCATCCTATGTGTAGCATCAATCAAACTTGGAAGAATCTCAAACTGCATTTCCTTAACATCTATAAAAATAAAGATTCAACTAAAAAGTTAGTAAGTAAACATAGGTATAGGGTACATATAATAGAATAATTTGCGAATGATATGTCAATGGTAAAATTCAAGAAAGTATGAATAAACAAACAATGATCAAACCTTTGTTGACTAGTGTCTTTTACTCAAAAGTTAAGCTTAGAATGAAATCGGTTTTGAGACACAAATACCTTCAAAAAGGTCAATAATTTGGGTGAGTGTAATCAATAGCGCTATTAGTGTTACCTTAGGCTTGTATAGTTAATGTTCAAATGCTAGAATATAGAGCGTATGACTACCACCTCATAGTTTAACAATAGCATAGAATCAACACATAAACACAAAATGAAGCACATAGTTTGTGTATAATGATTTAGAATGTGAATCAGGTATACATGTTACATCCCAAAATGTAAAGTGAAAAGGACTATGAATACTCACTTGTTACGTAGCTAGTTAAAGATGCTCAAACACAAGTTGATGATATAGTAGGATAAATCCCAAAGAATTATCCTAAGTGAAATAGTGATATACGTTTAAAACAAAAGTAGACAATAAATCGAGAATGTTCAAAAAGTTGTAAGATTGAATAGGGATTTAGAGATTCTAGATTGGATTTGAGATTATTTTGAATAAATAAGTTAATCTTTAGAATAATAATCTGAATGTAATTTGCATTACACAAAGATTAAATAAAGGTTATATTTATATGAATAATAAAAGATTAAATTATTCAACAAGTATTAATTACTAGTAGGGGACTGCGTGTTGTCACGGAATCTATTATTTAGAAGGTGGTTTAAAATATACTAACCAAATAAAATACGTGTCCAGTACTTGAAATGTGGTGAGATATATCATAATATGAGTGTGTCCTGGGAATTTAACGTAGTGCTTTGCGACGGTGTGATGCATCTTTTAAGTATCTTAAATGTGTGTATATGTATATATACTGTTTTTTATATTTATATTTTTGTTTAAAGATGAAACTAAAATTTTAAATTAAAAAAATAAAATAATAAATGAAAAGTAGCCAAAATAGTCCATGAGGTTTGATAATTGGGAAAATCATTCAGGGGAGTTAACGATACATGTTAACTGACTTTGCCATTTGAATGAAAATGACAACAAAATGAAACCTCAGGGACCTAGTATCACACCCCAACCGATGGCGGAAACATCAGGGCGGGACGAAATAGATTGCTCGAGACTTCATAAAACTATTTTTATGACAAGTATTTAAATAACAATAATTCATTTCATTTCTAAAACAATTACATCGTTTGAAACAAAGTACAACAAAAACATGAAACAAAATACAAGATAGGTTCTAATTTAAAATGGGTTTCTAGTTTATCCAACTAGATTCCATGCATCATCACATCATCATCAATTTCCTACGACATATATTAAAGTATAGTTCAACACACACGGCATTGCGAGTATACAAGTTTCAATACTAGATAATGTAAAAGTTTAAACAAATCCACATGCATAATCGTTAACTTAGAATAACATACATCGCTAGTATGCAACTATAAATTTCAACCCAAAGTATACTCACGGTTTTGCATGCTTTCCTAGCAATTCGAGCGTTGTTAATTCAGGGAGGATGGAAACCGAAGTTACCCTACATGGGGAAACAAAGGTGTCTGAGTATTCAGATTCGGTAGGGGTTCGAATTCAGAATTTTAAAGTATGTATACGAAAAATAATCATCCAGTCTTAAACACTCGTTTTTGACACTATTAAACCCGTGTGGTTTCATGTGATTTCATGGGTCGAATTTGCCCGTTAGAATCATAACGAGAGGTTCAAAAGTTAGATAATATAACTATTTCCATGACAATAACCATATTCCGGTTAACATCAAGGGTTCGGTTAAGTATATATATTATATAGTATAATTTATATGTCCATCATATATTATCATAGAATTCATATAAGTCATATATGAAGGTAGGATGATAAACATCCATTTAACCTTATTGTATGATTCACCAATGCACAAATCACGACAAAGATGATTCGGATGGTCATGAATGAAAGGAAATACTTAACTAAAACCATGGTTGTAAAGTCGCTAGGCGCTCTGATGTGCGTGAATTAAATATATTTTTATTATTATAATTTTCGTTCACACAGATTAGGTTTTAAAAATAGTTTTTACTTAAAAACAACTACACACACATAGGGCAAGTGTACCTTCAGGTGGTAGTATAGTTCGCTGGTAAGAACCGGATATCAATCTGTGGACTCGGTGTCTCAGTACTAAATTTTCGTTACTTTTAAACCTTTCCAATTGATGAGTTGGTTTTGTTCCTATTTATCATGCAAAATAATAAACTACTACTAAACTAGAGAATGACAATATCTAAGAAATGGTTGCCTACACTAAGTATCCACAAACAAACATGTGACAACTAAGTGGAGGATCAATGGTGATGCAAGCTCTAAGTTAACTAAGTCTCCAATCAAGGTTTCCTAGTTTAATAAACCTTAGGAAAACTAAAATGAAATAATCACTCTAATCATCTAAAAATTATTATTTGAAGCTCACTTGCTTAGTTAATGTTAACCTTTAAACAAGAGTTATTTGTTTGTCAAAACTCTTAACTCTACAAGTTTGGGAAAATTACCATGAACAACATAACAATCACCCTAACTTGCTTTTAAGTAAGTAGCACTATCATCATGTTCTTGACAAAAAACCACAAGCATGGTCATGCTAGATAACAATCTTGGCCAAAAATCATCAATCTAACACAAAACACTTAGAATCCAAGTAAACATTATTATGATTTTTCCAAATCTAAATGCAAGAATTCCTACACATGTTCAAATCATCATTCAAGTCATGTTAACAATACCATTCCTAGTTTCATGTTATGAATCATGCTAACAAGTTACTAAGATTCAATAATCATAATCTTTACATGGGCTTTCCAACACAACATGTAAATACTTATGACCAAACATTCAAGAACAAGGACTTTAAGCATGTATAAGAATTCCAAGAACAAGATTCAAGCACTACTATGAAGATTAACAAAAACAATCACCACATCAACTTCCATGATTATCACATATTCATAAGCTTCAACTAGTTTAGACAACACCAAATGTTTAGCCTACAAGGCTCTCTAAGACAAACATAAAGTAATATGGATTGTGCATGAATAACAAGTGAAAATAATAATGTTTAAGACAAGATAATTAGCTAAATGAGTTGGATTATCAAGTGATACAACCTCCTAAAGGCTCCTTCTTCAATCTCCAAGCTTCCAAGATCAGCTTCTTGAGAGAGAAATCCACCCAAAGGCTCCAACTCCCCTTCAAATGAGCTGAATTCACGTATTTAAGCTAATGGGCATTTGGCACGACCGTGCCACCATTTGGCACGGTCGTGCTTGGTAAGTGTCAGGTGCCTTTTTCGAGTGTTGACTTGTTTGCTACATTTTGGGAAAAATCCCGCTCAAACATTTCTGAGTTGGCACGGTCGTGCCAACCATTGGCATGGTCTGCTTCCCGGTAACGTATTCGAAAATGGCTGAAATGATCCCGGGAATAAGCTGATCTCAGAGTGGTTTGGCTTGGCACGCGTGCATCGTTGCTGTGCCATATCTGGCAGTTTGCTGAGAAAACTCCGTTTTTGTTCCAATTTGCTCCAAAAGCCTTTTTTCTTTACCGGGCCAAGCCCGACCTGCATTTTCACAAATAACTTAAATGAGTATCTAAATCAATGAAAATACGACAAGTTCTCGCGTAAGCGGGGTCTATTTGACGTTTTAAAATGTATAAATTCTTATACATCAAACATCCCCACACTTGAACTTTGCTTGTCCTCAAGCAAACTAAAACAACACTAAAACTCTCTAAATGGCAATAACCTCAACTAGCATTTTATACGCACAAACAAATTACTCGGGCTATAACAATCAAGGACTACTCGACATGATGGAAAAAAAAACAAAAAGGTATATAAAATAAGTTTATGAGCAATGGTCCATCTTGGAATCCCTACAAGTCTACCTCACATCCTCACAATGTTACACACACTCGGCTAATATATGGGTGCACATACGATTTATGGAGTATGTGTTAAACACTCGATGCCACGACGATGACTATGTGATATCATAAGCTTGTGAAAGGATCAAATTTAATCACTCGACAAAAACATAAGATGAATCATGAGGTCTTATTCGGGTTGTAACTTGGCTAGGGTCAAGGGTATGGAAGTGGATATTTAAAGTGGCTAAAACGTTTGTAACCCGGCGGTTCGACTAACTTGAAACAAAAGAAAATAAGAACTATACAATTTAATATTATCTAACCGAGAGCTAATCAACGGATTTAGCTTTTCCACTCCAAAATTGCTCTAATGAAGCCACTTGGTAAGGCTTTTTTTTTTTTTAACTATAATCGTTTTTCTCAGTTTTTTTTTCACCACATGCTTGAGAGGGAAACTAAGTACGTCTACTTAGATAAAAACTCTACCCCATGATGTTGCAACTATAAACTAAGATACTATACAAAAGTAATAAGTTAACCAAACCGGGCTTCCAAATAAAAATGGGTTAAAATATAAAAGGCTAATTTGGCTAAGTGACTATTATTTAGTGGTTTAAAACAAATGAAAGGGGAAGACTCAAATTGCTTTAACTAAGGGAATGATTTGGGTGAGGGAATACATAAAAATTGGTTAAAAACAAAAGGTTTCCTAGAGCCTCAATCATTTTCATGCTATATATTCGCCATGCGGCCTCGAAATGTATACCTAACACAAGTTCTAAATCAGAAAAGTCATCCGGCTCACTCAATCTTTGCCCGCAAAAACATGAACAAAAATAATTCTACAGCTACAAAGGCTCAAAAATAACTCACGGAAACGGGCGGATTGGGTAAATATGCAAGGCAAACAAGTAGGTCAATCGCTTGATTTCTCATGCTCAAGTGTATACAAAAAATTCTTTTTTGTGGTAATCCTCACGCGAGCGAGCCCTTTTTTGCGTTCACCCTTTGTATATTTGTCAAAAAATTAGTGTTTTTATAAAAACTTGTGTTGGGTTGATTATTAAGCCACAAAAATTCATTTAAGAGAGCTTTATTTTATTTTGTTTTTTATTTTATTTTATTTTATTTATTTATATATTTATTTATTTATTTACTTTTTTATTCTTTTTTTCTTTTTTTTAACATGACAACAAAGCTCAAGCGCTGAACCACCTCCCCACACTTGAAATGTACATCGCCCTCGATGTACACAAAAACAAATATATGAAAACATATATAATGAAATCGGAGGAAAATGAGAACACGAAAACTTCCCTGAAATGAAACGGCATGAATGGAGCGAAGTGACAAGTAAGGAGCAACCGCTACGAACCGCCAAGCAACCAACAAACCAACCTCTCAACCAAGCAACTACACACTAGCAAACAAGATTAAATACACAAAAGATTACCCAACCCATGTACCCTTGCCTTGTTTATTTAACCACTAATCATAATAAAAAGAAATAAAAGATCACAACGGAGGGGTGTACGGACGGTGCAAAATGGCACACCCCTCAAACACGAAACAGTAAAGTACAAAATGGAGATGGGGCTAAGACCTGTCACTCGGTTCAGAAGGATCGGTGTCGTCTCTGCGGTCGAATTGTGATCTGCGCGTGAAATGGGGAGGCGGCTGCGTGTATGGAGCATTCATTGAGTTCGCTATGCGCTGCTGCGAACTGAAGAGCCAGTCAAAGCTCCGCTGGCTTTGCTCATACATGTCCTCCAGAAAATTACCATGCCTATGTACCTCCGTGCGAATCAGACCGACATCCCGTCTCGTCTCCTGCTGGCTCAACAATGTCAAACAGGCGGTTCCACGGAGGTGTCATCAAGTAATTGAACCGCTCGGATTGACCGAGCAAATCCAAGTCTACTTTTTGAAGCCTCCTCATGAGCTTGATTTGGTTCCTCTGAGCCCATAACCGCTCCACTTTCTGTATACAGTGCCCTTCCTTGGCATTGTTGCTAAACCGCATGAACGGGTGAACCATCTGAGAGCCGACAACAAGCACTAACATCCTCGCGACCAGAACGAACCGCAACATGAAAAAGAAAAACAAACAACCGACACAATATATATACAAAAACGGGCTAAGTTTATTTACGAGTCTTCAGCTAGTCTCACCACCCCGCATTCATTTGTTCCTAGGGTGGAGGGTAACAACCTCCTCACTCTGATCAACGGGCCCTCCAACATAAGCCTTTAATGTAACATTCGTCGAAAAACGGGTTTTCCAAACCCGCTTCGTTTAATAATCAAGTATTCAATTATAAGATTTCGTTGCGTATTTATTGTTCAGATTATTTTAAATAGTACATAATTAATAAACATTTTAGAATTTAAAAACCATAATTGATAAATAATAATAATATGTGAATAAAAAATAAAATGGAGCTGCCGGGTTTCGAACCCGGGTCTCCCGCAAAGTCAAACACACACCACACCACTCCGCCACACGCCTCTTTGTGTTTTATACTGAAACGAATAACATTTATAATAAAAACCGAAACTCAAATCTGTAAATCAGCGCCCAGAACCCGCAATCACCGGAAAAACCTAAACACCGCGATTTTGGCTATTTTTCCTTTGACTGAAACGCACAAACTGAATTCGACATCAGTTATAACCGTTGCCGGCAATCAATTTAGTCAAAAACCGTCGGAAACCTTTAATCGCGATTGTTGACCTTAATTCAAACCCAAATCAAGTGTTCCTCCTTATAAATACCCACGCCAACCTCCTGTAAACCTTTCGCTTCACTTCCTGAAACTTTAGTCCACTCAGAACACGTCGCCGGAAATTCTCGCACTCGCCGGAATATCACCGGAGAACCGAAGCCTTACTCCTAATCGGTACAATCATCTAAACCTTTCTTGCTATCTCTTGATTAGTAATCTAATTGCTCAACACAATAATCGAAACTGTTAAACAGTTCACTCAGCCGGAAATCGCAAATCAGAGCCGACGAAATCTTGCCGGAAACCTGAAGCAAACTCGCTGTTTTGGTATACCATATCACTTAATCTTCTTTCCATTTCAATCAAGAATAAGTTGTGGCCGATTAAACAGAACAGTCAGATTTCACTGTTCTGTATTTTTGTAAGTGAAGAAGATGAAGATGAAAATGTGTATTAGTATAATTAAAAATGGATATTTAACCGGGTTAGACACACAGTCCAGCGGTGGACTGTGTGCAAATACAATACACACGTCCCGAGTTCGAATCGCACATGTTACCGACTTTCTGAAATAAAACCAACGTTTTTAGAACCTATTCAGATCAATTCACAGAATGTATATAAGAGGAATATAATCCAGTAGTTAAGTAGATTAGACACACAGCCCAACTGGTTGGGCTGTGCGCACTCGAACCGGAGGTTCCGGGTTCGACTCCGGGTCTCTGCAACCGGTTCGGCCATATTAAATCATTTTTAATAAAAACTAAATAAGGTTAAAGCGAATTAGTATGTATATATATAATTAAAACAGAGAATATTTCGGGTTAGACACGTAGCTCAGTTGGTAGAGCTGCGTGCACACAAACGAAAGGTCCTGAGTTCGATCCCGCGCGCCGCATAGAATAAACACAGTCTGACCGGTCAGACCCGGTCAACTGTCAGAAAGTCAACCCATTTTTTTATTATTTTTACTTATTTATTTAATTGAAAAATTATTTAAAAATACTTAAAAATAAGATTTTTAAAGTTGGAAAATTTCATTAAACTCACAAAAATAAATCTAAAATACCACTAAAGAGCACTAATTAAAAATATTAATCTCAAATAAAATTTACTTATTTATCGAATCATTTCGTTATTATTTAGGTTAGTTTTTCCCTCGTCGGTTGAATCGTAAACTCGTGCGCATTCATCACCATCAAAGAACGCTCACACGGTGAGTGAATCTCTACCAATTCCCTGTTTTAATCATGTTTTGGGTGTATAGTGTGTCGTACAATTCTTTTATTTTATTTAAACACTTGTGCATACATCATATCCGTGATCAAATGTGTATCTGTTGTTGTGTGAATTATATATAGATTGGATTTATCATTTTCAGTGCACGCATTTCATTAGGCCCATCAGTTCCCCGTGGGATACGGGTTGAGCATCAGGAGCCTCATTAGATCGGCTCCGTTTGATTGAGCCTTGATCTCACATACATCGTCATTCATGTCATATACTCATCCAAAGTGGTTTGTGATTGTTTATCTATATATGTTTGCT
This sequence comes from Scalesia atractyloides, assembly GCA_947069175.1. Taxonomy (NCBI): domain Eukaryota; kingdom Viridiplantae; phylum Streptophyta; class Magnoliopsida; order Asterales; family Asteraceae; genus Scalesia; species Scalesia atractyloides. The sequence continues at coordinate 41,876,996 of CAMTDV010001634.1, forward strand.
CACATGTGATTATTGCACGAATTTTCTTTATTAAATAAAACAAGAAATTAGTAAAAATGTTGTATCAAGGTTCACTCGCCAACTTTTGTTGACCCAAAATCTCCTCCGTTTTACACATGATACAGGTGATCCAGCTGAGACAGGAAACACTTAGGAAGGCCTAGAAGAATAAACAAGTTTATGCTTTGGAATAATTATGTAGTTTCATTTTCTTGTAATTGTATGAATTTTGTTTTGGATATTTAAGTTTGTAATTTGGATTTAATAAATATGAAACATCTTAGTAAACATCATGAGCTTTGGTGATAACCCAATTATGCCCCGACTTTTATTCCGCTGCGGGTCGGGGTGTGACATTTAACCTATGCCCGTTGACCTTAAACAACTGGCCATCCTTGTGACCTATCTCCACTGTCCCGTAAGGAAACACTGACCGTACAGTGTAGGGACCTGACCATCGAGACTTGAGCTTACCAGGAAATAACCTCAGACGAGAGTTGTATAACAACACACGATCACCCACTTGGAATTCTTTCTTATCCGTCAAGCGGCTATCGTGCAACGTCTTGGTACGTTCCTTGTATAGCTTGGAGCTCTCATATGCCTCATTCCTTAGCTCCTCAATCTCGTGGATCTGCACAAACTTGTTCTCGCTCGCAGCAACCATATCAAGATTAACTGTCTTCAAAGCCCAATAGGCTTTGTGCTCGAGCTCCACAGGAAGATGACAAGACTTTCCATAGACCAATTTAAATGGTGTTGTGCCTATAGGAGTCTTGTAGGCTGTCCGGAAAGCCCACAGTGCATCATCCAACTTCTCGGACCAATCCCTACGGCTAGAGTTAACCTCTTCTCCAAAATCCGCTTGATGCCCCGATTAGTGACCTCGACCTTCCCACTCGTCTGTGGGTGGTATGGTGTAGAAAACCGATGCTTCATACCATATCGGGATAATGCTTTCTCAAGCTACGCATTGCAGAAATGCGTCCCACGGTCACTAATCAATCCTTGGGGCACCAAAATCGAGCAAACAACTTCTTAAAAAATTTCACCACTACTCTAGCATCATTTGTGGGTAAAGCCTTGCTTCAGCCCACTTGGACACGTAGTCTACAACAACTAAAATATAGCGGTTACCAAAAGAAGTCGGAAAGGGACCGATGAAGTCTAGCCCCCATACATCAAAGATCTCACATACTTGGATGCCGTTTTGCGGCATCTCATGGCGTGCTGAATGTTGCTTGCCCTCTGACAAGCATCACAAGACCTTACCCACTCATGGGCATCACGGAAGATAGTTGGCCAAAAGAATCTAGAGTCGAATACTTTCTTCGCAGTGTTATTCGCTCCGTGGTGGCCTCCCGTAGGTCGCTCGTGACAGTGGCACAAATATCTCTCGCCTCATCACCATACACGCAACGCCGGATCATCTGATCCGCTCCTACCCTAAACAAGTAAGGGTCATCCCAAAAGTAGTACTTAACATCCGCAAAGAACTTTCGCTTTTGCTAATGGGTCATCCCCTTAATCAGGATGCCACTAGCTAAATAGTTCACGAAGTCAGCAAACCATGGGGAATCATCACTCGTCTCGATCCTCATAAGAAACTCGTAGGGGAAATTTTCATTGATGTTAGGCCCACAATTTCTTTCCTTCGGAATGCTCAAGTCGAGACAAATGATCGGCTGCAAGATTTTTAGCCCCTCTCTTATCACGGATTTCAATATCAAACTCCTGCAGCAAAAGAATCCATCGTATCAACCTCGATTTAGCATCCTGCTTGCTAAAAAGATACCGTAGAGCTGCATGATCCGTGTACACAATGGTCTTGGAAAGGACGAGATAAGTCCGAAACTTATCGAATGTAAAGACCACAGCTAGGAGCTCTTTCTCTGTCGTGGTGTAGTGCTCCTGAACGTCGTTCAAACTCTTGCTCGCATAGTAAATTGGGTGGAAGTGCTTATCTCTCCTTTGACCCAAGACTGCCCCGACTGCGAAATCATTCGTATCACACATCAACTCAAAGGGTAGTTCCCAGTCGGGAGCTACCATGATCGGGGCATTCACCAACTTCTCCTTCAACAACTCGAATGCCTTAAGGCATTCATCGGAGAAAACAAACTGGGTATCCTTCTCGAGGAGCTGAGTCATGGGACGGGCGATTTTGGAAAAGTCCTTTATGAATCGCCGGTAAAAACCTGCATGACCTAGAAAACTCCTAATAGATTTCACTGATGTGGGAGGCGGAAGCTTAGAAATAGTCTCAACCTTGGCTCGATCAACCTCGAGCCCCGCCTGTGAAATCTTGTGCCCAAGCACAATGCCCTCCTTCACCATGAAGTGGCATTTCTCCCAGTTCAACACCAAGTTGGCTTCTTCACACCTAGCCAACATCCTCTTCAGATTCCCGAGACACTGATCGAAAGAACTCCCAAATACAGAAAAATTCATCCATGAAAACCTCCATAGAGTCCTCGATCATATCGTGAAAAATGGCCACCATACATCTCTGAAATGTGGCCGGGGCATTACACAGTCCAAAGGGCATCCTGCCGATAGGCAAATGTGCCGTAGGGACATGTGGAATGTCGTTCTCTCTCCTGATCCTCAAGAGATGGGGAATATGAAAATAACCCGAGAAACCATCAAGGAAGCACTAAAACATCCTCCCTGAAAGCCTCTCTAGCATCTGATCAATGAAAGAAAGAGGAAAATGATCTTTCCTTGTGGTATCATTGAGTTTGCGATAATCAATGCAAACTCTCCACCCGGTGACAGTACAAGTGGGAATCAACTCATTCTTCTCATTAGTCACCACTGTCATCCCTCCTTTCTTTGGAACCACCTGCACAAGACTAACCCAAGGCGAATCAGAAATCGGGTATATCAGACCTGCATCAAGCAATTTGATGACCTCTTTCTTCACAACATCCTGCATGTTCGGATTTAAACGCCTCTGATGCTGCACTACGGGTTTGAAGTCCTCCTCAAGAGATTGTGGGTACAAAAAGATGGATTGATCCCTTTTATATCCATGATCTTCCAAGCTATCGCCTTTTTATGCTGCTTCAAAACCTCAAGCAATCTACCCTTCTATTCTTCTGACAACCTAGCAGAGATGATGACAGGTAGTTGAGTCACCCTCTAAGAAAGCATACTCCAAGTGACCTGGAAGTTCCTTAAGCTCAAGTGAGGGCGGATCCTCAACCGAAGGGCATGCTTTAGGATCAGCAACGCGATCCACCACTTCAAAAACCTCACTACGTGGGGGAGCCACATGACCTATCAGACATGTCATCTCTTCAGCAGACTGGACCATAGCAGGCGAACCAAAAGTCTCTCCTCCAATAAGCTGTGTGTCCACAACTTCCTCCTCAAACGTGCTATGAAGATGATCACTCACATATGTGTCAATAGTCTCGATAAAGTAGAGTGTATCATCATGACTCTGTGGATGCTGCATGGATTTCCCTATATCAAAGGTCACTTCTTCATCATCTACCCTAAGAGTAAGTCTGCCGGTGCAGACATCGATCAACGCTCGAGTAGTGGAAAGGAATGGCCTACCTAAGATGCGAGGAATAGTTTTGTCCTCATCCATGTCCAGGATCACAAAATCAACAGGAAAGACAAACTTGTCGATCTTCACTAGCATATTCTCAACTATACCTCGAGGGTACTTCACTGAACGATCGGCTAGCTGAATGCTCATACGAGTGGGTTTTGGCTCTCCCAAGTCCAGCTTAGCAAAAACCGCATAAGGCATGAGGTTTATGTTGGCTCCAAGATCAGCTAGTGCATTGCTGACCGACAAACTACCAATCAAGCATGGGATAGTAGAACTCCCGGGGTCACTCATTTTCTGTGGTATTTTGTTCTGAAGAACTGCTGAACACTCCTCGTTCAAGGTCACATGCGAAAGCTCCTCAAGTTTCTTTTTGTTAGATAGATTATCTTTTAGAAACTTGGCGTACTTAGGCATTTGAGCAAGTGCCTCGACAAACGGTAGGTTTATATGAAGTTGCTTGAAAAGCTCAAGGAATTTACCGTAGTGTTTTTCCATTCTTTGCTTCTTCAACCTCCCTGGATATGGAACGGGAGGGACATACTCTCTCACTGGCTCCTTGGGACGTGCTGTACTTGCTGGGTCTCGCCTCAGTTGCACCTCTCCCGGAGACTCAGTCTCAATCCCCTCATCAACCTCATTATCAATCGGCTTTGGTGAAGCAGCCGAAGTGATGGGCTCAGCGGTCTTGCCGCTTCTCAACGTGATGGCCTTCGCAGTAGCATTCGGATTAGGCTCCGTATTGCTTGGAAGGCCCCCCCTGTTGTCTCTCAGACAACATCTTGGCAATCTGGCCAACTTGGTTCTCTATGGTCTGCATGGAAGCCTTTTGGCTTCTCAACTCACTCTCGTGCCTCATGAAACGACCGTCAACTCCTTGAAGCGCTTTTCATTTTCGATTCTTTGAGAATTTTGACCAGCTAAGAGTTGACTAAACATTTCCTAACACTAGGTTCATTAGTGGAAGGCATCTGCTGAGGCCGAGGTGCACCGTATCCTCCAAGAGCTTGGGGGGTGGCGTGGAGCGAACCCGGGTGGATGCTGAGTTGACGCTTCAGATTTCCAACCGAAATTTGGGTGATTCTTCCACCCCGGATTGTAAGTATTGCTGTAGCGATTATGCTGAGGATGGTACTGGTTTCCCATAAAATCTACATGCTCGTGCGACGCCTCTCCAGCCGGAAAATCGCCTACATGATATGCTCCCCCACTCGAGGAACCACTCGAGTGGATCTCCATCACTCGATCAAACTTTGAAGATAAGGCATCCATTCGTGCTGTGATGGCGGTGAAGTCATTCACGTGATGAACTCCCTGTCTAGAACTCTTCCCTCGCGATGGCTGCTGTGTCCGATTCTTCAAGGCGCATTTCTCTAAGATCTCAAATGCCTCGTTGGCATTTTTCGTGCCTATGTCTCCGCCTGAATATGTATCAACCATCATCTGCCCTTGACCATCCAAACCATGGTAGAAGATCTCACATTGTTGCCACTTGGGCAACCCGTGGTGTGGGACCTTTCTCATGAGCTCTTTAAACCGCTCCCACGCCTCATAGAGGGGCTCATCATCGTCCTGACGGAAGTTAAGAATCTTGGTTCTTAACCGAACAGTTTTCTCTGGGGGAAAATATTTCTGAAGGAACTTCTCAGCTAATTGATTCCACGTAGTGATAGATCCAGCTGGAAGTGAAAGAAGCCACTCTTTAGCTCCATCACGTAAAGAGAACGGAAAGAGCCGAAGACGTATCCGATGATGCATCACGAATGGTGAATGTGGCACAAACCTCCAGAAACCCCGCGATACGGACACTAGGATCCTCGTGATCCTTGCCATAAAACTGAACCGCATTCTGCAGCATCAAAATGGTGCCAGATTTGATCTCGAAATTATTGTTATTTTTGTGGGTGCATTGATGCTCGCAAGTAAACCCTCAAGTGAATGTTTTCCTATGTCGTTTAAGACCCTCGTTTCCTCTTCGTCTGCCATTTCTACGTAAACCTCGTGAAGTGTGTCGTCTCCCAACGCGTCTGCCTCAATTGTGGCGGCCACCCTGCGGGCCCGCTCCCGCAATCTTTAATGAAAATTGCGCTCCAGTTCCGAAGAAGGCTCAACAACTTCAGCAACTGGGGTTGAAGACATGCACGACCTGTAAGGAAAAAGAAGGAACACAATGCCCTATGTATAAACAAAGATAAAAAGGATTAATTAATTACTTAACATAATTATTTTTTTTTCAATTAATCATGTGAGACAAATAAAAAACTTGACAAAATTTTATACACTTTTAACAATGATTTAACAAGTAACTCCAACCATTCTTGAGAAGACCGAGTCCCCGGCAACGACGCCAAAAACTTGATGTGCGTGAATTAAATATATTTTTATTATTATAATTTCGTTAACACAGATTAGGTTTTAAAAATAGTTTTTACTTAAAACCAGCTACACACACATAGGGCAAGTGTACCCGTCAAGTGGTAGTATAGTTCGCTGGTAAGAACAGGATATCAATCCGTGGACTCGGTGTCTCAGTACTAAATTTTTGTTACTTTTAACCTTTCCAATTGATGAGTTGGTTTTGTTCCTAATTTATCATGGAAAATAATAAACTACTACTAAACTAGAGAATGACAATATCTAAGAAAGGGTTGCCTAAACTAAGTATCCACAAACAAACATGTGACAGCTAAGTGGAGGATCAATGGTGATGCAAGCTCTAAGTTAACTAAGTCTCCAATCAAGATTTCCTAGTTTAATAAACCTTAGGAAAACTAAAATGAAATAATCACTCTAATCACCTAAAAATTATTATTTGAAGCTCACTTGCTTAGTTAATGTTAACCTTTAAACAAGAGTTATTTGTTTGTCAAAACCCCTAACTCTACAAGTTTGGGAAAATTACCATGAACAATATAACAATCACCCTAACTTGCTTTCAAGTAAGTAGCACTATCATCATGTTCTTGACAAAAAACCACAAACATGGTCATGCTAGATAACAATCTTGGCCAAAAATCACCAATCTAACACAAACACAACTATAGAATCCAAGTAAACATTATTATGATTTTTCCAAATCTAAATGCAAGAATTCCTACACATGTTCAAATCATCATTCAAGTCATGTTAACAATTACCATTCCTAGTTTCATGTTATGAATCATGCTAACAAGTTACTAAGATTCAATAATCATAATCTTTACATGGGCTTTCCAACACAACATGTAAATACTTATGACCAAACATTCAAGAACAAGGACTTTAAGCATGTATAAGAATTCCAAGAACAAGATTCAAGCACTACTATGAAGATTGACAAAAAACAATCACCACATCAACTTCCATGATTATCACATATTCATAAGCTTCAACTAGTTTAGACAACACCAAATGTTTAGCCTACAAGGCTCATGATAATAAGACAAACATAAAGTAATATGGATTGTGCATGAATAACAAGTGAAAATACTAATGTTTAAGACAAGATAATAGCTAAATGAGTTGGATTATCAAGTGATACAACCTCCTAAAGGCTCCTTCTTCAATCTCCAAGCTTCCAAGATCAGCTTCGTGAGAGAGAAATACACCCAAAGGCTCCAACTCCCCTTCAAATGAGCTGAATTCACGTATTTAAGCTACTGGGCATTTGGCACGACCGTGCCACCATTTGGCACGGTCGTGCTTGGTAAGTGTCAGGTGCCTTTTTCGAGTGTTGACTTGTTTGCTAGCCATTTTGGGAAAAATCCCGCTCAAACGTTTCTGAGTTGGCACGTGTGCCAACATTGCGGTCGTGCTTCCCGGTAAGGTATTCGAAAATGGCTGAAATTATCCCGGGAATAAGCTGATCTCATAGTGGTTTGGCTTGGCACGGTCGTGCCAGCGTTTGGCACGGTCGTGCCATATCTGGCAGTTTGCTGGATAAACTCCGTTTTTGCTCCAATTTGCTCCAAAAGCCTTTGTTTCTTTACCGGGCCGAAGCTCGGACATGCATTTTCACAAATAACTTAAATAAGTATCTAAATCAATGAAAATACGACAAGTTCTCGCGTAAATGGGGTCTATTTAACGTTTTAAAGATGTATAAATTCTTTTACATCATGCTCCCTAGTCGATTGAACGGGGAGTTGAGAGTACTTGGCATAGGCGGAGAGTACCCGGGGAGTACTCGGACATGTTAATCATAAATAAATTAGCTTTGGAAATTAAATATATGTCAAATAACACAAATTTACTAATATTTATAACAAGATACGTGAAAATAATATTTATTCTTTAATATGACAGGCATAGAAATTATGTTTTATTATTTTTTAAGTCAAAATTGTCTCGAGTTGACCTACTAGATACGATTTTGGCCAAGGTTGATCGCGTTTGATCGATTCCGAGTAATTAGGCGGAGTTAAAGAAAGTTGACTTGGCAACCTACCTTGTAGAACTACTCAGGGAGTACTCGGCCTTGGAAACCTTGTTTTACAACCATGACTAAAACTATGGACAACCAAGTAAGCAAGCTAGGTGTGTGCATCCTAAACATGGCAACATTTGGGGACGTGTCATAGCCTTGTTACTTTAGTGAAAGTTGAACAAGTTTTAGTAACTGGATCATAGAAAACATCAAGTGAGGTGGTGGGATGTGGTTAGGATAGCCAAGGCTTCCAAGTATTAACACTTGCACCATATCACAAGTCTTGCCATAAGAACTATGGCAGTCTTGGTTGGTTTCATCATTGTGGGTTGTCTAAACCCTAACAAAACAAAACATTTAGAGGGTATTTGTACCTCTTAAACTCATAAGAATCAACTCCTAAAATCTCCCATAACCTTACATAGGTTTAAGAACAAGTAGGCATAAGATTCAACCAAGTTTTAATCAAGAAAAGCAAGATACAAAAGTATAAATGAAAGCAAAAATTTCATCCTACTTTGGAACTCAGATGTGGTGAGGTTTCACCTTAGTTTGCCAAGGCAAGCTTGTGAAAACCTTCCTAGAGGTTATCCAAGTAGAAAGACAGAAGAAAACGTAAGAAAACAAGAAGAAAAGTGAGCTAAAACTCACCTAGAATGGTTGCAACTTTCTATCAAGTCTTGGAAATTATTGAGTAAACAAGAAGATGGGGTGACTTGTGTGTTTGGAAAGTGTTTAGGAGTATATGGAGGCTCATATTTATAAGAGAGGATTAGGGTTTAAGTAATTAATGAAGTTGGGAGGTGATTGGTGGTGAAAAAGGTGGAAAAAGGGAAATGGAGGCAAAATTCACGTATTTTAATCAAGTGCACGGACGTGCGGATCGCGGATCTCAGGGGTGCAATAGGTGCGCGCATGCGGATGCAGGAATGGTTGTTCGCCTCAGTTGCATGGCCGTGCACTACCTGCAGAATTTACTAAACTTTCTAGAATTTGCAATTTGACCCCTAGAAGTTTGGTAATTCCATTATTTTATGCTAGAAACTCATAATTAAGCATGTTTTTAGGTATTCCAAGTGTATCAAAGTAACGTATGAGTATAAAGCATGTATAGTTGATAATTTCAAGTATTTCAAGTGTCGGTTTTTGCGTAAAAACACGTATTCGGATTGTAGCGTATGTAACATGTATAAGTATAAAAATAAATTCCATTATGATTACGCCTCGGATTGTGATAATGGAGATGGAGTACGATTGTAAGGTTTCCAAAAATAGAATGTGAATACGAACTTTCTAAAAACAGGAATACGGAAATACGAGACGTTACAGTCTTCCCTACTTTAGTAAATTTCATCCCGATATTTATTCAAGAGGGAGACTTTGGAAATAATGGCATTTTGGTATTTTGATATAAGTGACAACCGTTTAAAATGTTTTGGCTAGGATTGGAAATTTAAAGCTTAAAGCCTACTTAATGTCTATGTATAAGTGTGTAAAAACATTTGGAATTTTTGAGGGATAAAAGGTAGGTTTGTTTGACTAAGGTGTTTTGAATCATAAGTGGTGTAAGAATAAGTAAAACGTGCATGCGTGTGTAGCGGCAAAGCGAGTAGGAAGAACTCGATTGGGATGAATGTATTTTTTAAAAGAATGCGACCTTAGAAGGAAAGTTTTTGTGTAGATAATGATGTAGTTTGGTGAAATGTGCGGCCCGAACCGTAGGTTGTAGAAAAAGTTTTATCGGTTCTAAGGCGTATTAGTAAAATCACACGTTGTCGAAAAATGCTTATTGGTGAGAAACTATGATGGTAAATATTTACGGTTTCAAAAGGTTTTGGGGGTAATATACCAACTAGTTGAAGTTTGCGCGTAACAAAGAATGGAAGATAGTTTTTAAAAGTAAAGAAATATTTTGAAGAACTGAGCCAATCAGGACGTTTGTTAAATGGATTGAACGTTTAGGCCGATTTACTGTAAATAAGGTTTGGATGAAATGTTAAGGGAATAATTGGGAATATTCGTGGTATGAGAGCGAATGAAAGATTCGGTAGGTATAAGCGAGGGGTAAGAATGGTATGGATATCGGATAAAATGCGAACACGAAGAGTTGAGAGATGCTAGTGATTGTTGTAGCCATTGCGGCTAACGATATGTTTTTCTTGAGAATGAGGTTGTCATGGATAATCGAGTATCAGGCATTTTGAAGTGTGTTTGGGTACAACCGAGGACGTGAAAATGTTTACAAAATTTACAAAACATCACCTGACTTGTTTCCTAAAAAGTTTATGTCAAAACATATACCAACTCAAATATATACCGAAACGTACATAAAAAATGCACGTTAAACATGTTTTTTAAACGAAAACATATTATATTTGACCTGACTAGTTTCCAGAAAAAGTTTATGTCAACACGTAGAGCAAATTTTTATACCAGTACGTACATCAAAATATGCACGTGAAAAAAAAGTTTTCTTAAGTAAATGAGTTATAACGGTAAACTCGAAATAAATTATTAGTAAAAAACTTAATAGGTTAATACGTTAGTAAAATTGTGCAATTAGCACTAATGCCTAACCACTGCTAGCGAACACCAACATTAGAAGAGCTTGTAAAAATAAAATAAAATAAAAGTAAAACATAACACCGAACAAAAAACATACGTAAAAATCCTTGAACCATGCATGCCCGTTGTGGCGTGTTAATGAGAAGCAATTAGACAAAAACATTAAACATGGAAAAGAATAACTAAGTCGATCTAGGATCCGCGCGTTGCGACTGGCCTATCAAACGGAAAAAAAACAGGAGAAAAAACGTTGAACCACACACGCATGTTGCTGCGTGTTGACTCTCAAAATTTGGAACGAAACATAAAGTGAAAAACTTGTGAAAGATGGAAAGTATAGGGAGATCAAAGTTGAAAATAAAAAAATGTTGGGGTTATGAAAATTATAAACCAAAAAACCTCTAAAGGAGTTAAAATGTGAAAGATAAAAATATTTGGGTTACAAATAAAAAATACAATCTTTTTGAAAACCTTCTAATACATATCTTACGACTATGTAAAGCAAAAATGTGTTTCTAATTTATAGTTTGGGAATAGACACTCATTTACTGATATCATTATGCATGGGTTCCAATAGAACATTTTATATTGATATCATTTACTGATAGTTTGTCAATATCATGATTCAAGAGAACAATGGACGGCTGAACAACGTTCTTATTCTTGTACCACTTTATATTCATATCACTTAAGAATCAACATTTATTTTCACTGTCATTTAGAAATCGAATAACATACTTACATACTTTATTCAATTAAACAATGAAACCACTCAAGAATAACAACCAATAGCATTTCCTACGGCCTAATTATCAATCTATTATCATTCTCCATCTATTGATGATATTACAAGGCTTGGAATAGTTCACATGCCACATGGCAGTGTACTCCTGGTTGCTATTTTTTCTTTCTCATTTATTACAATTCTGTTATTGTATATTTTCTTTCTCATTTATACAATTCTGTTATTGTATATATACTTGTGCTTTTGGTATTTTGATGTCTTTGGGCTTTTGTTATTTTGATGTCTTTGGGCTTTTGGTCTAGAAGATAGTATTGTGCATGGTTGTAAAAGTGGCCAAGCGCTCTCTAGTCGGATTTGAGAGTACTCGGGAAGTATTGGTCTAGGCGGAGATTTCTCGGGGAGTAATTGGCCTCGGCGAGCAGTACTTATGCCTTGGCAGCTTACCTTGTAGCGAGTACTCAGGGAGTACTCGGAGCTATGTAGCACTGGAACGGGTACGGGACTGGGGTACAGGGACGATACGGGTACGAGGAACGCAAAACTAAAAGATCCAAGATACAGGGCAAAAAATAAAAAAAATAAGTAAAAAATATAAACGGTAGTTGTTGATCCATGTGTTTCTTGAGAAGCGATAATCGATGATAAATATCAATGATGATGAATACAAATGATGATGAATATATATGATGATGAATTGAGAAGAGAAGAAACTGCAAGGCCCACGTTATGTATAATTGAATGTTGATCGGGTTTTTAAATTGAAGGGCCGGTTGTTTGTTATGGAATTTGAAAGGTTTAAAAGATAAAACCCTAAAAATAATAGTATACGTCCCCAAAACTTGTAGTCGCCATCCCCGAAACGTGTAGTCACCATCCCTAATACCCAGAAACGTTTAGGGGACGTTCCCATGGCGTCCCCATACCCAAAATGTCCCCGGGACGGGTACTCGATGGTTCTAGGAGTCCCCGTGCTACATAGACTCGGAGCCTATGAGGGACTTTTACGTGTTGTTAGACGGAGGTTTTGGTTCTACAGCTCTTTGTCTATTTTTTGTTCTTTTTTTGGGCGGGATAGGTGTTTCTATTTTAGGGGGCACACGTGATTGGATTAAATTGGTGGTGAGGTACGTGTAAAGAAGGAGACGACGTGGTGCATCTGCTTCAAACGACACCACCGCATCTTCTTTCTTTCTTTCTTTCTTTCTTCAGAGCTCATGTTTAATTTAGTGATGTATTTGATAATCGAAGTGGAGTTCAAATTGCTATGTACGATGGGGATGTTTGGGATTCCTTCTCAAAAACAACTTATTAATTTATATAAGTCATAAGTTATAAGTTACAAATACTAACTTATCATTTTCAACTTCTCAACACACAAAAACAACTTAAATAAGCTATAACCCAAACACTATAAAAACAACATATTAACTTTTATAAGTCTAATAAGTTATAAGTTATTCCAAAATAAGTTAACCCAAACACCCTCAATGTAGATTTTGAATTTGTTGTTTGTATTGTACGCGGTTTTTACGTTTAGTATTTGATTTGTGAAGTTAGGGTTTGTGTTTTGAGTTTGATGATCTTAATTGGACTTTTTTTAGTGTGCTTAGATTGTGTATTTTGAAATTATGGGGATGAGAATGATCCTTGGGAGTTTTTTCTTAATTCACAGTTTCACACAACTGTTCTACGTTCAATTTTGACTCAATGTTGTTTTTATGTTTCTGCAGGAGAACAATTATGTACCACGATCTATAGATAGCGAGATTGTTGGTGGCGAAAGCAGTTCGCCGTCGCGTTATTCTGGACAACAGGTGGGTATCAAGTTCAGTTGAAGCATGATTAGGCCTTCGTGTCGTTCTTCTCAATTTGATAGGTTCATATAACCAATGGCATGTCTGACTCCACCTAAAAGTAGAAGCTTACTGTTGGAAATTTGGTAAATGGATATCTAGTGAATTATAATTTAATGAAATTATAATTACTAATTAAACTTTTCATATGGTAAAACTCTTAAGCAGAGTTTTAATGATTACATTTGATGAGTTTTATTAGAGTTTAAGTTTATAATTATTGAGACTCTTAACTCTTCATATGGTGAAACTCTTTATGACATTTGATGAGTTTTATTAGAGTATAAATATATATATATTGAGACTCTTAACTCTTTAAGAGATGCTTATATATTTAGAACACCATGTGCCCCATATGAAGAGAACACTAGAGAATTACAAGAGATATGATACAAGGAAATTCATGAATACATGGAGAGTTCTTAGAAAAGATGAAATACTTGAAGACCCATGTGTTGGGTACTTAGAGAGATATGTTTTCTCTATACGATTTTATCACCTTCGTATCATAATTTTTCCACAAATTCTAACACTATAATTTTATCCGGTGTAACCTCGGGCGCGTGGCCATCTCCGGCAGTACATACTGCTTCGGCTGTTGTACCCTGGGAAACAGTTGCGTCGTTTTTAGTAGTGGCGTGAAATCTGTTTTAAGGGAAGCGTGTTGAACACGTTCCTCAACCAAAACTGTCAACAATTTTTTGTTTGTCTTGCAGCGGAGTTTCAAACAACAAGGTGCGGTTGAAGTTTTCCAAAGACGTCGACTTGAATCAAGATTGGTACAATCTATTTGTATTTCATTTATTTTTCATATAGTTTTGTAACGGGATTATACTATCATATTTCCATGAATAACCAGAGTCACGTTATTATATATTTCGTAATATATTTTAATAAAAAATGAACATAGTTCCTACAAACTTAAAACAGATTTCGTGAGATTGTTGCTACAATCTTAAAACTTTATAAGGATTTTGGGTTCACAAACGATTTATTATAAAAAATGTTTTTAGAGATTCATGATCTTATAAATATTATCTTTGGGAAATATGTATGTAGTACAACTTGGTGTGTTTGGATTTATTAACATTGTGGTACAATCTTAAATCCTATACCATGGTACAAAATGAATAGTTTGGTTCAATCGTTTGGTTTTGAACGGTTTTGGAATCGTTAATTTTTTCTAACCTTTGTGTTAGAATGGATTTATTGTGTAAACCATACGTTTTTGTAAACGTTAAATTCTCTTGCTTAGAATTTTCATGTCTTTAAATAAGAGTTTTATGTTACTTGATTGGAGTATTATGTCTCCATTTAAGTCTTTATTTAAAGTAGACTTTTCATCCACCCATGGATTGATATGAACAAATAAGTCTTGTAATGATTTTGTAATCACTTATCTTAAAGAGCATGTTAGAGTCGCTTAATATAAACTGATACGTTTTATAACGATTTATGTAATCGTTTATTTCTAACGAGCTAGTTAGAACGTATTTATTGATAAGTTTTATAACAATTTTTTTAATTGTTTACTTCTAAAAAAAGTGTTAGAAACGTTTTTAAAACCATTAACTAATCATTTTTGTATTCATTTGTCTTCTAACATGTGTGTTAGAAAAGTTCATGGAAAGCGTTAGTTTGGAAGCAATTTTTTAATTCTTTATTTTCTAACGTGTGATATGTGTTTATAGCAAGTCGAATTAACATTTTGTGGAAATGTTAATATTTCTAACGTGCGCGTTAGAATTTCTTTCTTTTTAACATGATTGTTAAAAATGGTTAAAACACAAATGCTTTGAAATGTTTTATGTAAACATTTTATATAAGTAATTTGTTGTAGCATTGATTTTAATGAATATAAACACTTATAATATGCTTTGCATGCTTTAGAAATAGAAGGTCATACATTGAAGTTGATTAGCTTCAAGAATTAAATAACCATAAAGTGGTGGTGTTGTTATATGAATTTAATGAAATTAAAATCATTTAGTAGACCTTCATATGGAAGTTAAACTCTTAAGTAGAGTTTTATGTAAATTTATTAATTTTTATTAGAGTTTATGTCTCTAATAAAACCCCTAATTAAGTGAGATTTTCCTCCACCCCATGTCTCTTGTATTAAAAGTAGGCTATGCGCCTAATTTGGTGAGAATAAAAAACTACAAGAGTAAGAATACAAGAATTAAATCACCATAAAGTGATGGTGTAGTTGTGTGGGATTTATCACCAACTTTAATTTGTGACTTCTAAATTTAAATGGTCATGTTATATATATATATATATATATATATATATATATATATATATATATATATATATATATATATATATATATATATATATATATATATAGTGTGAGGTTCATTGGGGAACACTAAAAATGTGGGGAACAGTGGGGAACTGACTCAAACGAACTCCAATTGGACTCATTCCAGCGGCGTTGGAACCGGCTCGTCGAACCCTAACTAGGATCTCTTAACCCTAAACCCCAAATCCTAACCCCTAAACCCTAAATATTAGGGTTTGGATTTAGGGTCTTATATTAGGGTTTAGCCTTAGGTTTTAGTTTTAGGGTTAATCATTAGTATTTAGGGTTTAGCTTTAGGGTTTAGGGGTTTAGGGTTTAGCTTTCAGGGTTTATAGCTTAGATTTTACGATTTAGCTTAGGTTTTAGCCTTATTTTTTAGCTTTAGGGTTTAAGGGGTTAGGATTAAGAGATCCTAGTTAGGGTTCGACGAGCCGGTTCCAACGCCGTTGGAATGAGTCCAATCGGAGTTCGTTTGAGTCGGTTTCCCACTTTTTTAGTGTTCCCCAATGAACCTTCCCCTATATATATACATATGTAACATCCGTCAAAAACCGGGTTAACCAAACCCCCTTCGTTTATTAACCGAACATCCAGTTAAAATTTTCGTTGCGTATTTAATACTCAAATTAATTTTATACGATACGTAATTAATAAATATATTAGAATTTAAAATTTATAATTGAAAATTTATTAAAAATAATGAAATAAAAATAAATTGCTGATGCCGGGTTTCGAACCCGGGTCAGCCGGATGAAACTTCAAACACTTAACACACACACATTCCACCACTCCGCCACTTGTGTTACTTGTTGATTTACTGAAACAATTAATTCATATAACAAAACTCGATATTAAATTCAGTCAAACGCGCCCATTTCGCAGTCGCCGGAAATCCCGACGACTTCGCCAATTATTGTCGGTTTCTTTTGACTTAACGCACGTATTAACGTCTACATCGGTTATAACCGATGTCCAGTTCCGCGACATCAGTCATAACCGCCGGAGAAAGGCTGACCAATGAATCGAGACTAGAAATAGACCCAATTCAACTTGATTATTCCCTATAAATGCATACCCAAGCCTCTGGTAGTCTTTTCGCTCAAAATCGCACCAGTTCTCGAAGCAATTTCACTCGCCGGAACTTTTCTGCCATCACCGGACTTTCGCCGGAAAAACGAGATTCACCTCAAAACGGTAAATACCTCGACTCTTTCTGTTTCAATCCATTGTTAGACCATTACTAACATCAATCCATCACCCAGAATCAATCCCAGACGACGTTGCCGGATATTCTGTACTCGCCGGAAAATCGCTGGAATTTCCGAAATCACGCTGTTAATCGGTATGATCATCTAAACCTTCTGATAATCGTTGCTCAGTAGTTCAACACATCTAATAAATCAAAACTGTTAATTGATCCGAACAGACGGAGTTCACAAAACAGAGCCGACGAATCCTTGCCGGAGTTCTGAGAAAGACACCTGTTCGGTATATTCATTTCCAAAACTCCCTCTATTTCATCGCATTACAATCGCTTATAAAGTTCGTTAATTAATTTAACAAGAAACGGTTGATTAACCGTTGTCTGTGTTTTGAACGAAGAAGATGAAGCCGGCCTATTGTATAAGATTAATTAAAACAAGACATATAAACGGGTTAGACACACAGTCCAGCGGTGGAGTGTGTGCAAACAATAAACACACGTCTCGAGTTCGATCCCTGACCCAACCTCACTCTCTTAAATGAAAATGCTCTTTTTAAAACCGAACCAGGATAACTCACAGAATGATGTTAAGTATAATAAAAACCAGAATATTAACCAGGTTAGACACACAGTCCAGTGGTGGACTGTGTGCAACACTAAACCACAGGTCCCGGGTTCGAGACCTGTTGACGGCACCGGTTCGATACAATTAAATCCTTTTTAAATAAATGATTTTCGGATTAAATTAAATAGTGTATAAATATAATTAAAAACAGAAATATTTCGGGTTAGACACGTAGCTCAGTTGGTAGAGCTGCGTGCACGCGTACGGAGGTCACCGGTTCGAGTCTCACCCAGCGCATATCATATACACGACCGAACCGGTCAACTGGTCAATGGTCAACGGTCAACTGGTCAACGGTCAACGGTCAACCGGTCAAAAAGTCAAAATATTTATTTTCTTTTATTTATTTATTTTATTTAAAAATCAATTAAAAATACTTAAAAATAATATTTTTAAAGTTAGAAAATTTCCTTGAACTCACAAAAATAAACCGAACAATTCCATTGAGAACGCTAATTAAAAATACTAATCTCAAATAAGAGTTTATTTATTTATCGAACTATTATGTTATTATTTAGGTTAGTTCCCTTGCCGATTAAATCCGAATTCGTGCGCATTTATCATCAATCCAAGAAACGCACCCAATGTGAGTGAATTCTTACAAATTCCCCTTTTTATTCATGTTTTGGGGTGTATCATGTGTCAGTTAAACTAATTCGCTTATTCAAGCTCGTGCTATACCATATTATGATCTAAACTTAGAATGTAAATATTGTTTGTTGTTATGTATTACATATTGTCAAGTTGTATGCAAATTATTTGTTAGGCCCATCAGTTCCTCGTGGGAGACGAGTTGAACAACGCGTGCCTTAAAACTCATTCATTAGGCCCATCAGTTCGTAGAACAACGCGTGCCTCAAAACTCATTCATTAGGCCCATCAGTTCCTCGTGGGAGACGAGTTGAACAACGCGTGCCTCAAAACAATCTATTGTTGTAGGTGTGTGCAATATTTAATATTAAGTGTTTTGTGAATATATTTACATTTACATTTACTCATATGTGGTTATGCACTTTATTTTATAATCAATTCAATAAACTCGTTTAAATGTTTTTCATAGGATTCACTCGCCAACTTTTTGTTGATCCAAAAACCATTTTTACACATGATACAGGTGGACAGGATGAAGCA
This sequence comes from Scalesia atractyloides, assembly GCA_947069175.1. Lineage (NCBI taxonomy): Eukaryota > Viridiplantae > Streptophyta > Magnoliopsida > Asterales > Asteraceae > Scalesia > Scalesia atractyloides. The sequence goes on from CAMTDV010001634.1 coordinate 41,895,397, forward strand.
AGGAAAACATAGGGAAAGTGCCTTAGAAGAAAAATAATGAAGGATAGAAAGATGTATAGAACATGATGTACTAGTATGATTTGATTGTATGACCTTCTTTAATATTGTAATAATAAATATGAAACGTTATAATAAATGTCATGAGCTTTGATGAAAACCCAATCATGCCCCGATCACCTTTTCCGCTGCGGGTCGGGGTGTGACAATATATATATATATATATATAATGACTAACACATGTGTTAGAAAATGTGTATCACAAATACAAGGTTAGAGATTGTACATTGTATAAGCCATAAGGAATGGAAATGTTCTATGTAAACATTTAATTGCCTATTTTGCATAGTTTTAGAATGCAAATAGTTTGCTACTCTTGCTAGAATTAGCACTTGTTGAAAAAAGTAGCAATCTCGTTAATATAATTTGGTGGAAAACAACTTGCTGTTGTTGTGAACAAATTTAGTTGTTCAAGTTTGCTACTTAAATATGGCCTTTGTAACAACTTGGTGTTGTTTTGAGCAAACTTGTCCAAGTTCAAAATTTCAAGATGAAATGGGGAACTTTTACTTACAAGTGCATGGAGTCTTATTGAGGGAGTACCTCAAGACATGCCATGGGACGATATCGTTGAGAAGATTTTGGTCAGAATATAAAGTGTGGAAGATAAAACCACTTTTATATTTGATGTCTACATATCGTCTATGCTTCCGTTTCAATTTCAACAGTGTTTGGCACTTATGATTTAGTATCCAATGTATTTTATTGTTTGTGTTCAATATCTTCGGATAACACATGAAATTTTTATAAAGAAATAAATCACTAATGTTTTTTACGTATAAATTATTTCGTGGAAAATAATTATAACGTCAAAACGGATAGTACATGAAGGTACTTAGACATAAACAACTTAAGAGTTGTTGCATTGACTAAAAGTCAAAGATGAGACATCAAATGTGTAACCACATCACGAGTGAGTAGTGAGTGTATTGAGATGAAATACACGAACAAGATTCATGTTGAAGTACTTCGTTAGAAGTCATTAGAAAATTCACAAGTGTGAATTCTAACATATGAAAGGAAAAGTATATATTTTATTGTATGCCTTTGATAAATCTTGCGAGATTTGTTCCGAGTGATCTACACGTAGATACGTCTACCACTTGATTATTGTTAGAACTATATGGAGATTTTAGATTCGTTTGGGAGAGTATCCTAAATATACATATCTCTTAATTGTTGGTTCATACGTCTGTTGCCTACGTCATTATATTAGAACGAGTCTGAATGAACAAAGCTTCTAAAGACTGATCAAGACGAAGACGATATCCAAGGGGGAATCTGTTAGTACAGTATGTCTATGTCTTAGTTTTGTATCGAGTATGTTTAGAATAGGTGAGATCGCGTTAGAATATGGTATATTTATGTAAATGGGGATCAAGTTCGCCCGGAATCTTGAGATGTGAACAAGTTCGGCGGAACATGTTCAAGCAAGTTCGCCCGAACTTGTTGTATCCCAAGCGAACTTGATAGCCTATAAATAGGTGACTTGTGATCTCTCATTTAGAACTTTTGGCAGAATAAAGGCAAAGCTCTGTCGGATCCGGAACTCGAACGTATACGAATATTGATCAATAAATAGACAATTAAAGAGTAATTCTTGTTAAATGATTAACATGGCACTTAGTTTCCGCCTAATTGGACATTAGATACAAATTCTAGGTTCCTAAGATGAGGAGGACGGTCCTATCATTAATGAATAACAATAGATGTGTCCAAATCACTTATGGCAAAATTATGAATGCCATGTTGTTGAGTATCGATCTAGTTGACTCTATCTCACACATAATAGTGATTGTAGACGAGGAACATTCATTTTGTCGGTGATGAATGTGTTCGTCAAGTGACTTGGATTAAGGCTTATGTTTAAGTCCTTATGAGTCAATGGTAAAACGTTGGAGATCAAAGGTAAACAAGTTATATTTCTTAATTGAATGATAAATTTGAGCTATGTGCTATATACAATAATTTGTGAGAGTTTCCTAAATATTGATGTTTTAGGATTATGAATAAGTCTCATTATTTTGTCTTAACAAGGGATGAATGTTGCAAAGTGATATATGATATCCTAGGGCTGTGAAGAATGAGAATGATGCATCTTCTGTTCACATGCTAAAAGACTGTAGTCTAAAGCATGCTAGACTAGTACTTGGTTAATTATTGGTCTTGACGGAGACTAATTAACTCTAAACATTCAGATGTGTATGAACACAATAAGAATTTGTGTATAGACAAAGTTGAGGAAGAATTTTCATTCATTATAAGGAAAAGACATGTAACTTTTGAAGAGTTTGTTCGTAAAGCTAATGAGGAGAACTCATTGTCTAGGCTTATTCAAGATGTTAAATAGAATTATTCTAAGATTGTGACAAACTTATGATAATGACATGTGTTGCTTTGGTCAGCTCAGAAGCTTATGTATGCTAATGCAATATGAGTTGAATTCGCTGATACAATGAGATTGATCTTGTTCAATCATATGTGTATAAAGTCGTCATAAATGAAGTTACAAAAATATTTGATCAAATAGCAAGAAATGTGGGGGAGGATCCATTTAGAAACAACCCTATAAGGATATGTAGAAATAGTTTTCATTACCCCATCTGGATGATATCCTATAAATGCTTAAATGTGGGGGTGTCTTGCATTTGTATCATAAAAGTTTGGTAATAAGGATTTTGTAATCCAATCTAACAATGCAAATAGACGACTAAGTGGAAGACACAAAGGTCGTAGTGCATGATGGAGATGTGTTTGCCTTAAATGATACGCGTATCTTACAAAGACATAAATTATAACCATATTCAGATGGCCACTGAGGTTATAGTCTTAGAAGTTGACAACAGGCAAAGTTAACTTACGAGTTAAGAACACATCATGACAACTGATCTCAAATAGCAAAGTTATTTGTTAATGTTATAGATCCAACAACCTGAGGGTTTATTAGAGATCAAGATGTGGAATGAGACCAAAGCCCATGAAAAAATGTGTGTGAAGGACACCTAACTTAGTTGACTGGAGATCCCAAGATCTAAGTTCAATTGGACAACTAACTCATATGCCTAAGGGTGGTTCCTGGGCATAAATGATATATATGCATAAGCTAGTATATATGGTTATACATACCCCTAAAGTATAAAAGGGTGTTTAAATACGTCCTACTCTATTCCTATGATATTCAGTGACAAAGAATGAGGCTAAGCATAATATGTGCTTACTTGAGGTATGAAAGTTTGAAACTATCTTTTTATTCACACAAAAAGCTTATATTTCAACCGGGTTTTCAGATTTTAGATCTTTCCACATTTGTTACAGGTTACCGGAATGAACTGGTACATGTATGTCTAGGAAAATGGTGGCTTATATCAACGGAGGACATTAGTAATTCAAATGCGACACTTTAACATGCGTTTTTGTTTTTTAACAAATTAAATATATGAGAAATTGATAAAACGTTACCGGTCAGAAATCCAACGTGTCATCGAGACTCCAAAAAGTTAACAGTATCCCGAGTGGCCGAGAGCCTCCAGTGGCTCCAGATAAAGCAACCGAATTCACCGGAATCTTGAATGGTAGTCTTCGATAGATGTCTACAAGTAAAATAAGAAAATCATGTTTTTTTATTAGTTGAAGTTGTTGCTTATGCCATGATGACAAACTTTGTTTCTTATAATATGAGTGCTTAATCGGTTTTGAAACCAATAAACTTATTTGCTCAATGACTTTTGATTTTGTAGGCTTCTGGCATACCTCAGATGCGTTCAATGAAAGATCAGAACCACTTTTTTTTGTCATTACCCAATTTAAATTATGCCATACATCTATTATAATCCCCCTTCTTCAATTATTATCCCGAATAACCAGTTTTGTCAACCGGAGAAATTGGTGGTACACGGCGCGCGAGTTATGTACGGGATTGTATGACCAAAAGGTTAGTTACAGTTCATTCTAAAAATGTACATTATTCGTGTTTTAAGATGGTGATATAAACAAACTGCTATGAAATTTTAGGTTGTTTGAATGTAAAAAATCACAGATTTTGTTCTTTTTTTTTTTTTGCTTTACAGCATGATGATACGTAAATAATTGGTCCTCATTCCATTAGACATTAGTGCAGGATAAACACAAATAATTACTGTATGACTTTAATATATAGCCAAGGGCGATACTGTATTGGTACATTGGTACGTTACGAGTCCTGTAACGAACTAAGCCCGATCAAGTTCCCGTCGTGTCTCCTACGACGTCCCTTTCCGCAACGCTCGGGATGGTAACCCGCGTGGAGCGCAGGTAGCAAGCTACTAGTTATCATAATAACAATCTCATGTCTCCCAGCATTAAACATCAAAGTAAATTACCCTAGGGACAAGTCCACATGGGACGTCTTCTTGTCTTCTAAGAGAGTGGGGAAAAATGAAATGAGGGTTTTAGAAAGGTGAAGTTTGTTTTTTTCATTTGAATGGTTAATTATCAAAATACCTCACACATGTTTCTCACGTACTAGGATTTAACTATAAGTTAGTTGGAGTTAGTATGGTGGACTAAAACCGTAATAAAATAGAAACAATGGTATGTAATAGCAAGTCATTTGGGATCTTGTAAAATATAGCAATAACAACTAAACCACATGTATCAAAACCACAATTTACTCAAATAAATTTATACATAAATTTAATGTTAAGAACACCGGAACCAACCCCTTAAATTACAATCTATTTTATAAACAAATGTCATTTTTAAATATCTAGTTGTTAAAAGATTCTTATTTTGCTTATTCGTAATTTTATATAAATATTAGTGATTTTACTCATAGTTTTTTTTTCTTTTTTTTTTTACTATGTTTCTCTCCAAGTTCGTCGTTGCCCAGCTAGCATTGAACACTCGTTTGATATCACTTTTATAGATATGAAATTGTATTTTCTTTGTAGTCAGATCTCACTTATGTGCTTGATAACCCTACCCTCATAAAATAAAATATGAGTGATAAAATGATTTCAGTCTGCTTTAGCTCAACTGGTATTGGAGGGGAAGTGAAAATGAAGGTTGAAGGCTAGATGTCTCAAGTTCGAATCTGATGCCAATCGGTTATATCGCTGTGGGTCTTCGGGCGACGGGATTTCCTAGAACTGGAACTGTAGTCGCCTTTGGGATACCCTGGGTAAACGACTTTTATTTGTTGGCCGTTCTGAAAATAATAGGAGCCACTTAATTCATATATACAAGAAAAAATACATAACCACAAAGAGATGGAGCATACTGTCATGGGCCAAATGTTATAACTCCGTGACAATATGCTTGCTAACATGGATGAAGACACGAACAAGGTTGTTCTCTAACTATGTCCTAACAAGAAGGTACAAGGTTAATTAGGTGTTATGCCAGGAGTTCTTATACTTCAAGAGTATTTGCATAATTAGATTTCTATATATTTACTTTGGAGGACCCAACACTTCCTGACTTTATTTGCTTGTCTAGTTCACCTATTCCGAGTTGTAGCCTAAATCAAGAGTTGTTCAAAAGAAACCCTTACAAGTCTCCTATCAAACTCACTTCATATGTTTGTGAATTTAATGGACTTTGCTTGTTACACTTGTGTAACCTCTAAGGTTTGACATTATAGGGGTATACCACATAGTCCAACAATCTTCCACTTATAAACCACAGGGATAACCTAGAAATGAGACAATGTTGATCAGAGGTATCTAGCAAGACGTCAGTCTTGCCAAAGAAATGTAATGTTTCTCATTTACACAAATCATCATTTAGCCCTATCTAGGGGTGTTCATGGGCTAGTCTGGGTTTTGGCTAAAACCAAACCAAAATCGGAATATCGGTCTGGTTTTTGTATTTACATTTGGGATTGAAATCTTCGGACCCAAAAAAGCTTGGCCAAAATAATGAGTTTGGGCCTTAAAATTTTGGATTTAATTTTAGTAACATGTAACAAATTTGGGCATGAAACTTTTGGCCCAAAACATGGCTCATAAATCTAATACCAAAAATTCAAAAGAGTTCATTTTCCCATGTCCGGTTTTGGTATAGATCGACACGGTTCGTTTTTGGAACGAGGTATAACCAAATCTGAATCATACTTTTTGGTTAAGGAAACAAAATCGAATCATCAGTTATTATTAGGTTGGGTTGATTATTTTGGTTTGATTATGTCATTCTTTTCGGATTTGGCTAATTTAATTGATTTAAGCTCACCCCTAGTCCTACCATACAAGTGTGATTACTTATCCCTTTATTAGCAACATACAAATCAACTATGGTATGTATGTCAAGTGAACATTGTAGTACTTGATGCTTTCATGATTAAAGTTTCAACTAGTGAACATAATGTGATTGCTCAAATCATGTGTTCCTAGTATGGTTAAACATTTATACATTTTAAATGTTAAAAGTGCCAAAGAACAAGATGTACAACCTTGACAATAGGAACACATATTGTCTTAACAATTTATTTCAAAATGTTTCTCACTGAGCAAAAGAATAAACCTTATAATCACTAATCTACAACCCATCGGCCCAACACATTGATCGGATCTCTTGGCCTAACCTACATCATCGGCCCAACCACCTACTATCCAACAATATTTTATTGCCCCCATAGCCCATGCCCCAACAACCAATTCCACGATCCAACCACCCACATCTACTAACATGGCCCAACCCCATACTTCCACTTCTGACCCGACTCCTTTGGTTGGTGCACCTCAAACCACCTCTACCTATCTCATGATTACCTGGGTTAAAGCCCGGATTTTTAAATTGAAGTACCATTGACGTGAGGGTCGAAGTCTCACTCAAAAATAAACCAATTACACTAAATAGATAGTGGTAAATGGGTATCGAATACTGGTAGTTTTAGGAAAATGTCTTTACTAGGTAGCGTGCAAATTAGCACTAAGAAAATTTAAATGTAGAAAAGTAATCTCAAGGTTTGGTTGTTTGATTTATAAAATCTAGATTAACTAATTATTACTTAACAAGTTTTAATTCAGAAATGAGAATGAATGTTTTTCCCTGGTTTCAGGTTTTCTATGAATGATAATGTCAAAGTTTAATATGATGAACTACATAGACATAGTTCGTGATAGTGTTTGATTGTGATAAAAGGGGACCAAGTACTTGGATTACAAGAACGGAAGGTGGTCACCCACTAATCAGTTTCATATAGCTAACTCCAATTCCCTCCCAATAAATCCTGATTGCCTATGGCACCAAGAACTGATGGTTTAGAACAAGGAATCTAACAATACAAACAGTTGCTAATCAAACTCACAATCACCATACCAATACAATAAAAAATATCAAATTATTATCCCAAAAATAACATAAACAATGACAAGCATTCAAAAGATATCCTTACAATCCGGGGAAAAACATAAAGAAAACTAGCTGCACATCGTTCGGTTGATCATCATCACTTCAAATCCCTTGTTCATATGAATCCTAGATGATAAAGTAACAATAAACACACCCAAAATAATGTTTTGAAGCCTAATTTCGCCTCCAACTGAAACGAAAATGAAGAAAATGATACAAAAACTCACTCCTCACCAACAACTATAAAGAAAACAATATTTTTGCGTTTGGCCTCCACCGTAAGCTACGGTAGCCACCGTAGCTTACGGTGGCCATTAAAATGCTACGGTGGTAGCCTACTTAGCTACGGTGACAATTTTGTGATTCAAAGCCAACCATAGCTTACGGTGGGTACCGTAAGCTACGGTAGCAAGCAGTTTTGACTTCCTTGATTTTTCAAACATCTTCATCTTTCCATTCCGCTCTCCACCAAGCTTTTTTTCTTTCCGTCTTTTATGTCCTCTTGTTCCTGACATGAAAAACGTACCGTAGTCATCCAACTCCTTAAATAATACACATAAAAATGCGATTTAAATTATATATATATGTATCATTTAAGGGTTGTTGATCAGAGTGTCGCGCTCCGGTCAAAGATAATATTTATAGTCCCGAATTACCCTTAACAATGCGTCAGTAGTAGTAAGGGGTCGAACCACGAAGAGTCTGTGGTTTGCGATCGGATATAATTGATTTTTACTAAAAATGTCACTTTATGAAGCTTGCTATGAAAATGATCGATTTGTTTGTTTGAAAAGGTGTTGGAATGAACCAACAAGTTTGGTTTAATTAATTAACTACTAAAAACGGATAATGATTTCAACGAAAATAATTGTGATTGTAAAACAGTGATGAGAGAACAAGGTTCACACCCGGTTCAGTATTTGAAGTCCTAGGGTTCCTACACATTTTAGAATTGATTCAATTGCATAAATGACCAACAAGTTTAGTGTCGCGATGGCTTAGGTGCCAAGGGCTATCAACGTTGTAACAACGGACCGCAATGCACTTCGTTACCATGAACCTGTAAACTCTAACCTAGACAAGACGTAATTGCACATAAACATTTCGCAAAGTCAAATTTAATTTTCATCGACAATTTACGAATTCAATATAAATGCAAGACAATTATCTTTGATTTCAAAATCAAATTACAACTTGTCACTAAATCAAATCATAAACAATTGTTCAAACCATAGAAACTTACAAACACCTACACCGGGGTGAAACCTCCGGGAATTAGCCGCTCATGGCGAACGAAACTTGATCAATGATGGATTAAAGCTCGAGTCTTGACATCTTGAAGCTTGAAAATGGAGATGTATGATGGTTAGGGTTTGTGTTGGATGGTAGTGATAAATGGATGAAAGGATTGATGATGAAGGTGATGGTGATGATGTTAGGGTTATGATCGAACGGATGATTTGGATGGATTGGAATGATGAGAGATGATGATGGCGGGTGATTATGGCTCCAAGAACTCCCTTTGAACTTAAAAACTCGTAACTCCTCAAAAACTAGTCAAAAACATGTTATAACTCGTCCTCCAACTAAAAATCAAAAAAATTCGCGAAGTAAGAAAATACATGCCGTCCCGACGCACAGTTGGGCCATCGCCGACGGCATGTGTGTCTTCAAAGTCCCTCCGACGCGCTAAGCACCTGTCTACGCAACATTCTGGACGAAGGAAGAACATACGGGGCGTCGTCGACGGCCTAAAGTGGCGTCGGCGACGGTGCCTAGAAAACCTAATTTTCTGTTTTCCTTGTTTCTTGACTCCGGTTGACCGTTTCGCGTCCCAATGCTCCGTTTAGCTCCCAATTAGCTCCTTAATCTCCGTAAGACCTGTAAAACACAAACCTTATTAAAAGTAGGCTATTGGAATTAAAAGTCACGTAAAAACATGAACTTAAACATAAACAAACACCGGTTTTCGACCACGTATCACATCCCCACACTTGTCTTTTGCTTTCCCTCAAGCAAATCTGTTTTTCACTTTCACGTGGGTCGAAAGAAAAACACACTTCCCATTCTTAAGACATAAGTTAAGGTCTAATGTCATACCCAGTTCTAGCTTTTTACAAATTTTCAAAATATTCTAGCGGTAAAAAACTTATCACATAAAAATGGTTACCCCAAGATTAGCTCGCCCTTGAAACACACAAGTCATGCATACCCCTCACAATGTTCTCTCCATTGGTTTACAAATTGTCTAATTTAATGGTGTATTAGCAATTTTTAAAGTGATCACTCAAAACCGAATAGAACAAGTACCCGCATAGGCTTGCAACTCAATCATTTCCACCATCGAACAAAATACTAAGCAAAAGTCAAAAGGTCTTTAAAAGGGTTGTAATGGGGCTAGGCTAAGGGTATGGAATAGGATATTTGAAAGTGGCTAAGATGACTGAAAATTCCACTTTTATTACAAACAACTACACTAAACCGACTAAACAAAATCGACGAACTAATACGCAAAAGCATTTGCCTTTTAATCAACAACTACCACCCATCCTTTTTTATTTTTCTCAACAACTTTTCTCATATTTTTCATAATATTTTCTAAATTTTTATTTTTTTTTTCACAATGCAACTTTACAAACAACTAATCCTAAGATCGAATTTTCATCACACGGGTTAAAAAGGGTTTAATGGTTAAAGGTTAATTGGGGTGATCAAACGAAAGGCTTAGGCTCAAAGTTGGCGACTAGGGGATAGATTTCGGGTAAGGTAAGCAAATCGTGTAAAAGAAAAGGTTTACCTAATGCCTTAATCATTCTCGTGCTTGTACTCGGTCTATGGTCTCAAACGTATCAAAGGATGCAAGTTCTACAATACATGACTAATGGTCCACTCAAACAAAGAAATATATAATGTATAAAGGTGGCTCAAAGATCTCACGTATATAAAGGGTATGATATGTGTATGCATAAACTATAAGTTTCTTAGGCGAATTGTTCCTAAATAACCACCGCTAAATATCCGTCATGTTATTAACCTGAACTTGACCATGACAAAAGACCAAATGGGTTATGCCATCCCTCGTTAACTTAGTTACTTGTGCTTCTTAGATCGCCTCAAACAAAGACATTTTTGAAAAAAAAATAAAAATTTTTGAAAATTTTCCCCATCCCCACACTTGAGGTCAACATTGTCCTCAATGTGTAAGAATGAGCTTTTAAAATCGCACAAGTGATGTGATACGAATAATTACCCCATCAATTTTGTTGATGCATATGTTGTTGCCTACGTCATCGTATAACGTCGAGTCTATGTTTAAGAGCGAAAGTTAAGTTTATGTATGTATATGAGCAAGTTCGCCCAAACTTGTAGTGTACATGGACAAGTTCGCCCGAACTTGACCATGGCACATTTGGAGCAAACTTGTATCACTATAAATAGGTTAGTTGAGCTCTCATTTAGAAGATTCAGAGATTTTGTAACTTGGACGGCGAAGCTCTTCAAGTGTTTCCAGGATCTGTAACGTCTACACATTAATGAAACAGTGATTAAACAGTAACAAACTAGTATCCAATGTCGCCTATGCAAACGGATTCCGCACGTTTACCTTAGGTTTGCCAAATTAGGACCAGAACGATCTGTACAACGGACCCTCAATTGGTGTCAGAGCAGGATTGGCCTAATTTGAAGACATTGGACATAGAACATCTCATCTTCTACTCATTTCATTCTTTTTAAACTTTTCTTGGACATTACACGGACAAAATGGACTGATTTTCAAGTATAATACGTAAAATCCGTAATAGTAAAACCCTTGAAAAATTCAGAGCTTAAAACAAACAAATTCATGTCCAAAATTTGAAAAAACCATGTTTGAAAACACATGTTCGCTCGAACTTATCATCAAGTTCGCTCGAACTTGACTGAAAAATTCACTTTTTGAGTGATTTTTCATCAAGTTCGCCCGAACTTGATTGATTTTTCAAAGATTTTCACTCAAGTCCGCTCGAACATAGCTGTTTTCATCAAATTTAATCAAGTTCGCCCGAACTTGATCAAAATTTGTTGAAATTCTTTACAAGTTCGCCCGAACTTTCTGTTTCTCTTGAATTTCACATAAGTTCGCTCGACCCTTGTTCTAGGGTGATAATTTTCATAAATCTCAATACAAGTTCACCCGAACTTTTAAGTAGCTGATTTTCACAAGCTGTGACAGGTTCGCACGAACTGTCCAAGGTTTCTAAAAAAAAGGCATGAAAATTCCGAAAAATGTCCCGGACATTATATATCGTTAGATTCGTATTGACGAGACGAGTTTAAAGCTCTAATCGGAAAATTTTAAACATTTTAGCGAACTGATACGTTAATATTTTCGATTAAAATGTCGGTTTTTGCTTAAAACTTCTAAAAACTACATTTTTTGTCGGAAATGGAAGTTATTGATTTTGAAAAGATAAATGATTGGTTTGATGGTATTGGGTATTCGAGGAATAAAAATGCAATAAAAATACTTGGGTTAAGAGATTTGAACATTTTTTTGTGTAAAAAAGATGAATCGTTAGATCAGTTGAAAAAACGATATGATGTATTACTTGACAATTTAAAAGAATACAAAATAAAAATGTCAAGTGCTGAACAGATTTCAAAATTTGCAGAAGCGTTACCTTCAGAATGGGATGAATATTTGATTGAATTGAATAAGGATTCTAGATTTTCAAAGTTTTATCTAAATGAGTTTTTCTTCAAGCTTAAAAACCACGATTTAGAAATTACAAAGAAGAAGAAAGTTTTGATTGAAAAGATAGAAGAGAAGCTAGATAAAATAAGCTTGGATGTGGTTTTTGAAATAAGCAGAAGAATCAATATTGTCTTAAAGCAAAATCTGTAATGAAATATGATTTTAAGAGGGGTTGTTATATAGATGAAAATATGAATCGTGTTGTTGATTTTACTAAAAATTTTTCTGCAGGTACACTCAAGACATATTCAACTCCAAAGAATGAAGAACCAAGTGCATCAACAAATGAAGCTTTGAGTTCTGAATCTATGTGCTCAACTTGTGAAAAATCCAGATCTGATAATGTTAAACTTTTGAGAGATGTGGAAAGTTTGACATTAGAAAAGAAAAATTTTATAAAATCAGAAATGATTTGAAAATCAAATAAAAATTTTTGAAAATGAAAAATCTGTTTTAAATAAATCTGTTTTTGAAAAACAAAATATAATAAACTCGCATCTTGAAAAAATCAGGAAACTTGAACAAGATGCTGAGATTGCTAAAACTAAAATTGATGATTTAGAAAAGAAATTGAAAGGTTTTGTGACTTCGTCATCGATGTTAGATCATATTTGTTCAAAACCTATCAATAAGAATAAAAAGGAAATTCCAATAAGTGACAATGTCACAAGTTATGACGATGTCATAATTGAGGAGTGTGATAATGATATCGATGATGAAAATGTTAAAAAGGATAAAAATGAAGTATTTTTAAAACTAAAAGAAAAATTTCAAGAAACTGTTCTACAATCTATTAAAAAGGTGAATGCTCAACGCAAAAACCTTCTAAGCAGAATGGAGAACGAAAACAAAAGGAAAAACAAAGTTCTAAAAATTCTAAAAATTTTCAAAAGAAAAATAAAAGCTCATCGGTATGATCATTCAATCATTACAAAAATTCACAAAAAATTGAAAATAAGTGGTGCAGGTCAGATCACAGTGCTTCAAGTCAAATCAAAGTTACAGACGAAGCAGGAAAGATGGCTACCACAAGTCAAATCAGTGTTATGATTTGAGTGTATGGTTTGATAAAAAAAACGATATGAAAACAGGGTGTGTCATATTTGTGGGGTAACTGGACACATTGCTAAAAAATGTCTACAAATTAATTCTAAACCTGTTCATATTGATAAGAAAAAATCTGAAGATTTGAAAATACCAACTCAAGTTTTGAAACAATGTACATAAACTACAAATAAGGTGAAACCATTTATTACTAAGTTTTCAAATTTTGAAACTGGTGAATCCTCGAATTAGTAATGAACAAAAAGTTTCTACATTGTATTTCAAGAAAGCTTTAACGAAAAATCAATCATGGTTGGTCAAAGAAAAAGAATTTACACAATCAGTGAAAATTGAAAGTTTAGAGGATTTTCCGAAACTTGAGAAAATCCAAAATAAACCTGATTGTGAAAAGAAAATCAAAATTAAGGTTGAAGAAACAACGCCTAAGACGAAAAGGGACTTGGATGTCATTATTCAACTAATTGTTTGAATCTTTTGCAGGAACTTCCAAGGAAAAAGCAAATTACTAAGAATGGAGTTCCGTGACACACTTTGAAGACGGGTCGGTTATCAAGTTCTATATAAAGGCCTTATAATATCCAAATAACGTTTACTTTACAATTTTTTAAAAAATTTTTGGAGAAAATTTTTCGAAAACATGTTTTAAAAATGTTTACTTGAAAATTACAAATTTTTGAAGAAAATTTGAAAGAATTTCACAGAATCCTCACTGTTGAGTAGACAAAATCCAGGGATATAAATCTTTTATAAACACAAAAGTGTCAAGGTTTTTGTCATCATGAGGGGGAGAGTGCTTAAAAGAAAATTTGTGAAGCAGTAATGGATGGCGAATTGAAGTGATTTTCATCGGTTGGTCAATGTTTTTCTATAAATAAAAAATTCCAAAAATATGTTTTTGAATTTTATGGGAGAAAAAAATTTCAGAAAATCAAAAACATGAAAAAGGCAAAAAGAGTTTTGTGTGTATAAAGAAAATGATAGCACATCAGTGGACTATCATAGTACACTAAGGATTTCTAAAGTTTAAAAAGTTTAAAAGTTAAAAAAGATTTGCCTGATTCTAGATACGAGGTCTTTATAGATGGTTGATATCTGAGGTATTATAAAAGTTCTTCTGATTTTGCGGAAGCAATGGCCTAGAACTTCTATAATACTTTTGCAAAAATACCCTAAAACTGCATTCAATTGAAAATATCGAAAGACACTACAATTGCAGTACAAAAAGATTCCATTTTGGAACACTACCTTATAAGTTGAGCCTTCATCTCTCTGTCGGTATGGTGGTACTAACCTGAGCTCTCATGGTCTCGCATAACCCAGATACAGATATCAATTACGCTATACTCACCTGTAAGATGAAATCTAGGGAATCTTGATGCAGGAGTATATTCTGAGATGGGAACCATAGTTGAGTCAAGTTTCATAATTCTAACCAAGATATCTTGGAACAATTGAGAAATGTGTGGAAGTTTAAGTGGACAAACATATCGACAATCTAGGTAAATTTGTTTAAAACTTAAAGTCTCAAAAAGGTCTGATATGTCTAAAAAACTGATATGATCCTTTAACACAAACTCAACAAAAATATGTTTGTAAATATGTTTTTACATACTTAGTGTTTGATATTCATTTTATAAAACAAAAAGATTATAGTATCTTTTAGTTTCGACCACTAATGATGAAAACTGATTTTCAAAGTCTAAAGTTGCTAAACAAAATCTAAAAATTGAAAGGTGATCTGAAAAGTTTAAAAGTTCATTAAGTTGAAACTTACATTTGAATAAATGTGTCAGTTTAGTGTCAAAACGTTTAATCAAGATCATTAAGTTGAACTTGATACATAAATCAGCTATTCAAGGTTATTAATTTGGACTTGATTAACTGAGAGGGTTAAAAACTGATAGAAGATTAAAATTTGAAATGTTTGTGTTTAAAAATCTTAAAGTTTGAATCTGAAATGTTTATTTGAATGTTTGAGAAACTTTGAAATAGGAAGTTGATTTTAAGGGGGAGCTGGATAAAACACGTTGATTGAAGATACTAGAAAGCTCAAAGTAAGGGGGAGCATGGTGATTCAAGTTTTATCAAGACAAGCTCAAGAAAAGAGAAAATAATTGTAAAAGATATGAAGATCAAGGAAGTTAAAGTTATTCAAGATAAAAATCACGAGAATAATAAAGACTCAGGAACTTAATTGAAGAATGATGACTACGGCAACATCCAAGGGGGAGTCTGTTGATGCATATGTCTGTTCCCTACGTCATCATATAACGTCGAGTCTGTGTTTAAGAGTGAAACGTTAAGTTTATGTATGTATGAGCAAGTTCGCCCGAACTTGTAGTGT
Organism: Scalesia atractyloides; assembly: GCA_947069175.1. Classification (NCBI taxonomy): domain Eukaryota; kingdom Viridiplantae; phylum Streptophyta; class Magnoliopsida; order Asterales; family Asteraceae; genus Scalesia; species Scalesia atractyloides. Next base: position 41,910,927 of record CAMTDV010001634.1, read on the forward strand.
ACATGGACAAGTTCGCCGAACTTGACCATGGCACATTTGGAGCGACCTTGTATCACTATAAATAGGATAGTTGAGCTCTCATTTGGAAGATTAGAGATTTTGTTACTGGATGGCGAAGCTCTGTCCAAGTGTTTCCAGATCTGTAACGTCTACACATTAATAAAACAGTAACAAACTAGTATCCAATGTCGCCTATGCAAATGATTTCACACGTTTACCTTAGGTTTTCCAAATTAGGACCAGAACGATCCGTATAACGAACCCTCAAATTTCACCCTGGAAAATAACATACAATTTACACTCCACTTATTTGCTTACTAAAAATCAAAAGTAACAAGAAACATATGCACCTGGTTTTCAGCTGATTCCTCGTGTGCTCTTCGTTCATCAATAAACTTGGTCGTCTCACGAACATGGTGTACCTGCAAATCTTAATCCTTGTGTAGAAGCATGTTCTCACAACCATCAACATTTGTTAGTAGACTAGTTCTACTAATTTTTATGAGAATATTACCAAGCCATACGTTAATTTACTTTTGATTTATGTGGAAAATAATGTACAATAACAACAATAATAACTCACTTTCGTAGGAATCACGGTTGCATTTAGCTTATGCAACAAGCCCTTTAAACCTCCCGATAGCTCGAGAGGACGAGTAAGGTCTCGTGAGGGTTATATAGGGAACACACCCATAAAGTTCATTTAACTAAGAAAGCGGTAAAAACTAGCTACTACTAACAAAAGACTATTTAAACAAAAAAAATGTACAACAAACAACATGAAAGATACCTCGCCTATCTCTGATAGGGCTCGTTTGGGTCGACCGGCGGTGTGGGTTGTAGGAGTACCCGGTGAGGGATGACATCACCTCCTTCCAACTGTCAAGGGGTCCAGGCTCCCCTTCGGGTGGTGTCGGTAGCTGAGGTGGAAGGAAACTAGAGCCCGGAGCCTTGGGCCAATGCGGAGAGGGTCGGAAGGACCACGGGGTATCGGGAGATCTTCGAATCATTTGCCAAGGTGTGGCTCTTGAAATGGCAATCCAGCCATATGGTCCCGCAAGTGCCTTTCTTGATCATGAAGGAATTTGTAATTATTGCGCGCCATTTGTTGCTCCGTACGTATTGCCATCCAACGACGGTCTTCTTGAGCATTCCGTTCCATTTGGAGGCGATAGTGCTCCTCCTCCCACTCGTGCCTTCGGGCATTCTATTGTACCCGCTGCTGCTCCAATTGTTCCATCCGAGATATCTGCTGAGCTTGGAACAGTTGTTGCTCTTCCCAATATTCGTCCACCTTCGCTCGGTGGGCGGCCTAAAGCAGACCAACGACTCTCGTGGTATTCGCGGTTTTCTCCAATACCTGCCGAAACATTGTCATAAATACTCTGGGCTCCCCGATTATAATTGCAATGATCCGGTTTTCTTCGTGAGACCACAACCTGAGCCACCTCATTTGAAACTTCACTGTGGGCTCTTGTATATCTTCGACGTGGTTTTCTTTCACCACCTTGCTCTTCCTCTTCCTATTCATCACCCATTTGTACATCCCCTTGGGATCTTGAGCCTCATCTTGATCACAAATTGAAAACTGTTGCCATGCTCATCCTTAACTGTACTGGTTCCCAAAAACTGAAACATGAAACTTCCAATGGCGCTTCATTGATGCAAAAGAGATCTGATCAATTGGTTTAGCAACCGATAATGACTCTGTAGCAATGCGTTTTAGCAACCCTCAAGTGGCGTCGGCGACGGTGCCTAGAAAACCTATTTTTGTTTTCCTTGTTTCTTGACTCCGGTTGACCCGTTTCGCATCCCAGTGCTCTGTTAGCCCAATTAGCTCCTTAAACTCCGTAAGACTTGTAAAAACATGAACTAAAACATAAACAAACACCGGCATAAGGACGTTCGGTAGATAACCACAATTAATAAAACATGGTTCAAATAAACCCGAATTTCACATGACACATGTTATGTTGCTTGTGTTAACATGGTAAGAACACTTATATATAGGAAGTTCCAGCGGCGTATCTATGCTCTCACTATGTCACATTCATTTCGTTACTTGATGTCATGTTATGTTCTGTGTTATGATACACAACAAACTTGCTATGATTTCCATGCGCTAACCATTATAATTACGTGTGCACCCGTAACTAACCAAGTCGTTGCATGGTCCGTATAGTTCATTCTAGTGGTTATGGGTCAAGGGATGGCATAAGGTATCACAAATAAGGGTATACGTTTAACATTTAGTTAACGCACTAAAAATAGGCAATTAATGCATAGAATTAAATTTTTTTTTGACTATGTAAGTCTTCAAGTAAAGCATGAGATTATTGCAAGGACAAATAGAAATAGTATCGGGAAGACTTATAGTGTAAATTGTCGTGGATTTGAATATGAGTTTTTGGAAAGCTAGTACATGGAAAACTAAAACGTGCATATGTGATCGTGGTTAGGTATGTATAAGAACAATCAAATGTAAAGTTAACTATGTAAATATAAAATGTATCGGAAGTAATGTTCATAAGAGAATGGAAAAAGGCATAGTAGGATAAGTTCGTGGATTAAGCAAGAAATCAAGTTTGTTGAAATTGGAAATTTAGGTCCATAAAGAATGGAAGGTCGAGTTCATTGAAGATGGGAAAATTAAGTGCATCAAAATAGAAATTTCAAGTTCACTGAAGATAGAAGATTAAGTTTATGAAAAGTCATTTTGGTTGAAAATTTTTGCTTCTTGTCTGTTGTAAATTCCCGATTTCATGAATTTGTTGTCCACATGTTTGATCAAAATTAAGTGTCAGAATTGGTTTGAACATTTTAGACAGTGAGGTATGTCTTCTTCGAATATATTTTAAAAAAAGTAGGAAAAGATGTGTTCAAGGTTTTATTGAAAACTGTGTGTATGGAAAAAGAATTTGCAATTTTTAAAACATTCCCTCTATACGGGGAGATCAGATTTCAAACTTGGCCAATGTAAATAGTAAATTTTATGTTGTATTGATAAGTTCATGTCGTGCAATTATTCAAACTCTAAAAATTCAAAAAGAGCTTATAGATAGTCAAACTTCGAAGAAAGATTGGAGTACATTGTTTGAGTCGCTGCGGTTGGTGCATGCACAAGCATTACTCTTGACAAGAAGAACGATAGCAATGGGTTGGCTGGGTGATGGTTTTTGGTTTGGTGGCAATTTTTGGGTAAATGACCATATGCACCACACTTAGTGCATTGGCGGTATGGTGTATGAGTGGTTTAGTGGAAGTTACAAGTCCTGCACAATGGGAGTCTTCCGAGGTATGATTTCTTATTAGGGCTTTCTGGTTCATGAGGATACTTTGGGTTGTAAAATTTTGGTTTTGGTTGTTCCTCCTTGTTCTGTAATGTTTGTAGGGCCAGCAATAGAAGAGCTATTATGAAATTGGAGGGCATCATTCGGATTGGTTCCTCTAGGGTTTGTAGTTCGGTTCATTTGTATTGCTTGGTTAGGAAGGATATTGGCTCAATCTTAAGAAATAAGGTATGCCAACTGGATTGGCCAGCGTTGTTAAGATGAAAACATATCTATCAGGACCACACCACACGTATGGGAAAAATTATGAATTTATTTAAAAAATGTGTGTTTTGAATGAAAACGAATTGACAAGAATGATTATTAATTAGTAATTGGATCAATTTTGAAAATTGTGGGCAAAAAAACTCATTAGATCTCGGAGGTTGATAGATGACATCAATAACTTTAATAATCTCATGAACAAAACAATTAAGGCAAGAAGCGATTAAAGCATTAATGTTAAGAAAGTGTTAGTTTGAAGACACTCGATGAAAAATGAAAATCATGAGATTTGGATTAATAATTGGAAATATAAACATAAGCAAGGTAGGGTAACAAAAATATAATTGTAAATGCTTAAAAAGGTATAAATGAGTCAAGGATATAAAATTCCAAATAAGTCACATAATTTAGAGGGTTTACAAAGTTTAGGATGAAGCAAATAAATAGTAGCATAAAAAGTTACACAAGGAAATTGAAATAACCAAAAACAAGAGTGACAAACAATTAAAAACTTGGATTGTTTCCATTTAGTTATAAAACTCACTGAAAACTTTTGGCTAAATCAAAGTGTTTAACCTCACTAATGATCAAAGGAGACATGTTTTATCCTATAAGTGTACTCTCATCATTAGTCCCTAGGTTGGTAAATTGGTCCCTCAATTGGGATTTATACGAATGCCAGCCTAGACTAGACAGGACATCCCGACTATCAGTACTTAGGATTGCACGTTTTCTATCACACTAGTAAGGTTTAGGACCTTGGTGAGAGTTGATATCAATATGGAGTGAAACTTCCATGATATGTGGATATTACTCCTAGCTTAATGGTGAAGTTTCCGTATGAAAATAAAGTGAAACTAGCCATAAAGGTAAGGAAATCACCACTAACTTGATGGTTATGTTTCTATAAAAATGAAACTAGTTATCAAGGTAAGGAAATCTCTCATAACTTGACGATAAAGTTTACTTTTTGAAAATACGAGTAATCTTCTTGGATGTTGCATCGTAGTTCAGTTCACGAGTAATATGAGATTACACAAAAGATGGAAGTAAAAAGGTTAAGGGAAGAATAATAGTTTAAGGGAAAAGCTAGGATAAGCAAGTAACACATAAGCATGGGTATGGGCACTTAGTTATAGTCTAGGTCAAAGGCTACTAGTAACCTAATTCCCTAGAGCCATTTCTGATACCAATCTGTCAATGCCCTAACCAATGGCAGAAACATCATAGTGAGATGGAGTAGATTGCTCAAAGACATCATCACACTAAATGGAAATATATTAAGTCATAGAAATTAAAATTGTCATACAATACTCAAAATGAAACACATTGTTCAACAAAAGAAACAACAACATAACATTTGATTAAACATAAAGTCTAAGTGCAAGTCCTATGTGATGGATATCTTGTCAACATCATCTCAATGCATTTCCAGAAAACATGTTAAAATAAAGATCAACACAAAGTTTGCGAGTATACAAGTTTTGATACATATAACATAAGTGTAAAAAGAGCAGAATTCACATGTCAAAAGTACTATATGGCAATATGTAACATAATGTAAAAAAGGCAATATTCAAACCTAAATGTAAGACATTGTGTGCACCATAACATAAAAGGCCATGTCAAAGTGTAAACTTAACAATGACCACGGATCCGAACGGATCAATCTTGGTGGGTTGTCAATCCTATGGCACTATACATGTTAAGGGCGGCTTGCAAGGTTAATGAATATGCATAGGAAAAACTGTAAACAAGTACGTAACACATAAAAAATATAGACTATTGGTAATGTAAGTTGATATGTAATTGTATATGCATGTGTAATTGCTAGTGTTTTTTTAATCTATGAACATGTTTTCATCCTAAATAGTTATACTCACGATTTGCGAAGTTACGAACAAGTAGGATGAGTGGACGAAATTTAGCCTAAGGTAAAAGGAAATGTATAAGTGCATGACTAAGTTAAAGAATAACGAAAAGTATCATAAAGTGAAAATGAAAGCAACGTAAAATGGATGAAAAATCCGAGAAAAGACTAATGAGATGATATATATATATATAATATAGGGGATCGGTAAAATAGAACCACCTTGAGTTGTGAGAACCTTAGAAACCACTATAAGCCTTGATCAAAATTGTTTTAATGGATGAGATTAAAAGACAATAAAGTAGTTGTAATCATTGTGTTTTAATTAATGAGTTTTCATTTTTAGTGGGATAAAGGTAAATTGGTATTTTTACTAAGCTTTTTAATGATTGGTAATTAAAGTTGTAATCATTATGATTTAATTAATGTTTGTGATTTAATTAATGTTATTTTTGAATCATGTAGTAAGAAAATTATTTTGCGTATGGGTTCAAACTTTTTTTGCGCGTCGGTTTATACATTTTTACGCGCGGGTTCAGACTTTTTTTACGCCGCGGTTCAAACTTTTTTACGCCCAGTTTTAACTTTTCTTACGTGCCGGTTTAGAACTTTTTTTACGCGGAGTTTTAAACTTTTTTAACGTGCCGGTTTAAAAATCTCTTTGCGCGCCGGTTTTAAACTTTTTTAACGTATTCTCTTTGCGCGTCGGTTTTAAACTTTTTAACGTGCCGGTTTAAAATTCTCTTTGCACGCCGGTTTTAAACTTTTTTACGCGCGGTTTCAAACTTTTTTTAAGCGCGTTTTAAACTTTTTTACGCGCGGGTTCAAACTTTTTTACGCGCCGTTTTAGATACTTTTTACGCGCGGTTTTAAACTTTTTTTACGCATCGGTTTTAAACCTTTTTTACGCGCGGTTTTAAACTTTTTCACGCGATGGTTTAAAACTTTTTTTACGGCCGGTTTTAAACTTTTTTACGCCCGGTTTTAAATTTTTAACGCATCGGTATAAAAGTTTTTTTACGCGTGGTTTTAACCTTTTTTTACGCGTGGGTTTAAATTTTAAAACATTTTTTTACAAAATACAAAAAATATTTTACGCCATAACAAAAATATTTTATTTTTACAAAAATTTTTTACAATTTTTTTCAAAAAACCTTTTGACAAAATTTAGTTTTTACGCCAAACATCTTTTTACGCCCCCGACACCCCGATTTCGGGTTTACGAAATTTGAGGATCTTACCAAACGAACTCACCCAAAAATCACGACTCAAATATATGTCTTATGTTGATTTTAAATAAAAGGAGAGAAAAGATGTGACATGTTGATTTTAAATAGAAGAGAGAGAAAAATTAATAGAAGAGAGAAAAAAGATGTGACATGTTGACTTTTAAATAGAAGAGAGAGAAAAGATGTGACATGGAAGTAAAAGACTAAAATACCCTTTTGATTTAATTTGGTTATAAGTGATGTGTAAATACGTTATTGGATGATAGGAATTCTCATGATTCTTTCAACTGGGATTGGTTCTCTCTTGAACCGAATCCTATATAATATATATATATTAGTTTCGATAATCATATTAAATGTATTATAATGGTTATGTCTAAAATGTATGATATGTATAAGATGTCTTAAATAATATGAAGGTATTAAGTATCAAAAACTAAAAGTCTCTTTTTATAAGTGTCATAAACCTAGTTAAGTTATTTGAAACTATGTTTTTTATATTACCGATAAATAAAATAGATATATAAATAAATTCCGAAAATATACGTATTAATTTAGAAGAGAAAGTTTTTTAATTTTACTGGATAAATAATAAAAAAATAAATAAACTTCCAGAAAAAATAAATTATAATTTAGAACAGAAAGTTTTTATAATTTTAATATATATTTTCTGCCCATAGTTATTTATCATAATTTAGTTAATTTTTAATAGATTTAAGGTGATTATAGTTATTTAAATGGCGAAATTTATAAGAAATGATGAATATTCCAGAAAAAATTCATAAATAAAAGTAAGGTATAATATTCCCACAAATCTCATAAGAGTTTTCACTATGACACGAGATTACATGGATTGAAATGAAATTCGAATACAAGATTTCTAAAAATAAAAGTAGAAAAATACGGAACGTTACAAAAACAATATAAATAAATGTGTGTAAGTTTGTAAACCGATAGAAACAATATATGTAAACATATGTAAGTATGTAAAGTGTTTAAAACAATAATTGGTATTTCTTGATCCGAATATCAACGATTAGAAGATTTAAATGAAGTACAAGACTACGATGAACAGAAAAGTACTAATATTACAATCGATTTAGGTTTCCAAACAATAGTTCGGTGTACTAACTTAGGGCTCACGGCTCATACACTCCTTCTAGGCTCAGGCCGTAAACAACAGAACCAGGTCAACTTTCAGCAATCTTTAATAATCTTCAATCTTGCTCGAACATCCTCCTTTTCACTTAGGAACTTGTAAAATACTTAGAAAACGAACATATAATCTATTCTAAACAATATTACTACAAACAACTATCAAAATGCGCGCTTTTATACTATAATAACATGTTGTCTTTAAGACACATGATGTGATTTGTTTTGTTGTAATATACGGTTGCACTTCATTGTGAGCAAGCCAATTATTTCATAATAATGTTCGTTAGTGAGGGTTTATAAAAACAAAAGAAGTAAATTGCAATATTAGTCCCTGAGTTTGGCTTAAATTACTACTTTATTCCAAATAGCCCCTAAGCCAACCTTTGCATTTGTTTTTGTCCTTTTCAACCAACACTCTGGCTCTCTCTAAAAGTCTTAGTGAAGTAAAGGTAATTTGGTTATATTACATATATTTTTTAATTTGTTTTTGCCATTTTAACCCAAAATTCATTTTACATTATATTTTTTAATCATTTATATTAGGTATATATTTATAATACTACTAATAATTGTTATCATAAAACCCACCACTACCCCCACCACCTCTCTCTCTCTCTCTAGCCTCTCTCAAAACTCTTCTTCTTCTTCCTTTACAACCTTCACCAAAACCACAACCACCACCGGTTACCTACCTCCACCACTGTCACCCAACTCCGACACCCACCATCATTACACTCCTCTACCATTGTCTCCCACCTCCAAGAATGTCACGAGTTCTAAGTCATCTCCACCACCAGCCACCATCTGACTCCACACCACGGCACCACCAAGACGTTACCCTCATAAGCCACCGTCCTAACCGATATCACCACCATTAGCCACCATCCCTATCGAGATCAGAAGACCGCCACCAATACCAACCATCACTAATCGCCATCAACACCTACCACCACCAACAACCACCAAAACAAACCACAGTCTCTCCCTCTCTCTCTAAACCGTAATCACCATCATCAGATTTGAACACTGCCGCCAACACTAACCACCACTAACTGCCACCAACACCAACCATCACATCTCTCTTTTTCTAGACACCAACCACGTCCTAACTGCCAGCCCTTTTGTGTATGAAATGTTTTTGTTGCTGCATGCAACCGTCACCAACACCACATTGTGTTATGTTCTTGTTGTTGTGGCCGGTGATGTGTAACCATTGCAGTCGTCGGACATCTTTGTCGTTTCAGAATTGCGTGCCAGTGATGTATGACCATTCGCAACAACTAGTGTGGTTTCTTATGGATTTGATTTTTTTTAGGTTTTGTATCATCTTCATAGAATTTAAACCACAAACTTTAGAAACTCAAATAGAAATTGAAACTTGAGGATGGAATCAATCTTTGATATTGAAGCTGGGTAATGAATCTAAGAGAGAGAGAAAGTGAGAGAGATAGAGAGATAAAGGGAAATGAATCATGTAGAGAGAGAGGGAATGACTAGTTTGTAAATATTTTTATTGAATCGGTATTTTAAAATAAAGAAAGTGAAAAATTGAAAAACAACAAAATATGTGTAATATGACCAAAATACCGCTCCCTTAACTCGGATTTTTAGAGAGTTGAGTATTGAATGAAAATGACAAAAACATGCGAATGTCGAGAACCTAAAGAAGAAAAAAAAACTACTTAAACAAAAGTATCATTTTAGGTCAAAACTCAGGAATTAAAGTGACAGTTTACTTAAACATAAGGGTGCTACTAAATATACCTTTTGCTCTCGTATACTTAAGAATACGACCCGCCATTTTTTTTCTCTCATAACTAGATCAAGCCAAACATAAAATCAAAGTAATAACTTACAAGATACATCAATCAAGTTATTAACTATCTAGTTAAAAAGTAATTAAGAATATATGTATTAAAAACCTTAGGCCGACAGCATCTTTTAGTTCAAGTATATATATGAGACAAATTTATATTTCACATATTTTAATTAAAGGCCAACCGCATCTTTGAGTTCAAGTATGTATATCGAGACAAATTTAATTAAGGATTTTCCAACCATCTCACATATGTACTCATATACTAATATTATGAGAAGATGATATGATTATGATTATTGCTAGAAACTTCAAATATACAAAGAAAAGAAATATATATTTATATTGGAAAATAAGACCAAACAACTAATAGGATATTGCTTAAATTTTCAATTTTATTATAATACAAATTCTCATAGATCCTTAACAAGATGACTCATTTTTTGTCGTGCTCTACACATTGCCTCCAACGGCTCATTTTTAGGCATGGTTAGACCTTTTCCTTCCGACAAATTCACCAACTCTTCACCAACCCTTTCCCATTCAAAAGCATTGGATCAAAGACGCCTAAGCTAAACCGACAACCCGGTTTGCAAGACCTGACCCGGGACATTGTCGACTACCCATTCCGAATGGGAATAAAACGAAACCCCATATTTCCTCCTTTTTCAAACCTCTCTGGCTTGAAACTTAACGGATCATTCCAAACCATTGGATCCCTATGGATGGCCCAAGCATTCACGAACACCATTGTGCCACGGGTCACATGAAACCCTCCAACGATGCAATCTTGTGAAGACTCGTGTGGCACCAATAACGGAGCCGAAGAGAATAGTCTTAGTGTTTCACTGATGATACATTGGATGTATGGCAGATTGGTAAGATCTGTCTCTTAATAAAAGGAGCGATTTTTATTGATTTAGGTGGTCTGAAGATTTCATAAGCGTTTCTAGGTGGTTCTTGGAATATGTTTGACAAATACTATGTTATTTTGAATTCGCTAGTTTATCAAGCAAACTAGAATAAAGACAAAACCAACAATAACTCTTGTGGATTTTCCATGGAATGAAATTAAACCATCAATAACTCTTGTGGCTTCTCCTTGGAATGAAAGTTGGAGCTGGCTTTTTTGACCAATGAACTCAAAGCAAGTTTGCTTCTCCTTGCCACCACAGCGCACTTGCTTTAGTTAGTTGGCTATTTGGCTATTTGCCAAAGATGTTTAGATCAACAACTAGAAACGCTTAGGAAATCTAACTTGAAACCACCTAGCAATAAAAAAAACTAAGACACGGCTACAAACATACCGATATATTGCCTTTGATTATATTGTCAGTGTAGTAATCAGGCTGCGATTCCTGCAAAGTAAGCAAAGCATCGATAAATGTCTTGTCGTTTCCTTTTTCAGATGAAGAGCTACTCCGTTTAGCCCGAATTTCTTCAATCAGATTCTGCGAAAAGCTATCAGTTTTATTTTGCAGTTTTTTAACCTCTTCTCAAAACCTTGAAAATCAATCCATCTTAGAGATGGAAAGATATCTCCAGGATTTGGTGTCCTTATGATTTCAAAAACATCCCTCATTACATCCTTAAATTTAGCAGCCTCCTCATTGTCCTCCATGCCTGTC